>CM040466.1:20515915-20648627 GCA_022758105.1 Pangasianodon gigas
TTTTTTTTTTTTTTTTTTGTCAGATCATGTAAATATTGTTTGAATTTTGGGCAATATTATGAAAAGGGTCCAAATTCAGCTCTGCAGGCATTGTCTGTCTGTTTTTATTCTATGCAGACAATGATGAATGCAACCCTTTAGCATTATTTCATCATGCTAACTGATCACTATTCATTTTTACCCATTACAAGAAATATTACCATTTTGATCACATAATGCTTTCACTACTTATTTACAAAAATAAAATTCTTGCATGATGTATGCCTTTAACAAGCTAGCTAAACTAGCAAGTTCACAGCCACTACTTCTGCTGGTAAATAATTACTATTCATTATCACTCGTATCAGTAGCCGTTGTGTTATGGACTGAATTACTCCTTTACCTAACTGTTCATTTACTTTATTAACCTTAGCAACCTTTTTGGATTTCTTAAGAGGTAAGCTAACAATTATACCACCAAATAGCAGTTGTATTTTTGGGCCACCAATTAGCATCACATTAGTATCGCTCATCATTGTTAACCTTGTTTTCACTCATTATTAACAATTACCATACTAGACTGAAGTACTGCTTTAATGGGGAAGTTAAAAATTAACCACCAATTACTGCTGTCATTCAGTCTCTCTCTCTGTCTCTCTCTCTTGCTTTTCGTCATATCAGTTTTCCGAAACCACACTTCACCTCACTGTAAAGGTCGACATGGTGCAGTCCGACCACCCAAATCTCGGGTGTTAATACAGCCGTGAATTTGTTTACACTGCCGTTAACAATCCTCCTCTACAGATACCATATTGTTCGTGTTTAAGAGCTCAGCCCGAGCGATGAGCTGCCGCCCCACAATGCCTCTCTCTGTTCCGGAAAGACCCTTAAAACCACCCGGCGTGCAAAGGTTGCAGGAATCTGGTTACAGGTCAGCACCAGGGAAACGCAAACGCCCGGCACCCTCGCGGTTCTCGTTGCCATTAATGTCTGACATCACTCTGAAAACACTCATAAAACAGACACACAGACCAAACAGAGATCCGCTCCACAATGAGCACTTATTCTGCACTCTGTGCATCACTTTAACCTCCAAGTTCATGGGAGACCATTTTAAAGTTCCTCATAAAATGTAATTGAAACTTATTACAGACCATTTGTGGGTGGTTCTTCATTTTTAGCATTTTTTGTGTTTCTTGGCAAGTGTTCAGCTGCTATTCTAACAAGATCTTCTTTCCTGGATTCTTGAACATGCATGCTTTTGTTGGGGCTGTGATGACTGACTGACTGACTGACTGAATAATAAATAAATATATAAACATAAATAGTAACTATACATAAAGTGTAAAACATGGCAGGGCATGCTGTTATAGGAAAGTAATCAGTTGAGATACTGTTACCATCCCCAAGGTTTATTATTTTCTTATACGTAACAGCACATCCCAAAGTGTTTTATTCCTTTTTATATTACAGCAATTTTCCCATGATTTTTTTCTCCATTAAACATTTATCAATTTATAGTTATGCATAATGTTGTGGAACACCTACGAAGCAAGTAAGTTCCTGTTATCACTTATGTTATAGCAGCTATAAATGCTCATTCCCTCACCAACCTCTTTTTTGTAGTTAATAAGACAAGAAAACACATTGTCACATTACTGAGTAACCACTGAAGATGGTAACAAAGCGCTGATACTGGAGACTCCTTCCATAAATGTTAAATAAACTTCTCCTTAAAGAATGCTTCACTACGTCAATTCCACCTTTTTGTCTAGTTATATTACTATGCTCAGATTACGTGGCATGTCTGCCAATCAAATCACTGATCTGTTACTATAGAAACGATAAAGTATTAGAATAAGCACATTAATATAAACCTCTGACTTACCTGGTGATATTATTCTTCACCTTGATGATATTATTATTATTATTATTATTATTATTATTATTATTATTATTATTATTATTATTTGTTCATACAAGCTACATTATTGTTCAGTCTAGATCATCTGGATTACTACACATTTAAGTATGAGTTTATAGTGTGTGATTTGAGACAGAGGAAGTGACTCATGATAGCCTAATTGGTCGATTTTATTCAGTCATTATTGGCAACATGAACAACTTGGACTTAGACTGTTTTTAAGCAACCAGTTAGCATGGCATTTGCATAATTCTAAGTTCATTTTGCTATTAGCAACATTATCATTTTTCCTGAAATTATCTTTTAACAAAGGAATTAATAGCATCACTAATATGTTTTGAGTCTGGTCTTTCTAAGTGACATATTAAGGTCTAACACAGGTACATCTAGCTAATGAGCCATTCGTGTTGTGAATTCCACCAGCAGCTATTCAGAACATTCGGTCTGACTTCTCATCATGCTAAGCTAACTGACATTGAACAAATTAGCCATGGCATCTGTCACAACCAGCAAGAGGGAAACAGGCCGACAAATGAGTACAGACTTAAATCCCTGACGGCCTCCGCCCATCTGTCAAATCTTCATCACTCTTTTACCACCATATATTATTCTTTCCTTGCGTCTTCACTTTTTTAAAAAGCAGAAGTGCTGTTTAAAAAAACACCTGTCCAAACAGCACGAGCCCGGCCTGTCAGCTCTCAGTGATTAAGAGGAGAAGGAGGAGGCATGAAGAACAAGACGCCACTCCAGCTATGGAACAGTAGTCTTTAAGATGCATTACAACTACAAGCATTTCAAGATTTAATATCTAATTCAGGCTGGTGAAGAATTTTGAACATAATCAGGTACAGAACAGTGTGGAAGATGATGCAAAAATATATCACAATAATGGAAGACTTTTTCAATACACACTATTGCACTATACTTTTTTTTTCACTTTTAGCTTTTTAGTTTAGCTTTACTAAAATTTATTTACTTTAAATTGGTCAAAATGTCTTTACATTAAGGTTAACTGACATTATGTAACACATTATTTAACATGAACAACATAGCAAACACTTGTATTAATTAATGTGTTTTTTTTTATAAATAAAAACCAAATAGGGCAAAAGATCACCTGCTTTAACATTTTTATAGGGCAAATAAATAAATAAAAATCTAGCCCACAATCACCAACATGGAGAATTTTTGCTGTTGCTAACTGGCAAAATTCAGAACTGAGCCTGAAAAGTAAGTTGTAACATTTAGGCCTACAAATTTTATTTTTACTAATTTATATTTGTCTTTTTTTAGTCGATGCAGGCATATTTCATAAGGCATTGTTTTAAACAAACATCAATTAATACAGGTGATTACTTTGTTACTTTCTTAACATTTAAATATTTATTAATGCTGAAGTTTGTGATGTTAATGTTTACTAAGAAGTAAATAATTACAAGTTAGTAAATCCAAAAAGTAAACTTTATTGTGAATCATTACATAGTTTTTATGAAGCACACTACTGTGTCCTATAGCTACTAATATACGTTGTTATAGTAATGCTGCGTAAATAGTAACAGCACTCTCGTATCACTCGCCCCCTGGTGGCATTAGCGACTAGTGGAATAGGAAAAAACACTAAATGAACTGCATTCATTAATAAAACAAAAAGCTTAAGACAGTAAATAATATGGTCTACACCAACAATGCTAACAGCAAATGTAGGCTATCACCTGTCCGAAGGGATTTAAGAATTCTTTTAAATGAGGATTAACTCACAAAGGGCTTTTTCCCTCATTAGCTGTGTGTGTGTGTGTGTGTGTGTGTGTGTGAATATGACTGGCTGAAATTACAGCTCTTATGGTTGTGTTTCACACATGGCTCTGGTCCCCAGGGTCGTCTCCGCTTTAACACTACATTGTCACACCTGGAAATGAAAAATGGCACTTCAGCACTGTTTCAGGACACACACACACACACACACACACACACACACACACTGTTTGAAGAGAAGTAGTGCTTGGTGTTTTGTGTATTTTGGTCACGAAAAGAAACAGCGTGTGATCTTCTAGACAAGTATATGAAGATGAATGATAAATGTTTGATAGCAACTGTAAAAGTATTTCATAGTTTTGATTTTTACTATTCTTAATTGTGGAAATTAGTGGAAAAACAGACGTTTCCTGAAGCCACTTCTGCATCTTGACTGTGGGTCATTTCCATGGAGGTGACCTTTGACCCCAGTCTAAGGTCCTTAATGCTCTTGAACAAGTTTTCAAGAATGTCTTCTTTGATCTGTTCATTTTTCCTTGAATCCTGACGAGCCTTCAAGTCCCAGCTGCTGATAAACATCCCCACAGCATGACGCTGCCACTGCAGGTCTGAATTCAGCCAGGTGACAGGCAGTGCACCGTTTCCTCCAGATGTAACTCTCCCTTCTCCTCTGTTTTCTCCATTTGGATGGACTGAGCTGTAGAAAAGTCTCTGTGGTTTAAAACAGCAACAATGATGAGAACCGCATTGTTTTTCTGGACCTCACAATCCTGAGGTAAACAGACAAATCCTTTGGCCTGCTCGATGGGGTGGTGTGAGACAGAGTTACTGTTACCACCCTGAAGTTGATGATTTTCCTATAACAGCATGTCCTGAAGTGCTTTATTCCTCTTATACCAAGGCAATTATGCCAAAGCTTACCCCCTTTTTTTTTTTTTTTAAACTTAATCATATGTTGTATTATTATCCATTTATAATTACATTTAATGTGATGGAATGTCTGCAAAAAAAGTTAGTTCCTGTTAAGACTTACATTATAGCAGTTATGAACAGTCTCAGTTTCTCTTGAAGTTAATAAGACAAAAAACAATGCAGCTTGTTACTGAGAAAGCAACCTCCGTCCTGTAGACTTTCCCACTGCGGAAAAAATGCAGCTTTACCTCTGACTGTTTACAAAGCACTGGCACTGGAGACTCCTTCCAAAAATATTAAGCATCTCCTCACAGAAAACTATCATATCAATGATCATACATTTTTCTTTGTTAAATAACACACAAAATAATCCATTTGTTAGTTTTAGACTATTTGAAGCATCCACCATATGAGCCTGTGTAAAAGCTTTTACGATTGAAATGATAATGTATTCAACAAGCGCATTAATATAAACCTGTGATTTGAATTACAGCCACAACTACTGTCAGAGCTGCTGTTATAGAAATAAAATAATCAGACCAATCAGATTCAGGAATTCAAAAGGAAGAAATCTGAATAATTTCTCAATCACCTTTATATATGCAAAATTAATTAAAAAAATTATATGCAGTTCACTTTCATTTTAAGCAAGGCTTCTTGGAAAAACATGACCTTTGAAACATTCTTTTCCTTTTACTCAGTGCTAGGAACTGGACATTTTCCGAAAGTAAAAAAAAAAAAAAAAAACTACCAAAGGAAGTTTACGATTAGGCAATTTCTTCTACTACAATTCATTTCTCGTCAGGATAATTCATCCTTAATTTGACCTCTCTCTCACACACAACCAAAGACACACCTTTTTCAAGCTATATCTACCAATAAAGCTGCTGTTTCTGATACACTTGTACCAGCACCACACACACTACCATGTAATCCAAATGAAATCTGGTTAGTGGTGGTCATTTTTCAGTGACTGACAGGGTAGAGGTTGGCTGAGAAATAAATAGACTACAGTCAGTAACTATACAGGTACAAACCACACCTATACAGTGACTTGATAAAATAGCCACAGAAGTGAATCTACAAGGTAGGTGTACCTTTATAAAGTGGCCAGTGAGGGTATTTTAAACGATTTTAAAGCCTCTTGGAATCTTGGAAGGTCATTTTTCCTTTCCTCGATTCCCAAATTGCTCTTCAGATGAAAAGATAATTCCAATATTTATAAAAATTTGGAAAAGAGGCTTTTTTTAAGACCTACTGCGTTCAATTTCCCGTCTCAGTTTAAGTCTTCCTTGTTTTAATTTCTGTTAATAAAATCATTTTTCAGGCCCCATCTGCCTCTGATGAGCCGAACAGTCCGGATTGCATTACACACAATTACACACATCACACTTTAAACATATTAACATTGGACACGCACCATGACCACACGACTTTAATCTGCTATAGCAATAAAACGTCATCATTTTGGTTAGCAAAAGGTACGTGTCGTATTTCTGAAGGACAAAAAGGAAAATCGAGCATGGTGATGTGATCTAACACTTTAATAACGCTCACAAAACAAGATAGTTAACTTTGCTAAATATACAGTATTTTCAGCACAGGACAAAAGTCACTGGGATTCGTTTACCACTTTATATTTGACATATCTCATTTAAAGAAATGTATAAATCTGAAACAATAGAAATAATGACATAATCAGCATTATATCACAGTGTCTACATACTGCAATGTAGAAATACAACTAATAAAAAAAAAGAACTAATTGATTTAGTTCAGTGAAGAACAATGCAGATTTGAGTACAATGCAAATTTAAAAAGAGTGAGATTTTTACAGTTTGGAAATGTCCTTAGTTGATACAATGTTGCGTGTAAAATAAAAAACAAATCACAGATTAGTGGAATGTTATAGTTTGTAAATAAAAATGAGAAATTGTTAGTGTGTAGATTGATAGAAAACTGTTAAATGTAAAACTTGCTGACTGACAGGTTTGGCTTTTACAAAGTATTCACGTTATCAATATTAGTACAGTTTATAAAAATAAATGCTGTGAATTGATGGACATTTCTTATAGTTTTATAACACAACAGATCTCTATTTATAGATGTTATTATACATAGCTATGTAACATACAGCAAAATTAATTGTGGACATTGTCTGTGTTACACAACATAAATAAAGTGATTTGTGGACATTAATGTTGTGTAACATTAAAGTGATTTTGTAGACATTATTAAAGTTTGGAAGTGAAATGAAAAGCCATTTATTAATATAGACTTGCTTGCAAATTTGTTTTAAAAATATTGGTTTACAGATAGATTAGCTTGTAAATTAAAAGTCAGTGATGAATGATGTGTGAACATTTTTACAAATAATATTGTCGATTACAGAAAGTTGTAGATGTTTGGGTTTTTTACTGGTAGATTCTTACCAGTGAACATAAAAACGAACCTAAAACTTGATTGTGAGACTTTTTTACAGTGTGTAAACTTAAGTCCTCATTTTATGACCACAGTTTATACATGAAAAATCAGATTGATAGACATAGCACTAAAAAATGCATCCTTAAAGGATGCCTTATGATATTATGGTTCTATCTATATCATTAAAGTTTATAAAAGTAAAATTCCCAAATTGATGGAACATTTTAAAGTTTTGTAACAAAGACATCACTGTAATAGATATGCACATTACTGTAGTTCGAAAAATAAAAGTCCCTCCATTATAGACATTTTTCTTATTTGGAGTTGAAATGAAGTCACACTTAGTAAAATAAAAGTCGGCTTGTGATGAACACCTCAGTCTCATCGTTATTTGCTTCACCAAGAAGCTTTTAAAGCACTAGAAACACACACTTTTCACAGCTGAAGCTCTCAGAAATCCAGCACTGAGTATACAGATATCAATATCATACCTATCATTTTAATTACTTTAATATCCACCACCCATAACTGCTAATTAGTCTGAGCATTTGAGAGCTCTAACCATCATCAGCCATTTTAAATCTCTTTTAAAAACCCATTCTAATAAAGCTTGATAATAGTTACTTTCTTAGATTGTTCATATGGTTAGGGTTAGCCTTGGTGACTTCTGGACCATGTCCTTTACCCATAATGCACTGCGGGATTATGACTATTAAATTCAAGAAATGGCTTCAAGTTGTTCACAAATGTAAGATTCATATGACTGTTTAATTAAATAGTTACGGTTCATTCATGTGGTGTTGGAATTACTTTTTAAAGTTGACCGCTTTAAAAAAAAAGTCATGTATTTGTCTAACTTGTATTTGGAAATTCAGAATGTTGACCTCGTCATCAATAGTGTACTGCAGTTTAGATTTTCAGCTTGTACTATGTAGTTTTCTGACTAAACCAGCTGGTTTAGCAGGCTGCTTGCTTTCATAGCTGTCGACGTATCCATTCTGTCAGGACAATCTCAGAGTTCTCACCTCATCATTACCATCATTTCTTTCACTATGTGAAAGTATTAACTTGTTCCCTGTAACACAAATGGAGGTCCTATATCATGCTCTAACCACTAAATATGCGAATAGCTGGCAGGCTGCAATACTTATGTAAAGTGTCAAACTAAACCCAAATATGTTCGAGTGGATTCTAATAAGAATCAAACACTAGCATTTGGGACACAGGCAGTTATGTCACCTCACACACTCTTTTTTTCATGAAAGTGTGAAGATCTACTCATACGTCCAGCTTAAATTGGCAAAATAAAGAATGCGTAAACGGGTAGCATGGTTCAGTTTCACACGCGCGCACACACGCACACACACCTTTATTTTCCCTAAACACATTTATTATTATAGCACATACATATTAAGAAACTGGCATTTACAAATGCAGAATGCTGAAATCTACTGCTGTAGATCTACACACGCATACACACACTATACGAGAGAACAAAGGGATAAATGTGTGTATGCGTGTGTTGCTCTTTGCTGGTTGCAGTCTCGTGAGAAGAGAGAGAGAGAGAGAGAGAGAGAGAGAGAGAGATGGTGTTGTGTAGATCACTGTATAACACACATGGAGCTGCGTGGAGCGTTGACTGTCCGAGCCACCGATTCCTGACTGTAGTTTACAATGTCGGCCTTCACCACCCTCTGCGAACACACACACACACGTACACACACACACACACACACACACACACACACACACACACACACACACACAGAAGAAAAAAGGACAGATGATATTAGCCTAGATATTAAGTAAAGATATTATCTATAGTCTATTCACAGTAAGACAGACTTTTACATGACATCAAGCCTGACTTGGCTGTATGACTGTATTAAGTGTAACGGGCACTTGGTGTACATTTTTTCATGTGTAGCTGAACTCTTACTTCAAGTTATAAATCCCAGTTGCACATTTCACGGTGTTGTAGCAGAGAATGAGAAGCTGATTTACTGCTTGATTACACAATATTCTATGTAATAAAAATATAATTAATTATAGAAATAGAAGTATTAATAGAATTCATTATGATGAATATAATTAATAATACATTTATACACACAGTTAAACTGTTTTTTAAAATTATTTAATTTTTTACAAAAACTGCAGCTTTTATTTAAAAAAAAACAAAAAACTAAGAGTTACTGAGGTTAGGGTTAGATTTAAGTGTAACATTGCATTAATAAGTTGACACAAGTAATTATGTCAATGGAAGGTTCTCACAAGACAAGTGTGTGTGTGTATGTATAGGCTAGCTCACTTAAGTAAATTAGACACAAAAGAGCTGAAACAGTTAAGAGTTGCCTCATCTGCTCTCACTGGACAGGTCTTTTATCGCACTGAATTATGGGCCTTCGTTCTCACTGGTGAGTCAACAACTGATGCAGCCTCAAAATTTTGGCTGGATTAAAAAAAATACTTGGAGGGATTTTTTAACTATGCCCTGTGCTGAAATTGAACTCAGGAATTATGTTACATTTCTGACCTATGACTAGAAAAAAAACAAAAAGAAAACGCCCCCAACACAGAATTCCTACTAGCAAAGTCTTCTCAACCCCAAGTTCAACATCAACATTGCTGCTGACTGTGTAAGCAGCCAACAGCTGTTCTTTACCTTGAAATGAGTTATACCATATATACTAGTACTTGCTTTAGCTCAAACATACAGATATATTAGCTTGTTAAATCTATAATATTATACAGTTTGCATATTGTACATCCTATCTCGGAAGTAGGAACTTGGAATTATGTCATGTTCGACCTCTATGCATTCAAGCTACAAGCTTGGGGGAAAAAAACATGGATGCCTTGTTGGTTTGTTGCTAACAAAAGACGAACACGGAGGCATCCATGTTTTTTTCCCCCAAGCTTGTAGCTTGAATGCATAGAGGTCGAACATGACATAATTCCAAGTTCCTACTTCCGAGTTAGGTCAAACACAGCATTAAACTCAGGCAGTGAAAAGCAACAGTCACGTGAATATACAAGAATGCACACCTCCACTTCATTCTGATTGGTTCCTGACCAAACCAATCACGGTCATTTCTGTCCTGAGAAAAGGTTTTAACCGTAACTCCTGCGTGTAATCTGAGTGTAGAGTGGTGGATGTGTACCATTAAGTGCTGACTAAATAGACAAATAGAAATACACACACACACACACACACACAAACATACTGTTGTGTTATTGAACAGAGCAGATCTTGCTCTGATTGGTCCCGTGATTAACTGGTGCCTCATCTTGAGAATAATCCACCAGCTCGGCTCGAACGATCCGCTACATACACACACACAGGCACGCACACACACACACACAAGTGGAAATGGAGAGAAAGGAAGGAAAAACAGGGATGAAAAAGAAAGTCATGAGAATTAGTTTGGACAACACAAAGATGTTTAAAGAATGCAAACACACACACACACACACACACATACATACATATCCAGAATGATATAGATGTGTCTGCTCAAAGGTCATGACCCCATGTTGACCTCTCTAAGCCTGACAACTCTTAATGAGAGTTCAACACACAGTGCACTCTGCTGAGCTGCTAGATAAACTTAATAAATCAGATTCCTCCCACTAACCCTGCAGAGTTCAACCTGCTACACACACGCACGCGCACACACACACTCACCTGGGACTGTTCTATTTCTGCTTTATTCAGTTTTATTCCCAGAATCTCAGCTGCCACTCTCTGAAAACAGAGGAAAACCTGTAGCAAACACACACACACAGATCATAAGAACAGCAATATTTTTTAGACACTGTATATGTACATCAGCGTTCAAGACAGGGTGTGTGTGTGTGTGTGTGAGAGACTGACCGAGTCTCCAGTCTTGGCTGATACGAATTGGCTGATGATGCTGTTCTCCTGACAGAAACGCTGGTGTTTATCCAGTTTTACTGTCCTCATGTGCTCCAGATCAACTACACACACACACACACACACACACACACACACACAGGTTAGAAAAGCTGTTGCATTCAGTACCTGTTTCTTCTGCATCATGATCAGAAGAATGGGTGTGTGCCAGTCACAGTGAACAGTACATTAAATTCACCCTCCCCAAGCTAGATATGTGTGTGTGTGTGTGCGTGTGTGTGTAAGCTAAAGGACAACAAAGCTGTCAGAAATGCATGAAACCCACACACCTGAAGGCTACAGCTACAGTTACACAGTATTATCCTATACAACACTGTATTCTGCAGCCCTGAGGATGGACACACACACACACACACACACACACACACACACACACACACACACACACACACTCGTGACCTCTCTCTGACCCTCCTAAGAGCACACCTGTACTGTGTGGGTGTGGTACGTATGTGTATTGCTAACTGTAAATTCGAAACTCAAAATCCTAATGTTAAACCCTAAATCCTAAAACTAAAGCCTAAACATAAATCCCTCTGGACCTCAACTAAAACCATTTCAGAACATTTAAAGCAAAACTTTTGGCACTTCTAATTATAATTAATCTAATCTGATTATAATTCATTTATATAATTTATTTTTAATAAAATAAAATAAAATTTAAGGAACATCATTAGTAAGAAATATTTAATACTATATTACTTGTGCTACTGATGACTAGGTTAAATGAAGACAGTTCCCAGTGCTATAGTGAAATGCTATATTTTACTATGTCTTCACACTCACACTCACACACACACACACACACACACACACACACACACACATCAGGGTCACAGCCAGGTCGGCACACACAGAGGTCAGACAGGGGTCACCGAGCTGAAAGTAAAGATTCTCTTGTTCATCCTTTTGGTATAAGTGACAGACACACCCAGTATCTGTTGCACCTCTGTGTGTGTGTGTGTGTGTGTGTGTGTGTGTGTGTGTGTGTGTGTGTGTGTGCGCGCGCATGTATATACATACAGTAAGGTATAGCATTTCCCTATAGCTTTCTTCTGAGTTTCTATAAAAGCTTTTTATCTTCACCATCACCATGTGTGTGTGTGTGTGTGTGTGTGTGTGTGTGTTATACCTATGGCAAATCTCACAGCCCAACAAATATAAAGCATTTACAGACACTCAGCTTGCCATGCAGTGACAAACCCATCAGCCACACAACTCAAGAATTACACACACAGTCTATGTGTCTATGCGTGTATAAACAGTTAAAAGTACAGATCTGTGTGTGCGTGTGTGTGTGTGATTAATGGTGGTGTGGAGCAGAGCTGGCTCTCTGTCTGCTACCAGCACTAAACACAACTAATCCTCTAGATCCATTAGATCCTCTTCCCTTCTACATACATATCAATCAACCTTACGCACACGCACATATACACGTGAAATCTATATAGCCGACTCACACACAGAATCTAATGTACGATTATCCAGTACACACTCAATTAATACGGCTAATTAATATGATTAATACAACAATGCTGTATTTAAATAATCTTAACCCTAAACCAAAGCACTGAACCCTAAACTCTTACTGATTAGCCATAGCTCTAAAACCACAACACTAATTTTAAACTCTAACTTAAACTTTAAATCCTAGTTTAAAACACAGTATGGTAAACTCTAAACCTTAACTCTAAAGCTTATCCAAGCATAAATCTTAGCTCTTAAAATCTTACTTCAAACCAGAACATAAATTCTGCTAATCTGAAATGAATACCACACACACACCATTTTCACACACACACATTTAAATCTCTATATCGTGCTTTTGAATTCTGATTAGTCGGAAGGTATTGATTAATTTTCTATACAAGCAGCTCTGACAGTAGTTCCGGCTGCAAGGCAAATCACAGATTTATATCAATGCGCTCGCTCTAATAGGTTATCGTTCCTATAGTAACAGCTAATTCAGAGACTTGTCTGGTGGATCCAATCCACATAAACGTATTAAAAACCGTGCTGTTATTTAACAAAGTTTTCTGTGACATTTCTGTAACATTTTTGGAAGGAGTCTCCAGTGTCAGCACTTTGTAACAGTCAGAGGTAAATTTCCGTCAAGCTTTCCACCGAGTCTTCAGGACAGAGGACTTCACATTTTGTGGAAAAAAGAGAGGATGGTAAGGAAATGACTGTTTATAGCTAACAAAACATAACTAATAACAAGAACTAACTTGTTTCATGGATGCCCCACATCATTAAACATAACTATTAATGGATAAAAAAAAAAACTGACATGTTGTTCATTAATCATTAGGAAATTAGAATATAATCAACAGTTACTCTGCTTCACATCAGGTCACATTGCACTACCGCATCGCTGATTATGTTCCTATAGCAGCACAACCCCAAGTGTTTAATTCTTACTTAACCCATCTGAAAGCACTCTAAATATTTGTCTTGCAATCCTTGTGAGGACCTTCCACTGACATCATTACTAAGGCAGCTAATGAATGCTATGCTACACCTAAATATAACCCAAACCTTAACTTCGGTAACTAAACTGAAACCTTTTTTTTGTATCTTAAATAAAAGCTTCTATTTTTTTTGTCAAAAAGCACTGTTCCTCATGGGGACCAGCCAAATGTCCCCACAAGGTCCAATCTGTCAGATATTTCTATGCTTGTGGGGACATTTGATTCCCACATTTGATTCCCCCTTCCCCCCTACACACACACATACACACACACATCCCCTCCATATGAGAGATTTTGCATGTGAAATGAAAAGCCGCAGAATATGTTGGCAGTTATGGTGAAACGTACTCCTGACATGGCTCATTCATTATCGATAACAAACACACTAATGCGTTTCGCTGGAGAAATATTTTCATAAAATCTATTGTTACCAAAAATAGGGACTGCAAATCTGCACTCGGGTTATTGTACATATAGATTTCCTGCAGCAGGAGGACGGGGTGTTTATCTGCTCTGGACCTGACCGTCACAGAGAGACTATGGTTAACACACACATGCACACACACTGTGTCATGACGGTCCAAGAAAAAAAAAAAGTCCAAAAATATTACTTACCAAGAAGAAGACAGTATTTTGAGTAGAGTGTGCATTAAATATGTAAGAATTAAAACATTTGGGAGAGTGCTATTATAGGAAAATAATCAATAATAGGGTGGAGTGATCCAATACCACCATGAAGTTGATTGATTTCCTATAATAACACCTCCAAAAGTCTTTAATTCTTCTTATACAATAAGTATAAAACATCACCATATCAATGATTATAAATATTTTTGTAGAGCATCTGCCATACAAGTCCCTGTGTAAGATGAAATAATGTCTTATAACAAGCGCATTTAATAGAAACTGGCATTGTCTGAGCTGCTGTGAAATAAATTAATCAACCAATCAGAATGGAGAAATCAACAGGTCTGTGGTAGTTATGATTACTGAATTATATATGATTACTGAAGTCCTTAAACCACCAAATACTTAAAACTGCCTCACTTGTAAGTGACTTTGGATAAAAGGGTGAACAAGTGTAAATGTGTAAAAGTGGTGTTTTCCATCCACTTCCGGTTTCATACTCCTTATCTTTGCTTGCACTTTGCTGTGTGGCAATAACGAACTTGAGTTAAGATCTTGCACACTGATTCTTGATGGTAATAGATCAGTGCATTCCTACCACTGAATATCACTGACAATCCAGGACCTTTTTTCATCAAGGTAAAAGATATGATGTCACGAAAGGTCATTAGTGTTAAGAGTTAAAGCTAGCGTGATCGAAGCTCAACTCCTTAAGGCTTTGTGTACATTACGGCACTGATGATCATTTTTCTCCTCTAATCTAATCTAGACCAGCGTGTCCTGTCTCCAGTACTCACACACGCACAATACTAATCCTGTGTTTGTGTGTTATTAATGTCGTGATCGGGGGTTATCAGCATGTCGAGATCTTGTACTGCAGATCTGCCTCCTCTCGTGTGTGTGTGTTTTGTGTGTGTTACTAATGTAGTGTTTCGGGGTTATCAGTGCGTGTGGATCTCTTGCCGGAGGTCTGGATCTGCTCAGCCAGTGTCAGCGTGCCCATGTAGCAGGAAGGACCAGCAAACACTAAATAAACTGTTTACATGTGAGCGCGAAAGATAATGTGACGAATCATCAGCAGTGTCTAAGCTGAGTGAGTGTGTGTGAGCGTGTGTGAGAAAGTGAGAGACGGATCCGTGACGGATTATGAGGAGAAAAGAATGATGGCTACGCCTCGTCCCTCTCACTGGGAAATGTTTACTTTAATGACCGCCATTGTGGCGTCTCTCCCTCTCTCTCTCCCTCTCTCTCTCTCTCTCTCTCTCACACTCACACACACACACACACACACACATACTCTCACAGAAAAAATTCTACTTAATCTAACACATCCGTATTAGCTGACCTTGTGCTGTGCCTCAGGGTTCCATTAATGGCTTGGACCAGTGTGTTACAATAAGCTCTTTGAAACTGCAATACTCAAAATTACTATTCAGGTTTTTTCCTCATAGTGGAACAATAAAAATATACATTTTTATTAAAACATATGTTTGTGTGAACTCGTTTGTGTAATTTGGAGCTGGAAGCAGTGTTCCAAATATCACCTTAAACTATTTACTATACAAGTGTTTACACATCAGATTTTGTTGCATATACTGGAAAAATCCCAACATATGCACTGCAGAAAAACACTGTACCTGCTTCAATAACGCAATTCTGCAAGGGCAGAAGCAACATATATTCAGAAATAGGTTTTTAAAATTTTTTATACAGAGTAACAGAATGTCACAGTGCGTGTGACTTGGGCATAAGGGTCCTTATTTTGGAAAAATCTGAAGACTACTGTTGTAAAAACCATGATTAAGATTAGGCAAGAAGCACAATGTGAAAATGTAGCACTAGCGCATGCCAAGGTTCAACCGACATGCCGAAAAAGCCATAGGGAACTTGAATGCACGTAAACGACCATGTATGAAAATGCTCATTAATTTATGAACCTCCAGCACACTGCAGAACACACAGAGCGAGAGCTGAGTGCACTGAGAGCGCTCTTTGTGGCAGTGTCAGGCTGGAACATTTAAACGGAGCAAATAAACTTCACATAACACCGTTAACAGCCACTGACACTGTTTAACCCAAACACACACTCATACACAGACAGGGAGAAAAGGGTCGAGTTATGGGGGTCCAAGCTCATGTCGAGGGCTAAGGGGCTTTTATAAAACTCTGAGGACCTCATAACGCGAGAGAGCCGAGTGTGAAGGGGAGGGGAAGTGTGTGTCTGGTCCTTAGCGCCAGCTAGCAGCCGTTAAATAACCAGGTCGTTCCATTAGAGCGAGAATGCATAAGGGGGGATGGACCTTTCGCTGCTCTTAAGTGGCTCCGTGGAGTTATAAACACGGCAGCTAACAGAGCCATCAGCACACATCAGCGCCCATTTAGGCTGATAAAGCACAGACACTGTCTGCAGACTGAAGTACAACACATGCACATACACACACAGTCTCTTTCACACACCTAAAATACTAGCACACTGCTGTTAGGTTCATGATGCTGTGGCTCAAACACTGTATCTACAGTTTCAGAGCACAAATGCATTCTAGGACACTGAAGGGCTCTAGCTCCATTTAAAGTCCTATAGCTTTGAGTTAGTTACTGAGATTCAAGCCCTGGCAGTGTCAAACCAACACTATATTCAGTGCACAGTGACATTGTGGAAGTTTGCCATTTTGTTGCCATAATGCATAGTGGAGAATTCCCCATGTATACTTGAATTTTACTATGTAGTAATGTAGAAGATCTAGATGATTAACACAGAAAAGACACTCTTCAGTATGTTTGAACATGAGTGGTTTGTTCAGTTTCTGTAAGTACATCTGCTAATGCTTCTGGACACACCATCAGTGATGTACCTGAAGTCCTTGATTATTTTGGGCCTTTCAAAATCATATACCATCTTCCAGGAGACCGAGCTGAGGCTGAGCACAACTTGTTTGGGGACTCAGACATGACACTTATGGTGGTAGTTCATCATGGCAATATGGCTAGCGAACTTCAGTTCTACCAATAACTACTGGACTCTCACAGAGCTCAGAATTCCTGCAGATTTCACTGGGGGTCATTGTTGCTTGCCAGTTCTGCTGACGTTGACAGTGCTCTTGGTGGGGCAGGACTGATTGGCATGCCCAATTCCTGTGCTGATAGCTTCTGAGACGACCTTCAGGAACTGATCATTCTGCCATCAGTAGCATCCTTCTCCTAGTAACTTTGAACAGCAACTTGCTGCAATATGCTCCAAGGTTCCATGCTCCAAGGTTCCATCCAAGGTTGGCCCAACTGCCCCAAGTGTGAAAGTTTGATAGGCTTGGAAGTATATCACATCACTGGATGAGGAACTTGATCTGGCAGGGTTCGGCTTTCTACAACTCACCTTCCTTTCAAGTGCCCTGTCCAATCTTGTCTGGGTGGCCTGTTGCTTCATTGTCACCATCTCGCAGGAGGTCTCTTACGCATCTCTTACCTCTTCTATTACCTTCTTCTGTATTAAGCAGGCACTTCTCTTTTCCTCTTTCCCCAGGTCAACAATTCTATCTGCAGAACAGCTTCCTCTGTTCTCCACTTCCTCCCAGTCTTCACCTCAACTCTGGATTTGGCCACTTTTGACTCCTTATAATGCACTGTCTATCTGTCTCTTGCCACTTTAAACTCCTCATCCAAAGAGCTTAGTGGTAGCTGCAATTTGTTATGTCCATAGAATGTGATGCTGCTTTGGCACCTGTGCAAGCCCATTCATCTCTGTACGTGGTTACTGACGTTTCTCTCCATGGCTTGACTGTCAAGATTGGCACCTCGTGTAATAGGAGTGGTCACAGAATTCTGGGAAGGCTACCATGCTGGTACAGCCATACTTTAACCCTCTCTAGTAGACCAAACATCTATCAAACATCTGGCCTCAACTGAGTCCATCAGCTTCTCGAGCATCCGCAGGACACACCTACAGCCTAGAACTGACTACGTCGTGATTGTTCATCTATGAAGGCCTTGATAAGTGGTTGGCAGAAGTGGCCTGTATGGTGGCCAATTGGTTTCACAGCACTGTGTATATATAATGATAAGGTATACATGGCTCTAATATGGAGACCTATTGATAAACCTAATGCACAAAATGCATTATGGGTAACATGTGTCCCTCAGCTACTAGTCTTCAAGTACTGTTAAAAGTGGTTCAATGAGTTCTACCATTTGGGACAAACCCTTAAAAATGGGTGAAGATTTTAAATGGTCAATAACTAGCCATGAACTCTATGAAAATCAGGAGAGCATTTTTAAATCTTAGCATTGGTTTGAAGAACTGGATAGGATTGAGAGTTAAATTTAGAGTTAAAGTCAGGACGTGCTCAGTTTGTTCAGGAAGTCGTTGGCTTGTGTAAGCATGTGGAAAATTTTGGCACGCTGATGCTAATCGTTCTGGACATTGACTGCCTCTTTACTGAATTATTAAACGTCTATTAAACGACTTCACAAGAAATATGAAAAAATGCCGCTTCATAAATGACATGAGCACAGCTCATAAAGCGGGTTGGAGTGGTGTTAGGACAGCTGCCCAATCCCATAGAGTGTGTGTGTGTGAGAGAGAGAGAGAGACAGAGAGAGGCATAAGCACATAGAAACACGTAAATGCAGTTTCTCCTTCCTTCTGTCACACCATTTGGCCATTCAGTGCTGCAGGAGAGTGAGCTGAGACAGGCAGCAGACTGTTTATTGCGTGTGGGTGTGTGTGTGTCCAAGATTCAGCAACACAGAATAAATTAAGCTAGAGTAGTAGTGCTCTCATTTCTCATCATACAAACACAGAGGCCCAAAAGCTGGCCACTATGATAGAGTTCATTCATTAATTACACTTTACAGTGTGAACCACATTATTCACAAATATCTTTAGTTTTTAAAATGGTAAATTTTTATGTTGATAACTAAAACTCTGAAAACTGAAAATCTGTTTTACTCTTCATATATTTTGGAAGCCAAAGTCAACTGATGCACTCCCATTCCACTTAAAGCATGTTTATTTTCCTGATCAACTGCGACTGAAAATTAAAAGCTTAAAATGGCTTAAAGATTTTCAAGCCTGAGGTTGAAGCTAATGCTAACAAAAAATAAAATTCTGCAAACCTTACAGGGGGCATACCCATTACAGGGAGCACAGTCCTAAGAGATGGCAGATCCCTAAGAGGGGGCACAGCCCTATGAAGGAGACACAGCCCACCTCTTATAGGAAGTACAGTCCTAAGAGTGAGCACAGCCCTAAGAGGGGGTACAGCCCTAAAAAGGGGGCATCACCCACCCCTTACAGGGAGCACAGCCCTAACAGGGAGCATAGCCTTAATAGGGAGCAAGGGGCACACAAGCCTAAGAGGGGGCACAGCCAGTCCCTTATAGGGAATACAGCCTTAAGAGGGGGCACAGCCCACCCCTTACCCTTAGTGGTTACTGAGCTCGCGAATGCTGTAGAGGTTGTATGCTCACAGTGTGTGGGTGACCAAGACAGAATACTCTTTGTAGGCCTTAGTCCAGGTCACTTCTGTGTGTTAAATTACTGCAGTACACCAGCGATTTGTATGTGTGTGTGAGCACACTGGGACTACAGGTTTCTTGATGGTCAGAAGTGTTCTGTCAACAGCTCATGCATCACAGGATCATCTTTCCATTCCAAGACGGCACAGCGGACACACACACACACACACACACACACAAAAACACACACAAGTATGTCGTACATACATGTACATACCCACACACAATCAAACCTATACGTTAACTCATGCAAAAAACAAAAACACCTGCAATGAAGCCAACAATGCAACTCAAACAGCTCTATTCAAATAATCTCACTGGCAATGGTGTGTGTGTGTGTGTGTGTGTGTGTGTGTATGTAGGGGCCTAGGTTATGGCTGTAAGACTTTATGGGCTCCAAGGACTTATGAAAGCCAACAAAAACCCCAGTGCTGAAGAGACTGCAGTGGACCACACACACACACACACACACACACACACACATACACACAAACCTCAGAAAGACATCATCAGGTGTCAGTGCTTCTGTAACTATATCTTTGTTTCAGAACCAAGTGGCCATTAATATAACCTTAGATAGAAACTTACATTTCAAATATAAATTAATTTAAAATACATACTTTCTTATTCTCACTTTCTTTATCTGTCTGTCTTTTTATTTCTCTCACTGTATTTCTCTTTGCTTTATTTTTTACTTCCTTATTTGTTTTCTTCTTGTCTCTCACTTTCTGTTTCTCAGTCTTCTTCCATTTCTTTGGTTGGTTGTCTGTTTCTCTCACTGTCTCTCTTTATTTCTGTCCTTCTTCTTTTACTTTTTTTTCCTTTATTTCTCTCTTACTTACTCTTTTTCTCTCTCCCCATTTTTCCATCCATGCATACACCAACTTGGGTCTGAATCTCTCTCTTTCCGACGATATGATGCGTAGTATATACACATATAGACACAATACAATATATTGTATTGTGTATATAGACACAATACAAAACAATACGGTTAAACAAATTATGATAATATATTCTTTAATGCAGTATGATTCAGATCGGCACCAATACAATTCGATTCGGGTCCAATCCTATAAGATTCAATTCAGTTAAATGTAACATATACTGACATTTTCTAGGTTTGACTGTACCAGTGAAACATTTCTTCGCTGTCTTTATTTTGTTGGAGAATTATCACTACACTAATTCTCTCCACAAATTATTGTTTTTTTATACAGCCCAGAGGATGCATGTTTTAAAGTTCTAAAATGCTGCTGACTCGATATTGTGTATCTTGGTTCCAGTGTAGCTATCATGTGTCTGTCTTTAGCCGCAGGCTCTTCTTTGGTTGATTAAAACTAAATTTTTAAATTACGTTTTGAATATAGCTGAAGTACTTCCAAAGTTTTGACAGAATACATAATACTTAATACGCAATACTTTCTCTCACGCACATGATCCGGGGAGTGTATGTTGTTTGACATATGCATCGATTTTTGACGCATACCAGATCTAGGCTTGTAAAACGATGCGGCCATACTGGAAACTGTGCAACTTTTGCATTTTTAAATTAGTCTCCGTTACAGAATCAGACAGAAGACACACCAATAAATGTCTGCAACTGTGTGACAGTTAAACAGCTTTGAAAAACAATGTTTAAGTACACACTGCAACCAAATGGCTACTTTCAAGCCACTTTACTGTAAAGGGCGCAACCCTTTCGAGAGTAGGGCACAGTCATGAACAAAACACAGCCATAGAAAAATGATTTGTGACACAGGTGTTTTGAAATGGGTCAATGTGTGGTCGGTTATGGCAAGAGAGAGAGAGAGTGTGTGTGTGTGTGTGAGTGTGTGTGTGTGTGTGTGATAGGTGTAATGGCCCGTGTCGTACCACACAAGTCGATCTCCACGGCACCCATGTGCACCAATATTTACCTTAACGGACCAGCCAGGACACACACACACACACACACACACGGAATCTACACTGTCAGATGTGCTGTCATAGTCAAATGACTCAGACACTGAGCTGTGATTGGCTGCTCGAAAGCGCACACACGCCCATTTTATTCTGTAAGTACAGTCACATTCAAGCAGACATAAGAAAGGACAGCTAGACAGGAATATAGAAGACAGACAGACAGACAGAGGCAGAGAGATAAATAATAAAATGAGAGAAAGACAGATAGTTATAGTCAGAGAAAGAAAGAGAGACAGAAAGAGAGATGGAGTCCAGGAAAAATAACCAGAGCTTTCTATGCACAGAGAGAGGCATTCAATATGGACTGGCCAACACACACACACACACACACACACACACAGTGACACACACACTCACACCCCTATTCGTTTGGCCCGACACTGACAGAGATATACAATGATCCGTGTTTCCCATAGAGTGTTTTAGAGTTGAGAGTCAATGCGTGTGTGTGTGTGTGTGTGTGTGACAGAGAGCAATGAGGAAAGGTTAAGAGAACTGAACCCATTAAAGTCACCAAAACAAGAGTGAGAGAGAGAGAGGGAGCAGGCATGCCTGGGAATGCCAGCAACCAGTGTGTGTGTGTGTGTGTGTGGTGTGAGTGTGTGTGTGTGTGTGCGTGCAGAGAGCCGGATGACTTACTGCTCCTCATAGACACATAAATGAAGAAGATTATAAAATGCTGACAGCTAAGGCAAGCATATATACGTCTTTTTTGCTCTCTCTCTCTCTCTCTCTCTCTCTCTCTCTCTCTCTCTCTCTCTCTCTCTCGCACCCACACACAATCCCAGCCATTTTACACAAGAATATTGTATTACACACTATTATATTGTATTATAATACACACAATTATATTATAAATTGTTTTACATAGTTACAATGTAATATATTATAACGCAGGGGTGGAAATCTCCAGGGACTTCAAGAGTCAATTTAATTTTGGTGCAGAGTGGGTAGAAACTTAATTTTTTTTATGCATCTTGATGCATTTTGCTTGTTTATTTCTTTAGCTGACATCATGTCATTTTTGAGTGTAATCCATTATTGCTTAAAACATTCATTCATTCATTCATTTATTCAACTTCAGTAAGCGCTTTATCCTGGTCAGGGTGAGATTATCCCGGGAACACTAGGGGTAAAGAGGGGATATACGCCGGACAGACGCCAGTGCACACACACACGCGCGCACACACACACATTCTCACTGAGGAGCATTTAGGAGGACCCTGGAGTTGTGTGTGTCCTAAAAGTGCCATTACACTTACTAAATAGTTAATCAGGCTAAACATGGGAGATGTTTGTGTCTGTCTCAGTTTGTCTAAGAAAAATCAAAAATCAAAAATGAAATCTAACAAGAAAAAAATCTTTTTCGGTATCAGCCAATTTCTCTTTACAGTCACAGCTGCTCTTATAGAGAATTACTCAACACCAATCAGATTGTTATATAATGCCCTGTAATGTATTAATGCCCTTGTTCCAAAACATAACCTTTTCCATAGTAACAACTCATTCACAGGGACTTGAATGGTAGACAATCAGCATCATCTAAGGCTAATAATATATAGATTAAAAAAATGTGTTCTTAATTAATAAAAGAAAAAAAGTCTAATCATTGATGGAAAGGTCTTCAGGACAGAGGATTATGTGCTTTCTGGTTTCTCGGTAACATGACAAGCTGCATGTTAGTAATTTCACGAGAGAGAAAAAAGAGAGGTTGGAGAGGAAATGACTGTTTATAGATTCTATAACATAAGTGATAACAGGAACTACACAACATTTAAACGTAAATTTAAATTAAAAATGAATTGTAATCATTGGCAAATTCCTGTGTGTGTGTGTGTGTGTGTGTGTGTGTGTGTGTGTGTGTGTGAGGACAATTTCCTGGTCCTCAGGAAAAAATGTTTTTATGACGAAAAAAGCCAAAATACTTCCTATTAGTTAGGTTGGGATGAGGTCACTGGAAGAACAGTAAAACCAATGTGTGTGTGTGTGTGTGTGTGTGTGTGTACTCACTCTTGTTGCCCACCAGTGCAATAACAGGTTGTGTGTCTGACTCCTCATTTGCTTTTTTCACTGCACCATACCAGTCTTCCAGATTCTCAAAACTCTGAGAGTTCGTGATGTCATACACCAGTAAGACACCCTGTATACACACGCACACACACACACACACCACGGTCAATAATAACACACCTTCCCTTATTTAGTACGTACAATATATATCACTCGCTGTTAGCCATATGCTCCAGCCATGGTTTATTAATATTCATAATAACTTTATGAATTACTGCTAGTTGCAATAATATGACAAATACATCACCCTGCACACAGAAGCTTTATTCATTCCTTCCAAATATTAATACAGTCAATAAAAATCTGAATGCTGTTTCAATTTAAAGGCAATAGAGCTTTGGCAATGATGTCATCCACTCTGTCCAACACACACACACACACACATGCACACACACAATAATGTACACCATGCTTTACAACCCTTTTTTACCCTGTGTCATAACTGTGCGCGTGTGTGTGTGTGTGTGTGTGTGTGTACACGTACATGAGCGCCATATATATATTTGTCCAGCATGTTTCCTCCAATCGTTTGTCCTCCAATGTCCCACACCTGCAGAGTCACATTCAGGTTCCCTATAAGAGAACATGAAAACAATACACACAGTGTTACACACATCTTTCTACCTGTCAGTTCCAGGAAGGAAGCGTGACTCACTCTTCAAAGCAAACATATTGAAATAGTATCAAAAGCTAACATACTAAATCATATTGTATTGAATCAGTGGCTGCTTTAAATTTGGTAAATCAGAATCTCGATCATGTATCTAGTGTATCAGTAGACACACACACGCACACACACACACACATACATACATACATACATATATATATATATATATATACACGCATATATACAGTACTGTGCAAAAGTCTTAGGCACCCTATTTTTTTTTAGTACAAACTTTGTTATAGATTTTTATTTTATGACTTCTACATTACTGATTCAGTACAAAAACATTTTAGATTCCAAACATTAGTTTTCCAGCACAAAATTAAATGTTACAGAAAAATGTTTGTATGTCAGTAAAGAAAGCAGCATATTACATAAGAGACACTTTTCAGACAAAAAACATAATGAAGGCTGCTGGGTTTCGCTGCAAAAATAAGAAGCAAGTGCGACAGTCAAAGTCTCCAGAAGAACTGTGGCTGCTTCTGCAAGATGCTCAGTAAAACTTACAGCTCATTTCCTTATAAAACTGCACAAATTCTACCTGAGACTACTATTTTTTTTTTAAAGCAAAGGATTGTCACACCAAATATTGACTTTGTTTCATTTATTACTGTTTACTGCTCTTTATAGTATTTTTTAAATGTAGAAACATTTAGTTTCATTATTTTTGAAGGCATCTTTGCTCTACAGCATTTCTTTGCATGTGCCTAAGACTTTTGCACAGTACTGTATATGTGTGTGTGTGTGTGTGTGTATATATATATATGCCTGCAAAATCTGTACAGCAGAGATACAAATGTGTCATTACAAAATAAAAGTTGTCTTTTAAAAAAATAACCACTTTAAAATAAAACCTGGTATTACGAAATACAAACTGAAATGTGATGTTTAAGTTTTTGTGTTATTGTGAAAATGAATAATATGAAATAATATTTTGAGTTCAGTATTATTTATTTATTGACTCATTTATATATTTATTGCTGCACTTAATTTTATTATTTATATCATGGGCATATTTACTTATTTCATTTGACTAAAACAACATTCCATAGGCATAAGGCTCTAAAACTACATCTCATATGACTGATAGATGTACACAGCCAATGTGTGCATTATTATTTTTGTGAATTTTCACATACCAAGCGCATTTAAGTTTCTGTTTTGAAGGATCTGTATAACAAAAAGTCAGTATGTGGAAAAATAATCCAGGTTGATGGACAGTTATATAGGCTAAACACAGCACGGCATATGATTATAGCTATATAGTTTTTACTGCTGGATATCTAAGCAGTTAAAGTGTGTGAGTGCGGTGTGGAGTCAGCAGGCTACGGGTAGAGGAAGGAGCCTCAGCCGTTCGAAATACTTCTACAGCCAAATGACCATGGACAACCTTCTCCAGCTCAAACCACAAACATCAAACTAACGGGAATTCAACAGTAAAAACAACCAGCTTTCCAAAATCAAATCAACTGGAGCTCTAGAAACAAACCAATTAAATTTCTACAGTAAGATAACCTTACGTTTTAGAATTAAACCAAATGAAATTGTAGAATTCTACCTAATAGAAATGTAAGCTAAAGCCACTCAGAGTTTCAGGAAGATGGCTAAAAACAAAAAGAAAATACAGTACAACCAGAAACAGGCCAAAATAAATATATACAATTTAACCAGCTAGAATTCCAATGTTAATCCAAAAACTTAACAACAATTTAATTATTCAGCTTCACAATTCTTTGATCGCCTTGCTGACAAAGTTGGCTATTTAAAAAATAAAATAATAATTATTGATAGGTGAGGAGACATTTATTTAGAAAGAATCTCCAGAGGTAAAGCTGTAATTATACGTTTCCGACGTGAAAGTCTTCAGGACAGAGGACATCACCAACATGACAAACTTCCTTTTTATACATTATTAATTTCAAGACAGAGGAAAAAGAAAGGCTGGTGAGGGCATGACAGTTTATAGCTTCTATAATGTAAGTGATAACAGGAACTAACCTGTTTCACAGACAGTAAAAACTATAAATGGATAAAAGTATACAATGTGGTGTTCTTTAATAAATAACAATTTGTTTGTGTTGCCAAAATGCTGCAGTACAAGAGGAATAAAACACTTCAGGATGTGCTGTTATTGGAAAAGAATCAACGAAGTGGTAACAGTAACTCTGCTTCGCGTCAGGTCATATCACACCACACTGACGCTGATTAATTTCCCAAAACAGTGTGTCATTTTATTCCTTACATACACCTGATTGATAGCACGAGATAGATACACGTACCTGAAAGAACATTGGTGCTGAAACTGAAACAAAACTAAGCAGGATACCACAATTAAACCAACTAGAGTTCTACAATCAGATTAATATATAATATAATATATTTTACAAACAAAATCAACTCAAACTGAAGACAATTTATCAATCATACCAACTAAAACAGGGGTCACAACCCCACATGATGTCACTCGATTTACAGATAAACCTCAAGAAACTCAGAATCCCCTCTTTTTGTTTTATTCATTTATTTTACAAATCAATATTTAAAATATTCCTCTGAATATAAAGATGAATTTTGTATTTTGAAAGGTTACTGGGAGTCACACTCTATTATGCTATTTTAGTCTTTTCTCTATCCTGACATGCCACACTAGTGTAGGAATTCAGTGATAAAATGGACAAATTTCCCCGTCCATCTACCTCCGCTAAACAAACTCAAGTTTTGTCTCAAATCACTAACACTATCCAGTTTTTCTATTACAGTTAGTGTTTGAATTTTAAAAACGTCTCATGTTGCCTTCAAACCTACCAAATGGTGTGTTTGGATTTTCTAGATTAGTAAATACTTTTGTATCTTCAGTCTGTTTAACGTCGCTGTGCATGAAATCACTGAACATTTTGCAATTTGACTTAGAAAACAGACAGACAGGGATGTTTCGGCATTGACATTCCAACTATAGCAGATGTGACTTTTTAATCCTCCAGATGTACAAGTATAGTATAAACCAGGCTCCTCTGCTTCGTGTCAGGCTGTATCACACCTCCCTGGCGTGGATTATTTTCCTATATCAACACACCCATCATGTTTTAAAGCCTTATGTATCTTTCATGTGTGTCTTTTATTGGTTGTCATAGCGGAAAGAAATGAAAAGCTGTGTCAAGAAATGATCACCCTTCCTACTAGATTGGTAACCCAGTGCAAGTAATATTTGTTTGGTTTTTAGTTACTTAGGATACATATGTTACTGACATAGTAAAATGTTCAAATGTTACAGTAGTCCTAAATTGTAAATCTGGAATTTGAAAAAATGTTTGAGTGGTCATGGATCGGGGTCGCAGAAAATTCATAATGGCCATTCGGGGTTCTTTGCCCAAAGGATTTGGGAACACCTGATCTAAAACTAGTTCCAAAATCAAGTAACTGTTTTAGTTGGAGTCAAACAAATTTGAGATCCAATTAGAGTCAAACTTCTTCATATTAATGACTGAAACTGATCAAATTCTAGAATCAAAACAACTAAAATGTCTATGGTAAAGCAAACCATAGATCCAGAAACAACCTTTAGAATCACATAAACTACAATTATATCAAGTTCCACAATTAACCTAGAGTTCTAAAATCAGAAATTAATTATCCAAATTAAAATTCTCAAATTCAAAGTAAATTCAAGAACTTCTGAACTCCACAGCCCACATTAAGCTGTCCATTTCTAAATAATTTACTCAATATGGAATGAGTACGGTCAAATATTTAATTGTGAAATACTGTGCCAAGCCAGACGAAATGTCTGGTGGTCTTATAGAATAAACTTATTTTTACACTGTACACTCTTAAACCGGCTCTTCTCTCTGTGTGTGTCTCTGTATTTGTAGTTGTGCTTGCTGGTCTCTGCCAAAGCCACTACTGGAGAAAAATAAATGTGGTGGTAAGAAAAATGCAGCAATTTAATTAAAAAGTATGAAGGACAGAATGAAAGCAGAAACTGAATGGATGTGTGTTGTTTATAGATGACTAAGAGGCGTAGAAATAGATGAGAAAAGGACAGATTGTCTAACATTTCTTTCGCCTCTCTATTTCTTTCTCTCCTACTCCACACTACACTTCATCACATATGGTCACACTGAGAACTTCACACTATAACTCAATAGACACAGAGAGAGAGAGAGAGAGAGAGAGAGAGTGAATAATCAACGATGGGGTGGCGTGATAGCACTGTGCTATAAAACTGTATCAATAATAAAAGAGAAACAGCAAGAGAGAAGTGTAAAGAGTGTGTGTTTATACTGAGTGCCATTCCACTGAGTGTAAACAAAGATGCTGATTGGTCAGCTGCTGTAAGGCACATTATGACATCATTATCAACAACATTCCATCACTTTCTTTCAATGTTTCAAAATAGATATTTTCTTAAAAAACAACAAATAAGACACACACAAGGTTTGTGATTGTAATACTATTCAAAACGTACAATTTTAGCAAAAATGAAATGGCGTAACGGAGAGTACCATCTCACGGCTCACTTCCTCTAGACTACACATCACACACACACGTCCGCCCACCGTAACACACCATGAAGTGTGTTCATCTCACTGCTTTTGACTGGTTCATACAGAAACACAAACGCTCCATAATAACCCCACACATACACAACTCAAGACTTTACGGTGAGCGAATTCCATCTGCTGAAAAAGAGAACACACACAGACACACACGGCTGAGTTATGGTGCACGGGAGCGTGAAAACAAAAACAAAAAGTCCTCGCCGCTCTCTTCGGCCTGCATGGGAACGGCTCGGAAAATAAATGCAGTGTGTTCAGCACGTCGGAGACATTTCTCTGCACCACTGTCATGAAAAATACACACACTCTGTCTAGATCAATTTATGAATTCAGGCATTCAGAAGATGGGCAATAAACATGACAGATGGCTAAAACTCCACAAATATGGCGAATAAATAAATCCAGCAGGAGCTATGAAACCTTATTATCACCAAAAACACTAATGTGACTTAATGTATATGGATATACTGTAATGAATTATCTACTGTGTATTATTTGCACAACTTTAATGTCTCCAAGTGAAGTATACAAATATACATTATACAGCACACACAACCTAGGAAAGCCGTAAAAAAAAAACAGAACGTACAATACACATATACAAATACATACTGTATGTACAGTTTAGCTGAGGTGATGTGTAAAAATTAAGCTACTGCCATAGTGTCTGCAAGTGCAAGTGCAAATAAATGTTGCAGTATTTAACAAAACAAAAAAATTATGAGAAACAAATACTTTGAGATGGAAGAAAAATTGTAAAATATGCCATGACGTACGTATTAATATGTACGTACGCAATTAAAGTTCCAACGTTACAAAGTAAAAAATGAAAAACGTATCTGTAAAGACATTACATCAAATTTTATGAAAGTGGAATGCACACAAGTAACAAATATAGGAAAAATAATCAGTGACAAGGTGGTGTGCTGCTACCCAGAAGTCCTGAAGTTTTTTTTATTTATTAAAGAATGATACATCATACTTTTCTGTTTATAGTTATATACTTGTCTGTGAAACAAGTTACTTCCTGTTATCACTAACATTATAACTGCTATAAACCCACGCCCGTCTCAAATTTTTTTTCTCTCTACTGAAGTTAGTAAGACCAAAAAATGCAATTTGTCATGGTACAGAGAAAAGCACAAACGGCAAAGTCCTGAAGACTTTCCACTGTTGGAAAACTTAAAGTTACAGCTTCACCTCTGACTGTTACTAAGCACTGACACTGGAGACTCCTTCCAAAAATGCTAAATAAACATCTCAGAGAAAACATCATCATATCAATGATTATACACATTTTTTAAAAAAACAATTTATGTGGCTCGTCGGCCACACAAGTCCCTGTGTAAGTTGGTACTATAGAAACGAAAACATATTACAAAGAGCACATTAATATAAACCTGTGATTCGCCTTGCAGCTAGTACTACTATCAGAGCTGTTGTTATAGAAAATGAAACAAAACCTTCTGACCAATCAGATTTTATATATATACCTGTATGTGTGTGTGTGTGTGTATGTATGTATATATATATATATATATATATATATATATATATATAATACTTTTCTGTCAAAACTGATCAGCGTTCTAAAGTTCTAGGTAATAATAATAATAATAATAAATAATACTTTATTAACATGGAACGGAAAATTCAGCTCAATGTGCTTTACAGTGTGCAGTAAAAAGCGTAGAAAGAAAGAAACAAAATGTTGAACCACACAGAGTTTAAAGTCTGTGGAATATTTGTGAAGCTTAATACCACCTAATAAATGTGCAAAATGGGACTCGGCCTTGGCAAATCAGGCAGAATTCTTAGTGATTGCACTTGTGTTCACCCGACATAATACACTTGCAATGTGCATGTGGAGGTTGGAGAGAAGTGTTAATGACTCTGAGCTCTGTCAACTTCACTTTCACCTCCCTCAGTGCTGACAGTGAAACCTTAGTGTGTGTGTGTGTGTGTGTGTGTGTGTGTGTGTGTGTGTCTCACCTGGCAGTGTGATTCTCTTGAGGAAGAAATCAAGCCCTATCGTCTGTTTGTACTGCTTCCCAAAAGCTTCCTGCGCAAAACGAGTGGCGAGTGACGTCTGAGAGAGAGAGAGGGACAGAGAGAGAGAGAGAGAGACAGACAGACAGACAGAGGAAGGGAAAGAAAAGAATAGAAAGAGTGAGAGAGTGAGATGGATAAATCCACTAAAATGGAAGAAATTAAAAGTAAGTCAATATTAAGTCACACCTGTTTAGCCACACCCCTTCATATAACTACACAGCTTATTCAGTTTGCATTCTGTTATAACAAATTCTACTAGGAACATTCAAATGGTTAAAGATATAAGAACACTCTTGGTGCCAAAAGACTCCTCACTGTTATTTAACTGAAAAGGAGGCTTAGGTAGCCACCCAGCTAGCATGCTGTCTATGACTTGTATACAGACAATGTAAAAACAGTGGTGGTAAAAACAAACCAGAACAATCAGAAATATCATCATTTCCCTCAGATGTGTTGTCAAATTACTATGTAAAGTCTCTACATTATATTTACATTTCGTATCCGTCGCTAAGCGTACTGCCATGTGGGAGTAATCACCAATTTTCACGAAGGTCACATGGGTGACTGACGGAAATCAATAGGAAAAATTTTTAAGTTTTTAAAATACATGGTGAACTGTATGCTAATGAGGGCTAGTTGAGAATGTCGAGAATCCCTAAAGTAAACAAATAGCTATCTAGCTAAAAACTTCATAAAATGGGCACTCAGTCTCTTTATGCCAGCCACCATTTTACACACCGAACTTACCTCACACTAATGTTGTACATAAAAACAAACATGGAAATGATTTCATGTCTACATTTTATTTCAATTTAGCCCTTTTCAGACGCAGCCTTTGTAGTTTCACTTTAGTTGTAATTTCTTATTTATTACAAAATATTATTCTGTAATATACCAGTTTACAAAAATGTTATTTTTGTATTATTCTGTGTTCAGCTCTGTGAAACCTAAAAAGACATTGTGAGCAAACAAATCCTCCTTTAAGCGTAGCTCATGCCAACAAAAACACACACTTTAAAACACACTCTTCAAAACACACACGGCTGTCCATGTTTCTGTTGGAACACTCGGTCGCTCTGGTCACTTTGGTTCTTCTGCCAGTGAGCTAAATAAAAAAAAATTGACGCAGGCCTTCCCACGCTGAGTGTGTGTCAATGTGTGTGTGTGTAGTGTGGTTAGTATCCGAGTATGACATCACTTTTGATTGACAGCTTCTTAATGCAGAACATCAGAGCCTATTAGGAGTACAGCTGTGAGTGAGTGTGCACGCCCGACACACACCACATAACTCAACGTACCACTCACTCAGAAACACAGACAGTGTAGAGTGTAGGCTGTGTGTGTGAGTGTGTGTGTGTGTGTGTGGGAAAAGGCAAAGAGCTCTATGCATGTGCCAGCATCCATTCTGACTGATGACAGAGTGACTCCAACTTCATGTCTCACATCAGTCCAACTATACAAACACACACACACACACACAAGCACACACACTTAATTCATATCGAATACTGATAAATATTCCCACACTCCACAACATTTATTAATGGCCACATACACACGCTCTCATATGCTCACCACCATGTTTATTTCTCACTGCTGTTACTTTTTGAGCTAGCTAGACATCTGCCATCCTGAACACACACTTACTTTCAATGTGAAGTAAACACACACAAACACACATACTCTCTTAATCGTATGGTCAGTATGCTGTCAGTCATCAAGCCTGTGTCATGTGCTCACTTCCTGAACTGCTCAATTTTATTTTCCAGGTGATCAGCTGATTCATATTTACAGAGAGAGACAGAGTCAGACAAAGCTGGATTAACTAAGGCAAAATACACAGCTTGTCATGTTACTGAGAAACCAGAAAGTGCAAAATCTTCTGTCCTGAAGTCTTTCCCGTGGCTGAAACCTTACTAAACGGTCACAGATTGGTCAAGAATATCTGTACGAGTGGGAGGGATTGGTCAGACTTTCTGCGGGAGTGGGTGGGATTGGTCAAGAGTGTGTGTCGGAGTGGGTGGCATTTGTCTAAATTTCTGCGTGAACAGAGAGGATTGGTCAAGAGTGTGTGTGTGGGAGTGCGTGGGATTGGTCAAACTTTCTCCAAGAGAAGGCAGGATTGGTCAAACTTTCTTTGGGAGTGGCCAAGATTAGTCACACATTCTGCAGAAGCAGATGGGATTGGTCAAGGGTGTCTGCAGGAGCAGGTGGGATTGGTTAAACTTTCTGCAGGGGCCAATGGGATTAGTCAGACTTTCAGTGGGTGCAGACCGGATTGGTCAAACTTTCTGCTGGAGCCAGTGGGATCAAGAGTGAAAGTGTCTGTGGGAGTGGGTGGGATTGGTCAAACTTTCTGAGGGAGCGGACAGGATTGGTCAAAATTTCCACATGAGCAGACACAATTGGTCAAGAGTGTCTGTGGGAGTGGGTGCAACCGGTCAAATTTTCTGTGTGAGCAGAAAGAATTGGTCAAGAGTGCATGTGGGAGTAGGTGGGATTGGTCAAACTTTATGTGGGAGCAGACAGGATAGGTCAAGAGTGTCTGCAGGACCAGGTGGGATTGGTCAAACTTTCTGCAGGAGCCAGTGGGATTGGTCTTTTTGAAACTTTTTGAGGGAGCAGACAGGATTGATCAAACTTTACGGGTGAGCAACTGGTGAAGAGGGTCTGTTTAAGTGGGTGGGATTAGTCAAATTTTGTGCGGGAATTGGTGGGATTAGTCAAGAGTGTATGTGGAAGGGGGTGGGAATTGTCAAACTTTCTGCGAGTGTGAGCATCATTGGTAAAGAGTGTCTGCACGTGTAAGCGAGATGTTTCAAGATTGTCTGTGGGATTGGGTGGGATTGGTTAAATTTTCTGCTGGAGCGGGCAGGATTGGTCAAGATTGTCTGTGGGAGTAGAAAGGATTGGTCAGGAGTGTTTGCTGAAGCAGGTGGGAGGGGAGCAGGCAGGACTGGGATTAAATATATAGTCCCATGCAGACCTGGGGGTCTCTCTCTAAGCAGAATGTGAGTGGGGGAGCATCATCAGAAAGTGGTAACATAGCTTGACTTATTTGCCTATTGTGTCGTGTCTTGGTACTTGAGTACATTGTCTGCTCCTGTAGTTGAACCAGAGATATGCTATGGAGGCAGAAATACTGATGATATTTATGTTTTATGTTAATTTTCAGCAAGGATGACAAAGCAATTCATTTCAAGTTTAACTAAAAAGTTACAGGGGGTAATTAATTTTTAATGGGTACCAGTATAAAAAAAAACACTACTGCACAATTTATAATGCCATCCACGGGTGACTGCAAGTGTGTATGTGGGTGTGGGTGTGGGTGTGTGTGTGTGTAGAGCCTAATTGTACTAAAACAGCCTACACAAGGGAACCAACCACACACAACTCCCACTCTCTGCCTTGAAACACCACAAATGAACAACCAAGCCCAAAAGACACTATAAATCGGTATACACTAAACCACCACTCTACCCTGTGTGTGTGCTTGGTTAAGTTCCATTACTCCGACGCTGGGAAAGTAGTGTTGACTCATACTGAGAAGCCTACACATGGTTATTGATAACCACACGCACACATACACACACACACACTGTAGCTCAGAGGTTTGGCATGGTGATGTGTTCACACACAGCAGTTACGCTGCAGTAACACAATCCTCAGCTGAACCACAACACTCAACAAAAGTGGGTTATGTGTAAGGATCATTGTGTCCCAAGATGAGCTGTACCTCAATGTAACGTAGCAGAAATACTCAATTACTGCCCTTAAGTGGGTTTTGGAAATATATTTCCTCTTTGTTCTGATATAAAATGTTCTGCTAAGTACTTTTACTGCTTTACTTTTACTTCACTATCTATCCATCTGTCTGTCTGCCCATCTATCCATCTGTCTTGCTTGCTCCCTGCATGCTCTTTCTCTACTCTCTATTCATTTATCTATCTTTAACCATACATCCTTTGTCATATTTACAGCCAGTTCCAGAATTATTGGCACTACTATTGAAACACACACAGAGCTTCAGGGTCTGGGGTTCTATCCTGAGCTCTGGTTACTAATTGTGTGGCGTTTCACATGTTCTCCCTGTCTTACATGGTTTTACTCACACCTCCAGTGGCGACAGGTGAATTGGATATGCTAAATTCCCCCTAGGGGTGAACGTGTGTGTGTGTGTGTGTGTGAAGAGGTTAAAGCAGTTTTGCTGTCAATCTCCAGAAACTATTGTTGCCTTTGACCATTTCCTGTTTCCCCTTGAATAAAAGAGCAGCCCACATATTGGAGTGTGCCAACATTGGCATGTTCAAAAAAAAAAGGGACTATGTACAAGGACATGTAGCTGATAAATATTGTTAAATATGATTTTGCATCATTGATGCTTTTTCTGAGGATTGATGGCATCATCAATTCCGCTAGTACCAGCTCAGAAACTGGCCGCCTGTGCCAGGAGTTTAAGAATTGGCCATGCATCAATTTTTCAACAATATGATGCATAGGCTATGCGAAGAGAAGTTGTCCAAGATCCTTCTGCAAGTGTCTGCCAACCTTGTTAATCATTACATCTGGCTTCACTAAAAAATAACTGTACAGGTGCCAATAACATTGAAACCAGTGCTTTGCAGAAGGAAATGCAAAAAGAAACTTATAATTGAAAAATTGCTTAAAATAAAACTCCATAACAGTTTCCATATGGTTTTTAGTATGTGGAAAAACTGAACAATTAAGGTAGGAACACATCTACATTAGACTAGAATAATGCTAATTTTAGTTCAACACAGCACTTTCATGTGCCTGGTGGTTTAGCTAGTGACTTTATGATTTGTCCACTCCTCTCAGGGATTTGTTTCATTTTGGTTCACTTTTCCGGTCACACACACACACACACACAGAGTGTGAGAAAGAGACGGCTAAAGCTGAAGGGAGCATTAACAGGTTTATAAAGACAGATAGATTAAAACACAGCCTATCTTTGTTAAAAATAGCCTTCAGTCCTGTAATCCACTCATCACTTATAATGTCTGCTACTGATACACTTGGAAAGCATCTGGGCAAGATCATGTGTGTATGTGGGTGTGTGTGTGTTTAGGTAATTTAAAAAGTGGGGTAAGATATAAGTACAGTCTGCTAAGTTTCTTGCTAGGCAAGATGTTAAATTGCAAAAGTTTTATCAGGTATACAGTATAATCACAATGTTAGACTTAAAATTAAAATAAGATATGCCATTTCTGAAAGAAATATGATAATAGTAATACTGAGCTGAAAATTATGGAAGACAGGAAAAAGATATGTCATTAAATAAACTTTTACCTTCTATACTATTCAGACAGGAAAAGATTTCTGGGCATTTCTGTTAAGTTTTTGTTAAGGACATCAGTAGTAATTATAATCATTTTGCAAGTGATCGTTATCCGAGTCTGCAAAAATCACAGAGATGGGAGTGTCTTCATGATATACTCATGGTTTGAGGCAAAGTTGCCACTTCCTCACCTACAACAGGTAAAAGACACTAAAAATGCCCCCTCAATTTGAAATTTCAACTCGTCAACTTGACGAGTCTTCTCAACTACTAGTTCCACGGCTACTTAGATCATTTAATACACAGACACAGTACTTGGTTAAATCTAAAACAGTGACCATACTAATCACTGTTTTGAGAAGGTAATAATCAACAGTAGAGTTATCACTAACCTTAGACAGCTAGCTTGTTGCTAATACTATTCGTTATTGTCCGCTGTTGTTGCCGTACTGCAATTTCAGTCCAAAATTTTGCGTCCATGTTTTTTTATCCCCCACTTCACACATCAATCATGCCAAGGTGGGAAATGATGTTATTACAACTTGCAAATTACCACTTACAAGGCACCATGAACGCAACATTGGTTTCATTATGTCTTCTTCAGGAGACAGACGGATCTGTACGTAGCGGATCCAGCCGGATTTGTTAGTACTATTATTTGCACAGACAGGAGGCATACAATCTCCAGCTCACTAGTATTTATGGTTTATGTTATAAAGGCCCTCCTGCATTTGCGAAGGTTCTACAAGTCTGTCCTCTATCTCTGCTCTCCACTGTTCATCTTAAGAGTTTACACTCTTTGCCATTTTTCTTTTCTTCCCTCCTAGCTGTGTCACTGGATGTTGCATCATTTATCCAATCACATTGCTGAGCGTCTCACACTACACGAACTTGTGAAGGTTTTCAACGGTAAAAACAGAAAATATGAAAATATATCAAGGCCTCTGATAATTCTGGAGTGAGACTAGAAGGCTTATGGAGTGTAACTGGAGATTGGAAGGCTTATGATTGACAGATTTACCTTTTCCCTTCAACAAATCATTTGTGCCCACACTCATTTACCATCACACATCACCGCATCATCTGCGCCCACATTTGTTTACCCTCCCACACCACAGGATCATCTATGCCCAGACTCGTTTATCCCCCTCATTTGTGACCACACTAGGCTCCCATCCAGCTTCCATTTGGAGATTCACTCCCTATTTTGAAAATTTGTCTGCATAAGCAAATTGGGTATAAAACCTGGCTAAATATCCTACTAAGCATGCCAGCCCTAACCCAGAGCCAAATGCTGCAAATGATAAATTGAATATGTAGACAGCAAACTAGCTAGACTAGCTGTCTAGCTTATAAATCAAGCTCAATTTCCCATCCTCAATTTTCCGCATCCTCACTTATCACATATGAAGACAGCTACTAGACCTGTAAATTGACTGCCTTGTAGTCCGTTGCAGTCAATTTAACAGCTTTCATCTTGGCTTATATGTTTGCCAGCAGTCACTTGCACAGAATATTGATAATGAAAAAATGTCAAGGTACCATGTACTAGGATACTACAATATTTCAGTATTGGTAGTAATGAACCTGCTGCTAGGGTGCACGGCTAACTCAGCTGATAGAGCATGGGACCCTTAATCTCAGGATCATGGGTTTGAGCCCCAAGCTGGGCACCAACTCCAGCCACTGGGGGTACACAGGCTAATGCACTCTCAGTGCTGGTCCCAAAGCAGATAAATGGGGAGGGTTGCGTTAGGAAGGCACCGGTGTAAAACCTGTGCCAAATCAATATGCAGACAATGGAAATTGATCCTCTGTGGTGACCCCTAACAGGAGCAGCTGAAAGAACAACAACTAATGAACCTGAGGTCACTGTACGGCTGTTACTGTTCTCACTGAGCAATATGGACATTAAGGGTGTAACCAAACAGAAATACATTATTGGGATTGAACAGATGTGTTCTAAACTGATCCAAATACAGATATAAATAGGAGGAACACTTTTGGTTTTTAGAAAGCTTGCCAGAAAGGTTCACAGGGCATGAGATGAGCGGTTTTACTTTCATGTTGCTTGCGTTCCTTAGTAACTGCCTGGACAGGGTTGTGTTGGTTTAAATCAGGCTATTAGTATTTATATTTTTGGAAATAGAACCAACTAAATTCATTTAAACTGTTCCATGCACATCTCTTGTTGAGACAAACTATGACCTCAGGTGACGAGGTTGAGGAACTATCAGAGCCAGAATACACAGACCATGCTGATGTTTTTTCATTTTTAATTAAAAAAAAAACCCAAACCTTCCAGTTCAGGCCCAGACCACTTTGGGTTTAAATCCGAATAGAGATACAAATATGTGGAGACAAAGCAGATACAGATAGTGTCATTGCATTACACCCCTGTACATATGGACATATAATTGTGCATCAATGCAAGAGGGCAAACATTATTGTTACAACCCATTTGTGGTAACAGAATGTTGTCACTGTTTGATTCCATTAACCATGAACTTCAATATAATATCTGCACATGGCTGTAGTCTGTACACTTTGTTAAACATGAGATTTATTATGAATTCTTGTTTGCATTTTGCATAATGGTTGCACTGTAGTGTGCGTGTGGTCACAGTGAGTAGCTCTACCTTGCATTCTTTAAATCCACTAAAATAAGCAGCAATGCATCTGGACTTACTGCTGATGTCTATACCTAGTGATGTAAAAGGTAGACCTCTTGTACATTTACCTGTAGCCCTGTGTTGCCAACTTAGCCTCACTATCACTAGATGTGGTGACTTTTTAAGCCCATATACCAACTTTATTTCTAAAAAAGAGACTAGCAAAAAAGCTAAAGGCTTTTAAGCAGACAGTGGTATAGCGCTATCCAGCTCACATCACAGCTGCTGGTGATACGAGCTGAGAAGGCTGGTTCACTCAACTCACTACCATTGTGTAAGGCCTGACTGAGTTGCACTTGCACAAGCCTATGTTCCCAAAGACCAATCACTGATCTCCATTGTTCTCAATGACCAAATCACTGATCGCCACTGTTCACAACAACCAATCGCTGACCACCATTGTTTACAATGACCAATCACTGATCGCCATTTTTCCCAAAGACCAATTACTGATCACCATTGTTCCCAATGGCCAAGCACCGTTTGCCATTACTACGAACCACCCACATGCTTGATAGAGATTACAGCATTTTGTAAATATGTAAATGGTTAGTTTGTGGTGCCATGACCAAAGCCTTCTTTTTTTCTATAAAACTCTATTCTATTCAATTCTACTGTGGGCGTCTTCAGAAAATCTTTCATCTTCATATAACATTTTAATGCAAATGACTGTGATGATTGAATGAATATGAAATTATGACATCACAATCACACCTTCATCTGGCAACTTAAATGGCGACATTCTGTTGAGCATGCATTAGCTACTTTCCCCTGAAAAGTCTAGGCCACACTTGGCAATAGAAACTGAAATCAATTCTTTTCCATCCATTTGGTCTCTTAGTAGAACCGCATGTAGCATTTGTGTATAAACAATGTTTAACGAAGCAGAAATGTGGCTAGACTTTGACGAAATAACCGTAAAATTCTAAACACACCGCTGACATGTACATCTGTAATGTTGTAAAAGGTAGACCTCTTGTTCATTCTTGTTCAGCAACCTGTAGCTGCTGCATTATCAGTTATAATTAAATGGAGTCTGTCATGATCCTTTTTAACAAATTTATCATATTTTATAGGTTAATTGAGCAGGTAGTTTTGGCCAATAACTGGTACTGATATTACATAGACAATTTTACAACTTTATTCTGGTCAGCAGAACTTTCCCTTTATCACATTGTGTTGTATATGGATGTTGTATTTGAATTGTATTTGTAGTGTTTATTGTGCTGTAATTAAATCTGCACTATGGTAGGTGTGTACCTCTGTATGTTTACACACTGTTGCTTGTTTGCACATTATGTGTTCTTTCACTGATGTGCCATGTCACATGTCTGTATACTTCCATATATCTGGTAAATAAAGTGATTCTGATTCGGATTCTTCTGGCCCATATTGCTAAAATACATGTTTTAACAGCTAAATAAGGGGACATGGTGCAGCATGTAGATTAGATAAATCTTTTTTAATCCAGGCAAAGGAACTTCCATCTTCATCTGCACATTTTATAATACATAACTGCACACTAATATAGTAAAGCACGCAGATTAGCTAAGGCTGCATTAGCACTTAGCATGCCAGCCAAAGCTGCTGTAAATCCCTCCTCACCTTTCCCGAAGCTCCGTCTCCGATTAACACCATCTTCAGCTGCCGCTCCTGGCTCTCTTCCTCCGAATCCGACATATTTATCGGTGTGTATGAGTGTATATATATACAGTAAGCACACAAGTAAATACGAGAAAACAATGAAATCAGTAAGATGCTTGGCAAATTAAGGTTATAATCATATAACAATTTGTACTAAGCAACGGGCCGCCATGTTCACTCAAACAGCCCGAGACTGGACCCAACCATTGGGAGTAGAACATTGCAATATTAGGACAACTAATAACGGCATTTGCGCCCTCAAAGTGCCTTTTAATAAAGATCTATATGATAAATATATAGAGTAATTGACAGAACCTATGCGTAGATATGTCTCCAAACAGACCCTCGATGAGTTTTAGGCTCTTTCATTTGTGTTCCTACCCACAGGAGAGAAATGGATTCGTCCGCCATGACGCTTCCTCGTTGCCAAGGAAACCAAGGTTCCTGCAGGAGCCTTGAATGAGGGAATGGATTGTTTGAGTGTGCGCGTGCTTTCGTGCAGCTTCAGCGACGAATATCCAGTTTTACAGAAATGTATAATTACAGTTATTTGATTATTTTAATACTATTTTACTATTAATGAATTTCAATAGCACAGTACAAATCAATCTCTTTAAAAAGACTAGAACCATTATAGTAACATAAAAGATACTTTCTCTTCTTGGTCATTACTCTCAAGTCACATCTGTCTGTCTGTCTGTCTGTCTGTCAGCAAGACACATCTGTCTGTCTGTTTGTCTGTCAGCAAGACACATCTGTCTGTCTGTCTGTCTGTCAGCAAGACACATCTTTCTGTCTGTTGGCAAGTCACATCTGTCTGTCTGTCAGCAAGACACATCTTTCTGTCTGTTGGCAAGTCACATCTGTCTGTCTGTCAGCAAGACATCTTTCTGTCTGTTGGCAAGTCACATCTGTCTGTCTGTCAGCAAGACATCTTTCTGTCTGTTGGCAAGTCACATCTGTCTGTCAGCAAGACACATCTTTCTGTCTGTCTGTCTGTCAGCAAGACACATCTGTCTGTCTGTTGGCAAGTCACATCTGTCTGTCTGTCAGCAAGACACATCTTTCTGTCTGTCTGTCTGTCAGCAAGACACATCTGTCTGTCTGTCAGCAGGACACATCTGTCTGTCTGTCTGTCTGTCACACATCTGTCTGTCACACATCTGTCTGTTTTTATGGCTGTCAATCTAACTTTATTATCTTTATCTTGAAATACGTTGTCTGTCTATCTAACTATCTGTCTGTCTGTCTGTCTGTCTATGCATGCAATTTGCACCATGTTAAACTAGTGCGAGGCTTCCTTTGCATGTGGCACAAAAATTCCTTCGGGATTAATAATTTCTTATCTATCTATCTATCTATCTATCTATCTATCTATCTATGCAGTTTGCACCATGCTAAACAGGTGCGAGGTTTACCTTGCGTGTTAGGTCAGGTATACATGTTGATTTGGTTAATTAGTGTATATCTAGATCATATACAGTACATGTTTAATAAAACGCATTGGCACAAAGGCCAAGTCACAGTGAAGCGTTTTATGACGTCCGGTGTAAGGAAACGTTTTTTACCAGATGAAAGACGTTTCATTATTTCTTTATTATTATAATGATTTCTTTAAAATCCAGACACTAGCCCACCAGCAGCGGCACCACCCCTAACAGCACCATGTACCATGAGCCCTTTTACCCACAGGAGCACTGCTCAGTTTCCCCCGCAGCCTGAGACACGAGGAGGAGGACGAGTCTTCACACTCAGACTGAACACTCTTCACTGAGCTCTTAAATGAACACACTGGTGCACTTAGCAAAGGCAAGAGCTCTTGTAATCCGTGTAATAATGTGGAGTATTTATGCATCAGAGTTTCTGATTATCTGTCTGTTATCTATCTATCATCAGTGTTTCTGATTATCTATCTATCTATCTATCTATCTATCTATCTATCACGTTTTGCAATGTGAAATTTATTTAAAACATAGACTTCCATAATGTATTTATCCAAATATAACATCCTGCTTAATATAAAACAACACGATGAAGTAAACCCGGTTAGATTTATTTAATAGGACTGTAATACAATTAGGCCTCATATATTAAACTTTTTCCTTTTTTCCGTTTACGTTTGAGTCTCGTGATTAAAGTGGGCAGAAGATTTACACGTTAGTGGAAACGTGTAGCGTTTTTCTCCTGAACATTTTTGAGCATGTGTCCCAGGTAGACCTAAAAGGTTAAGTGTCATTTAAAAACAGGCCTACTGCAGTCAAATATCATAATTCATAATCTAATTTTCTTAAGCTATAACGCTTAAATCACAAACAAACGTGTTCCGTATAAGCACGAAAATAATAATAATAATAATAATAATAATAATAATAATAATAATAATAATAATAATAATAACTATAATGCTGTAAAAAATGGAAATAGCTGACATTCAGGGGTCTCATAATAATAGACTTAATAATTTTATTAATATTTTAATAATAACTGCACAAATTATACTACACAATACACAAGTAGACACAGAGTTATCAGGGAAAAGAATAATAACGAAAATAGTGAATAAAATACAAGAAATATAATAAGAGTAAAAATACTAAAAATAAGAACAACAAGAAGCAATGAATTAAATAAAAGGATAAACAGAATGAAACAAAGCATTACGTCACTAGTGAAGTATGAGTTTACTATATGTAAGAGATGATAGAAAATTAAAATATTAATTGAATAATTTAACTATCCGAAACTTGCAAATCTGTCTGTGAAAGACTGATAAAGGAGTGAACAGGAGCAGTCTGGGTCTTATGATGTACAGATGAACGTTACAAACAAGCTGTATTTAATCAGGGACAATTTAAAATAAGTTAAAATAAAATATTATTTTACATCTTACATTTGCCATTAAATAATGTAACCTGAGCATGTATTTTTTTTTTGTATATGCATTAAATATTATATATATATCATCATGACCTATAAGCAGGTGAAATTCATTTTACTAAGCCTTAAGGACTTTCACTGTGAAGCACGCTTTGCAAATACGAATGATAAGTATTACAAAAAATAAATGGATAAAACAAATAAATAAACACATAAACACGGCAATAGTCTTTCACGTAAACGCATTATTATTATTATTATTATTATTATTATTATTATTATTATTATTATTATTATTCTCGCGGCGGTTTGTTAATTAAAATTAGCGCGTGTCGGATCAGTGTGTAATGGGAAGCAGATGTACCTGCGCGAGCAGCTGGAGGAAATATCAAACAGGTGTCCGCGTGCATGCGCTCTGTCCGGTGTACACGTCACAGAGCCGCGAGCTCTTTACTCTCTAAATCAAAAACCTCTTAAACAAACTGTAGACCGGAATATAATAATAATAATAATAATAATAATAATAATAATGATAATAATAATAATAATAATATACCGCCTACCTTACATAGTTACATTTTGGAGCTTATAGACCATTTTTCACTTTTTAAAAAATTAATAAAAATACAGAAAATATATATATATATATATATATATATATATATATATATATATATATATATATATATATATATATATATATATATATATATATATATATATGTATATATCAGATGTAATCAGTAAATATGAACATTGAATAGTACATACTTAACTACATAAGTAAAAAGTGGGGAAAACATGAAGAGAAAAGGTATGCTTTGTTTATGTGGATGTAGTATATGATAGTGCATTTGTGTTCTGTATATAAAAACGCAAATCCAAAAAGGAAAAAAATAACTATATAAATATACAGGCTAATCTGAGATATTCTTGAATGCGAGTGATAAATAGTGATTAATAGCATTAAGACAATAACAGTTATAAGCGAGAATGAATAGCCTCTAATGTAATGTTTGAGGGATCTCTCTTACCTGCACTTGTCGGGAATAAAAAACGGCTCGTGCCTTGTATTTTTTTCCCCTAAAGGAGTGTAATTGAATTATAGCGCTCAGAGATGAGAGGAGGAATGGCTCGCAGGTGCGGAGGCTCGCGGGATTACAGAGAGAGCGAGGAAAAACGCCAATTTCGCCGCCATTACATTACATTACGGGAAACCCGATCTGGCACAACACCGGGCTCGCGCGGGCCGACATGATCGCTCTGATTAAGCGCCATTACGCCGTCAGGCCGCCTCTATTAGCGTGTGTGCACAAATTGCCTTTGACGTCTCCAATCTCTGCATAAATATACAGAGCACAAGGGAGACATAATGCCTGATAAACCTGCGGGAAAATTACCAGGACATTGGTCATGTCACATACTAACGCACAGGTCTGCACGAGCCTTATTATTATTATTATTATTATTATTATTATTATTATTATTATTAACTTAATATAAATCAAGTGTAGTATACTGCGGCAGTGTGTGTGTGTGTGTGTGCTGGTGATAGGCGGTGGGGGCTTACTTGCCTATACACGCGTGCGTTTTTTGCTAATGCCCAAAAAAGAAAATCGTCTGTGTGTGTGTGTGTGTGTCTGAGAGAGAGAGAGAGAGAGAGAGAGAGAGGGAAAATGTATTTATTTATTTGTTTATTTTGTTAAACAAATAACAAAATTTCGCTCAAAATTTTAAAAAATCTTCCTCTTTTTCCTCTTCCTCTTCTTTTTTTTATTATTTATTTCTTTAATATTCACACACTCTAAGACGAGTTGAATACAAATGCACCATTGTCGTGCCAATAAAGAATTTAATATAATTTAACCTGATTGAAAGTGAGTGGAAGAAAGAGGAGTGTGTGTGTGTGTGCGTGTGTGAAGATCTCTCATGATCTCAATGTCAATACCATTTTGAGTGGCAAAAACTGAAGCTCCATCTGCGAATCATTTCCAGACACGACTGAGCACACACACACACACACACACGCTCTCTCTCTCTCTCTCTCTCTCTCTCTCTCTCGCTCGCTCCTTCTCTCTATCCCTCTCTTAAACACACTCAATAGAGGCTTTAGGCCTCACTCGAGGTTTTTTTTTTCCCCTCTCGGTCATTTCTGCTCTTTTTCCCGGAATGTTTAACCATCGGGGTACTTATTTATAGGGGTTGAATTTAAAGGGGGGAAAGGCGCCAGGCCTTCACTGCACCTCCACGTGCAATATAGTGTCATTTCAAGCGCGCTCACTTTTGCACAGATTTATGGTACAACAGACAAGTGGGGAAAAAATATCTGTTCTCGTCAGTTGGTAATAATGAAGAAGAATCTCATTCAAGTGGAAATGTTTTACACTGTGTCCTACACACCTAGTACATGGGTGTTGACATTTCAGGAAAAACACACACACACACTGATCCTGTGCAGAGTTATTTTGTCCTGAATTCTTAATGACTTCCTGTTGCAGACATAGTGCAGTATAGTGTATGCATTTTTCCATATGCCATGTAGTGCAAATATAGGGAGCTAAATCCTAAATGGCTTGCTACTGGACACCTAAAGTAGAAAAATCTGGAAAGAAATGTATCCAGGGGTGGTGAGGTGTAGCACATTAACCTGTCAGGGGGCAGTGAATATGTCTAGAACCCTTAACCCTTGCAGATTTAAGCTTTTTTTTCTAGAAATGGACGTATAGGAGGCATTATTTCACATGTTAGGAGCAAGGTGTTGAATCCCAAGTGGTGCCTGTCTGAGCTATAGGCTATAGTGCACGATATGTAGAATATAAAGGTCATTATTTAATACATATCATGGGGCTCTTATGTACCAAGTACCTCCCTACTGAGCTAATTAAAATAAAAAGAGTGAAATATTCAGGGTGTATACCAGGCAGATCATGAAAGGAAATGGCTAAATACAGAGTAGGGAACAGACTTCAAAATACCTCACCATTAGATTAATGGTGCATTATGTAGGGTTTGGAGGCAATACACTCTATATAATGCCTGGAGTTGAAACCAAAATAAATCTTGATTGGACACCATACTCTAAATAGGGTATAAAAACATTCAGTTTATACCATGTGTAGCACAGTTAACCTATATAGTGGAATAAGAAATTCTAATGACTGTGTAATGGACATATAACACTCCGTAGGAAGTGAAGTCCATTATCTGTGAAGCCATTATTTCATTCCCTGCATTTATATTGTGATACATAGGGTGTATGAGGGAGTTGAAGCCTAAATAAGTCCATATTCAACATACAGTTTGTTTACAGGGTGTAGAAGCCTACTCAAGTATTACTCTATATAGTGTGCTAATAAAAACAGCTGAGAGCTAAATCACAAATGACTTCCTATTGATTCCTCTGGCTATAGCTGACTCTCATTTTCAAGGAGAAGCCATGATATGCCATGATTGAAATTGCCATAATGGCTATTATTACAACTGACTGTTAAGTTTGGTGGTTTCAGCTGTTTTCTGAGAGATCTTGGTTACTAGAGCCACAATTGTAGGCTAGTTCACTGTGGTGTAGTAAAATCCCTTGAGGTGATACTGGGAGGAGTTTCATCTTCCTGTATGCTAAATTATTAGTATGGTGATCTCAGAGTTTTTGTGGTAAAACTCTTAGGGCAGAAACATCCTGAAACTTTTGTTCAGCCATTGGTACTGTGTAGGTTAGAGTTAGGAGTAGAGTAGGTTAGAGTTAAATTAACACATCAGTAACAATATCTGAGTAGCTAAAATAATGTGTTCATCTCTCTTTATACTCTAAATAAAAGGGTACTAAACTGTACTACTCCTTGTCGGTTTGGTGGTACCCTCAATGGTACAACTTTTGTACATTTAGTAGGCTACGTATCTTTCCCCTAGTGTACTTTTTAATCTTTACTCTAAAAAAAAGCTAATTATGGTCAATTTATGTACCTTAAATATTTTTAAGGGTATACTATATCCAGGTTTCCAGGTGAAAAATACATATTGAAGGTATAAAAGATATGTCCTGGAGAGTACCATCACGGCAAAAAAGCAAAGGTATGCCTACAGTTTAGAGCATTTTTTTTTTTCAGGGAGTGTAAATGAACATAGCAAACAATCATGTTCATTCAAAAGTAAACCAAGCAGCACTCTTTGGACAACAGCTGGGGAATCAGAGGACCCAGTTCTGTAAAAACTGGCTAAAACATTGTCATCATGACGTGAAGTCCTATGACGTCATTCCGTAAAGATAGAAGTGCCATAAACAAAAAAAAAAAAAAAAAAAAAAAAAAAAAAAAAAAAAAAAAAAAAAAAAAAAAAAAAAAAAAAAAAAAAAAAAAAAAAGGGTGTCCAGAATGGAGAGAAGTCTGTTAGGGGTGAGTAACTATATCAGTTGTAGATGCTAATACTGTTTGGTTAATTATTTTGTTGACAATTTCTTTCTGAAACATGATGAAAAATAAAAAGTCCTAACGGACACTAATGAAAGCAGCTAGTTTAGCTAACAAACGGTTGTAGTGGAGCTGAACGGATGAGGACAAATACATTTCCTGAGGACAAAATACATTTCCAGGATTTCAAGCAGGTCCAATATATTCATGTTTACTTAACAATACGTAAATAAAATACAATACTCATTTATTCATAACAAGCCAAAGCGAATTCCCACAGCTAATCCTGTGAGCTAAGGTGAGGTACAGAGCAAGTGGCCTCGCGCTGAGCGCGTGACACAAACGCTGACTAGAAATTGCTCAGTTACTTCATAACTAACACGATTTGAAGGCAAATATAGCCATAAAACATCTAACATGGCCATAAAACAACAACATGGCTGTTATTTGTTTGGCTGCCTAAAGAAAATGGTACGTGACACACTGTTAACTTGCGCTTGTTAACTTAAACTTTTCAGTCAGAGCGACTGTTTTTACTCCTCCATGGTTTCACACTTCACAAAGCTCTCGTGCGGTGCATAGAATTATGGGATTGAGCTGCTCGAGAGGGGCACGACGCTCCTTCAAACCCCAGACAGCACTGATTTACGGTCATCTTCGGTTTTTGGTTGATATTTAAAAAAAAAAAAAAAAAAAAAAAAAAAAAAGAGCAAAAGTCAACGTTGAATCATGCGTATCTAAATGTATCTGAAAGATATTAACACCCAAATAATACCTAAATACACAAATATATCCAGATGACAAAACAGTGTCTGAAGAATTTATGCTTTAGACAGCCAATATTGTTTATGCAATGCAAACTGGACAAAAAATGTGTTACCTAAACCATGTAAATGCTCATTTAAAAATTTAGAAGGTAAAACTGTGTTTTGTTGTGCAGTTTTGAGAAGCACGCGCCTTGGAGGAACATGAGCATTCCAGTGTGTGGAATAATAATAAAAATAATAATAATAATTATAATTTTGTAAGATTTAAACTGGACATTTTGCTGTATAAACTGCGATTATTATTATTATTATTATCATTATTATTATCGTTATTATAACCGAAATGTAGTTTGGTGCAGTATAGGTTAATTTGTTATATCGCATTCTATACAGCGAAATCTCCAGTGTTAAATTTTCAAAGTATTCATTTGGGTATTAAAAAATGTGTCACTGGGAATATTACTGGAAGTATGACTATTTAATGAGCCTAATGAAACGTCTTATAATCAATCTATCTATCCATGACAAAAAAAAAAAAAAACCCTCAGTGGTCAGCACCATAAGGAACTGAATGACTGGATAAATTAGATAATAACCATGTTATTTAACCATGACGATAAATCTAGGCCTATAATTAAACTAATCCGGTGCTGTGCTTCTTGGTAGTTTTTTTTTTTTTTTTTTAATTCCGACTTAGAGGCAAACTTGTGGAGCTCATCGGCGCGTGCAGGGTCGCATTAAATCACCGAGTAAAGCAGTACAGGGACTTTAAATCACCTTAACTACACTTTCACAGAAAACAGAAATGTGCAGGACACACACGCAGGACCATAAAACATAAAAATAAAGCATGAGCCCTGTGATGGCGCATTCATCAACCTGACACACACACGCACACACACACTAACTCTCATAGCCAGATAGGCTAACAGCATACACAACACATCTGGCTATGTGAGGAACAATGCGCAAATAAAACTCTATTTATTTATTCTTTAAAAATGATTCATTTGGCATTCCTGCTTTAGCCAAAGTTGAGCAAGTTTAAAGGGCTTTAATACTTATTATTATTATTATTATTATTATTATTATTATTTATAACATTGGGAATTAATAGTCTATAAAGGCTACAAACCATTTTTAATCAAAAAATACAAATACCAAGTCCAACTCGAGACATCTCTGAGCTATTGATTAGGCATGGTGAATTTAAAAAAAAAACTGGGAAATTCAATCTGATGAAAATGTAAAAGTGTTTTTAATAAGGTAGTTAACGTTTATTCTGCGTCACTGTTTCGTCTGTTTTCTCTTCACATGAATCTAGTGCACTTAAACACAAATGTGACGACACCCAACATCTCAACTGTCACTTAAACGCCTTTAATATAATAAACCTTTCTGCTCAAACAATGACAAAGTGTACAAAACACACACACACACACACACACACACACACACACACACATACTGCTTTATATGTGTGTTTTAATGTTCGCTGTCCTTTTATCAGTCTGTAAACAGCAACGTTTTACACTAATACTAAAGTCTGCAGCCGTGACCACACACACTGGTGTTTTGTTTGCGCAGGAAATAGATGATGGACCGGAAGTGCTGGAGTCTTACCGTTTTCACCTACACATCTCTCTGTCTCTGTGTGCAAGAGACGCGTTACTGCTCTCCAGCACGCTTTGAACGAAAAAAAAAAGAACGGAAACGCGTAACTTCCCATATACATTCAGGAAAAAATACAAATAATAACAATAATAATAATAATACCAAAAAGTATCACATTAATAATATAATAAAGTGATGTCATTAGTCTTTAGGTTTGTTTCAGCTTAAAACAGTTGAACGCAGTGTCTTATCGTCTCTCCCTCCTTTTTTGTATTTGTTGGGAGCTTAAAATCCAAACAAACAAAAAAAACAAACAGACAAACATACAAAAAAATACACTTCTCTTCTTCCTTTTTCTTTTTTCCCCCCGTGCCTGCATCACTGGTTCCCGGCGCACGCGGACGCGGACAGGGTCCAGGCGGGCGCACAGTACGCGTGCGGGTGATAGTAGTAACAGTATGATGAAGGGGAGGAAGAAGAAGAAGATGGCGGCTGGAGCGCGAGGAGCGGCGGAGGGCGCAGCAGCAGTAGCTCTCCGGGAGAGTACTGCCTGCGGTCGTCGCGCACGAGCACTTTCACGGCCACGCGCTTGGCGGCGGGCAGGAGCAGGTCGGCGGCGGCGGCGGATGCGGCGCTGCTCGCGGCCATCTGGCGCCTCTTGGTCTTGTAGCGGCGGTTCTGGAACCAGATCTTCACCTGCGTCTCCGTCAGCTTCAGCGACGCCGCCAGGTCCGCGCGCTCCGGTCCGCTCAGGTAGCGCTGGTGGCTGAAGCGGCGCTCGAGCTCGAACACCTGCGCGTGAGAGAAAGCTGCGCGAGAGCGTTTCTTGCGCTGCTTTCCGCCGGGCTGCTCTGAGACCTTCTCCTCCGCGTTATTACAGTCTGCACCAAAAACAGGAAAATAAATATAACCAATGCTTCAAAGTGGTTTATTAAAAAATTGCATTTTAAAACTCATTTGATCTCATCCCCTCCCACCCCACTGTACACCCACATGTATGCCTTTATCATAAAAATACAAGAATTTAGTTTTAGAAGGAACCTTTTTAGAGTTCTTACTTAAATCAGGAACCATTCATTTTCACAACAATGTTCCTGGAGCCACTTTGAAAGGTTCCACTGCTGAGACACCCCGAGAACCCTTAAAATATTGTCCAGGAACCATTTTTGATTTTTACAAGTATCACTGAACAAGGCTTTGTTAAACTGTAAATCTTTCCATTTTAAAAATAATTTACATTTACATTTTAACCAGAACGTCGAGAACATTTGGTCTGCTCTAACTATTTCTCTCTCTTATATTCCCAAGTGCTCTTATAGCCAAATAATATTTACTCATTTTCAAACACTGAGATCAGCTCAGCATCTGAATTTCACTTAGCTTCATATTTAAAGGCGGGTCTAATAAACTATAAATTAAATCTTGGTGGTCAAACTACCTATTAAATAACTATTTATTTAGTGCTTTTCTTTTGTGTGCCTAATTGGACTTATATAAACACTAATACAACAGTTGCTGCGTATATATCCTACCTCATGTAAAAAATAAATAAATAAAAAAATCTGTGCACGAGTGCTACTGACTTGCAAAAAGGGGGAATTTTCTAAAAGTAAACGAAGAACTGATAAAGCACGCGCACTGTTGCATACACTTAGACATTTAAGGAAAGTTTAAAACTATTTTGTATTAAAATACTTGCTTATAAAATGAAATACTTATAAACTTTTCATTTGAATTTGTAGGGAGATTTATAGGGTAAGAGTTAAAGATTTATAGGTTATGAGTTAAAGTTCAAAAGTTAAAACCCAACCGCTGGATTTATTAAAGCAGCTCTTTTAGCATCTCGGTCTCGCGCAGCCCCAGTGAAAACATGGCCTCGTGCGGGAGGCACTTACCGGACACGCTGGCTAAGAGCTCGCAGTCGCTCAGTTCTCGTGCTTGCTCCGCAGCCGTGGACTCTCGGTCCGTCTCGTCCTGAAAACTCTCATCCAGTGCGCGCGAGTCACAGCCGTCCCGCTGCTCGCGCACCGAGCTGCTTTTCGCCTCGCGCTCATCGTCGAGGTGGTGGTGGTCGTGGTGGTGGTCCTCGCTGAGCCCAGAGTCTGAGTCGTAGCTCTTGTGGTGGTTCGCCGCCACGCGCGCCCTCTCCCTCTCCCTCTGCCCCCTATCCCTGTCTTCGCGGCCGTCCTCCTCCTCCTCGTGCGTTCCTCCGAATATTTTCCAGCAAGCGCTTTTCGAAAAACACATGTCCAGCTCTTTCAGACGGCGCCTTCCTTCTTCGTCTTTTTCTTCTTCTTCTTCTTCCTCCTCTTCCTCCCCTTTTCTGTTTAAAATGGCCTGAATGGAGAAAGGCATCAAGGAGCTGCTGCGCACGGCCATCGCGCGCGTAAGAAAAAAACCCCAAACAAACAAAAACAACAAATTGCACAAAAAATAAGCCTACAACAAGGCACTTGAGGTCAAATGGAAAAGTAAGACCAACTCGTATTGGGTGCGTGCACTCATCCGCTCGTCACGCGCCCTTCTACTCCAACATGCTTCCACGATCGGCGGTGGCGCGCGACTTTCATTTCGGTCCACGTCGCTACCGCGCGCTGCTACGTCCGAGAGAGACACAGCGCGCACACACGTACACACCCACGCACACACACACAGCTTGCAGAGCCAGCCTTAACCGTCCCCACTTTCACCTGTGAGTGACATCACACAGCCACCAAAAAAACTATCTGTCTCCTATTGGCCAGGGCTGCAGTGGAGCACGGGGATGATTGGTTCTCGCGCGTCATCATCGAAACGCCCTAAAACGCCATGCACCCTAAATCATCAGTACTAAAGAGTATGGCGAAATAGTACATGAGCCAGTACCCGGATGGAAAAAATTAACATCTGCCACGCGCTCATTTGCATACTCAAACGCGACCTCGAGGCAAAGGCGGCTGACTCGTTGTTTACAAGCACAACAGAAAAGTTAAAATGGGGGAAAGTAGCCTGTAAAAGAGAGGTCAGTGGAGAACATATGGTGTGTGTATCGTGTGCGCGTGCACTACAGAGGACTAAACAGCATGAACTAAAGAGCAGGCAGCATACTGTTTTGCTGTAGCCTACTATCTAGGAAAGTAATCTGTGATTTGGGACGTAACTCTTTTAACCTTCACTCTGAAATGAGTATTAAGCCACATTTTACCACTTCACCAAATTAGTCAAGGCGAACAGAAAATGTTGGCGCTCGTGCATATAGCATGGACATTTTTAAATGCATACTTTTATTGAATGTATTGCCTTGTATATAATCTGTTTTCTAATCCTAATTCTCAGATTGCTCCACGTTGTCATTGCCATGGATCACAGTGAAATATTAAAAATGCTACTTTAGGCGGTGGTACCAGAAATGTGCCATCTATGTTTAAAGACATGCATCGCGTATGTCGTATATATATATATAAAACAATACACAATTTATGCACATTTAGATACACATTATGACTCTACAGTTCTACGGTGTTATTGCAGGTATTTCACAGATAAGGCATGACACGTCACAACAGCAGTTTCTGCAGAACCAGAAACTATAGTCCTACTGTATCTTATGAATATATATAGATAGATAGATAGATAGATAGATAGATATACATACATACATACGCACACACACCTAAAAATATAAATATACACTTAATAAAGCATCTAGTCCATTTATAAGGCCTACACGTATATTACTAAAAAATAGTCCAGTTAGGATCCTTTCCTGTCGCCCTTTGCCGTTGTCTTAGTCCTTTTTTCTACGCATACAAATACCAACTGATTTCACCTCCTGCAGCTTGCACAGCTGAGGAAGCACTTTCGTGTGAAACGTCCAGTTTCTCTGGAAACTTTGTGCGCCATGGTGCAGTGTATTACCTGTTCATTTATTATGCAGTACATGAGCACGCTCCATAAATTATGAATTACCCTACTATGATCATAGTCATATGATCATAAGCTTTATATATATATATATATATATATATATATATATATATATATATATATATGTTATTACGTTCGAATTACTTCGCCTATTTTTTTTTTCTCTACTTTGATTACATCACATCCCGATTATATGTAGTCTATTACTATTAAACAGTGGTTATATGTACATGCAATGACGGGCTAATGCATTAACTGACAAACCGTATGATCATACAGATTTCCCTGTTAATGGAAAATAAATAATAATAATCAAGTTGAACTTGGCACTGAAAACCACAGTGTTCTTTAGTTAAGTTTAAACAATTGTCCATCCTTTGGGCGTGTTGGAAAAAATGTGCTGCACAGAAAATACCAGGTATTGAGGACTAGAATAAAGAAAGTCAAAGTAAAGGACATCCAAATATTAATGCAAGAGAAAGTATGTACTGTATTATTATTATTAGTAGTAGTAGTAGTAGTAGTAGTAGTAACGTATTAATTATTATTATTTATTTTTACTTTTTATGGTCAGGTCTATTTAGACTTTATAGATATAACACGTGATTTTTCCCCCCACAGTAATCAAATATAAACAAGGTTTTTGGACCTTCCACACCTACAACAACAAATTATTTCGTGTAGGTTATTGGACATCATGGCGTTTGCATGGTTAATTGACCAGTTTTTTTTGGGGGGGGGGGGGGGGGGGGGGGTTCGTTTTTCACGAATGGCGTTCAATTACAGAGCATACTATAATAGAGAATATCTGCTAATCATAATAGAAATGCTGAGAACAGCAGGAAAAACGCTATGCTTTAATGACAAGAAACTATAAAAGTAAAAAGAAATACTTGCACATGAATAGAGTTGCATATTTGTGTAATAAAATCGTCTTAAATTCTCATATTTTTCCACGAGTCAGATTTTATGCCATCATATTCCAGCACATTAATATCGTTTCTTCCTGAAAGTGAGGAAGTGGAGGGTGTGAGTGAACACTTGAATGTCGGCCCTCTGCTCGGAAACTTCAGTTTTTCAAAGTGCGAAAAAAAGATCATGCTTATTGTGCTTTAACTAAAAACGTTAATTCTTCACGGATTGTGTGCATTTTTATTGCCTTAGTTATTGCCTTAATTATTTATCCTTATATTGTTATTCTTAATTAAGCTGCTCGTGGCTTTTAGATTATTAATGCCAAAATTCACAAATTTCATAAATACATCTCAGTGATATAAACAAATAAATTTGGAAAAAATCCCTGAAATCGCCATCACATCTGCGAACCAAATTTGAATCAGAATTTCACTTAGGCCTATTGGAGAGATAATAATAATAATAATAATAATAATAATAATAATAATAATAATAATAATAAATACACAATCCTTGCGATATTTACACAGTTTAGATTCAGTATTTTGATTGATGCAATTGTCTAATTATACTAAATGTTAGTTTAGTTACAGGTCATATTAAAGCATGAAACATAAAGAAGTAAAACCCATTTGTAAGTATTCACACTCCTATTTTTACACCCGATTTCTTTTTCCTGTCACTCCAAATTTACATGTAGTCTTGGATTACTAACCTACTGGTGTTGTCTACTATTGGTACAGTTTAGCATAACTAATACCTTTTTTAAATAAATACCAAATATTAAATATGGTGTAATAATGAAGTGAGTAGTGTGTCTTTCTCTCCACCTTGTGGACACTTCAGTGCATGAACACTGAAGACACACAAACACGCAAACACACACACATCCTAGTTCCACTACATTAAAATACTCTTAACCGTGTATTACAAGTAAATATGAAAGTATAAATGGTATAAAAGTTATTAAGCGCATAAAATATTGGACGTAGTGACAATAAACAGAGCTGAATGAGCAGTTATTGTTTTTATGTCCAATAGATACTTTTTTTAACCAATAAATAAATAAAGAAAGAAAGAAAGAAAGAAAGAAATGGACTAGACAATCACTGATTTTGTCCCCCCGCAGCGGCAGCACCACATTCATCAAAACTGTCTTATTCCTTACTATTTATTTTAAAGTTTTTGCTTCCACAGATTTACTGAAACACTCTGGTGCTGTTCGGACGCTATAGTATGCACACTGGGGAAAAAGGGACAAAATTAAACCTTCCAGTGCACAAACACTCATTTTAAGTTAATATCCTGAAAATAAATTATATTACTCATATAAAAAGATAATTTATAGCTACCTCTGAAATAGCCTAACACGTAATGCTTTCTCTAATACCAATTTTAACAGCTACATTCGTTTATTTTTCAGTGCATTATAAATATGCGCGCCTTCTACTTCATTATTATTATTATTATTATTATTATTATTATTATTATTATACTGATTCAAAACATTGGCAGAGTGAAGCTGAAAAAAGGACTAAAAGCCTAAAGTCAACGAAGAAGAACAGGACAAATGTCTGGAAAATGGAGCGATTCAGAAAGGACTGAGTTGTTGAATGAGTTGTTGTTTCATCCATTCGTACTGAGGATGAAAAATCATTCATCATGCGTCATTTGTAACCGTTTGAAACGGTTACATTTATGTTTTCTCTAACGGGTCTTTCATACCAAATGTGAACCTCATACATGTTAGCTTTTATTTCTCCAATAGATTTTTTAATGGAAAAAAAAATGCATTTCCTTTCAGGGGGACCAGCCAAATGTGGCCACACAGTCAATACTGCAATGTATTCCTATCATCATGGGCGCATTTGGCCACCACGAAGTGATTAATAACTGCACAGTGCTACAAACTGCAATCTCTGCCTCGTTTGCATAACCGATCCGTCATTTGGACAGAAACGACCCGTAAGATTTTATCACAGCACAAAGAAATAAGTGATTGTGTGTGTGTGTGAGGGGAAGAGAAATAGAAATGCTGTGTGCGTATTTTGGTAGCAGCTCCGTCCAGTGTGTTCACAGAGCGCATTTGTGTGCGTGTGGGTTCAATAACTGAACATGCTAATATTAGGAAAGTAATAGTGATGTGTGTATGAGGATGTTAAAGGTAATAGCCGTATGTGTTTATTAGTGCAGTGGTTCTCACAGTGAGGTCCGGGAAGCCCCAGGGGTCCGTGAAGCATACCAAGGGAGACCATGTTTTTTTTTTGTTTGTTTGTTTGCTTTTTGTTTTTTCCCCCCAATTTTGTTAGTAGTGGAAATCGCACTTACAGTAACAAAATGCATTATATTTAGGGGTCCAAGCACCAAAGTCAGCTCAAAGCTAATGTGTTCTATAGGTGGAAAGTTCAGCAACAGAAAAATTCCAAAATATATTATTTGAAAAATTAACATAGATAAATAATGCTCAAGAAAAAATACTGTATATCCGTACTGAGGAAGTCCATGGAATTTATAAAAAACAGATAATGGGGTATCTTCCTACAAAAAGCTTGAGAACCACTGTGTTAGTGTGTCAGTGAGTGCTTCATTGTTTTTGCTGATGCGTTTGTGATGCTCTCTACTGAGAATGTTGACAGGAGTGCTAATACACTAATACAATTAGTGGTGGGGATCCAGAATATTTCTAACACAGTAGTGGCTCGTGACCACAGATTTTGGTGCCTCAGGGCAACATTAGTCTGAAACAAAATTAAGCCGGGAGGCTATCACACTTGACTTATGCTATAGGCTACTATCTAGTGAAGTTTTAAAGTAACCCCGTAATAGGCAGTTCAGTGTGGACAACATAAAGGTACACGTACCTTTGTTCAACTGTGTTCGATAGAGCAGGTGTGTTTCCTGTCACCGGCAAGGTGCACCCAAAAGAGCTAATAACCTTAACCAGGGTAGAGAGGTTTCAGCAAAATTGCCAGCCCAGCTACATCTCAAAAACCATGCAAATAACCCAAAACTAGCCCAGAAAATTTGCACTGCATTGGAAATAGGAGACCCACTTTTCCAATGTTTTTCAGTCTTTGCTTAGGAAACAAGGTCACCGTGGTGAACATGCATTTCTAATGTATGGACATTATCCACTCCATAATCCCCCTTTCCCCTTCCCAATCTTTGCAATATATCTTACAGTAGAAATGGTTATGTACATCATAGACATACTGTCTCTTACACGTTGCATTTGTTTGCAGATATTTATTAGGCTAAATTTAATTCAGATTATTTTTTTATATTCCAATTTTGCTATTTAAACTAGCCCAATTTGGCATAAACACTGCGACTATAGCAACCCTGTCATTAACAACCATCCTGGTCGCTGCTTTTCCTCAAATAAAAATGTTTATAGAGCAAGCATGGGGCAGTGTAATTCCAGCCCCAGTAGGCCTCTATTAGTGCTTGCTGCAGTTCCAGTTTTTGCCCCACAAATGTAGATGTGTAACATCTAGAAAGGCAAGCAAATCAGTGAAACATCAGCTTCAAATAGCAATGTTTTTAAATCATTAGTCAAATCGAAGGAGGTAATTTTTATTTTAATGGAATTTAAAATCTATCAGGTTGTAAATGAGACTAATTTACGCTCACCAGCAACTTTAATAGGAACACCTGTACACTTGTTGTTAATGCAATTATCCAATTAACCAACCATGTGGCAGCAGTAGAATCATGCACATCCAGGTCACGAGCTTCAGTTCATGTTCACAATCAAACATCAGAATGTTGAAAAAATGTGATCTCAGTGCTTTTGAATGTGGCATGATTGTTGGTGCCAGACAGGCTGGTTTGAGTATTACAGGACCTCAAACAACCACTCTTTATAACCGAGGTGAGTAGAAAAGCATTTCAGAATACTCAACAAGCAGAACTTTGAGAACCCCACATCAGATTCCTCTCCTGGAAGACAAGAACAGGAATCTGAGGCTACCATGGTCACATTTGTCAAACTTGGACAATTGAGGACTGGAAAAACATCACATTTAATTTTGTCGACTGTGGTCATCGACACTATATGGCCAAAGGTATGTGGACACTTGGCCATCACACCCATATGTGCCCATTCCAAAATCATGTGCATTACCAGAGAGTTGATCCCCACATTTGCTGTTATAACAGCCTCCACTCTTCTGGGAAGGCTTTCTACTAGATTTTCTAGAATGGCTGTGGGGATTTGTGCTCATTCAGCCACAACAGCATTAGTGAGGTCAGGCACTGATGTCAAGTGAAAAGGCCTGGTGTCCACTTGGCATCCCAATTCATCCCAAAGGTGTTCATTGGGGTTGAGGTCAGGGTTTGGGTCACTCAGTTCCTTCCACATCAACCTTGGCACACCATGTCTTCATGGATTTCACTTTGTGCACAGGGCCATTGTCATGATGAAACAGGTTTGGGCACTTTAGTTCCAGTAAATGGAAACTTCAGCATACAAAGACATTCTAGACAATTGTGTGGTTACAACTTTGTGGCAACAGTTTGCATAAGGCCCACATGTGGGTGTGATGGTTAGGTGTCCACATACTTTTGGTCATATTGTGTATATGAGGTAATCTCTACCTAATGATGCTGCTGAGAGGTTCCAGGCCATTTAAGAAATCACTTGCCTTATTCTTGAATATTCTAGAGTGACAGAGAACTCTAGAGAAAGAAGAAACACAAACAATTCCTAAATAATGACAATATCATTATCCTATAATTCCCATAGTACATTGCCAGTACTGTAATACTGTGTCTTTATATTAGAGGTTAAGGCTGCCCCCTGTAGACACTCACTGGAAAGAGAAAGGCTGGTGTAGTATTTCAAGGGTTGGATTGCTGCTGGTGGAAATAACTGAGCAGAACTTGTGAAGAGATGGAAAACTCCATTCTCTCTGTCATTCTCTGTTTTGCTCCTGTAGAGCAAGAAAACCTCTCAGCATAAAGAAATACAGACACACAAACACACAGGGGAACATGGAAAACTGGAGAAACTACAGACGAGGACACCCAGAGAATGCTAGTTATGTATGTAATTGTAGTTCTTTTAATACATAACCCTGTAAGAACCACCAGTACCCCTGTGGCATCAAAAAAACAGCACCAGTTGTGATTTATCTCTTTCAGGGGGGAACAGCCTCCAACTGGAATCCTTGTACTAGAAGTGTCCTACACTGCTTGCAGACTAATGTTTGAGCTCCCTCTTTTGAGGCAAGGAGATGTATCGACCTGTGGCATGATGACCCATTTCACCAACTTGTTCGTGTCTGAAATTGGTAAGGCTTTGAACCCCAAAAAGAAACAGTGAGCTCTGAAACTGTAGTTATCCTAGTGGCGTTGTCATCAAGACCACTTATCTGATGTATTGATGTTCTCATTCATTGCCAACTCATGTCCTTCATGTAGGTGCTCAAGGGGTGCTACCTAGGGCCCTCCCTATGAGGTAGATGTTGGATATTCAAATATTTGCCAGAAGCCTGAGGCTGTGGCCCTGGCTGCCGAAGGCAATTTTAGGCAGGCAGACACCCAGTAAGTGTTGGAAGGTGGAACCAGTGTGTGCAGTCCTAAACACACCACATGGGCAGTCTGTTTGGTCATGTAGGTTTTGTTATTCCAAAACCTGCACCCTCATGTCTGGGGCTTCTTTGGCAGCAGGCCCAAAGAAAGACCCAGGCACACAAATTCCAGCAGGGTGGATTGTCACAACCACACCTGACGTCAAGTATAAGCCAATATGGTACCCCATTTCCTGACCCAGATTCCCTACTGCCTGGAGTGGGGTGTTATTTAGCTCCCTTATAGTGAGGTCAACAAATCTAGATTGGTGTGATTGCTACAGTGCTATAGCAGAATAGCCATCATATTGCTGCACAAGCATCAACAGCATGCATATGTCTAAGGATGGCCTTCTCATGATCCATTATATCAGCCAGAACAATTACCTGCCGGGGCCTGCCGAGCAAATGTCGGTGTGGAGGGAATAATAAAATGTAAAACTGCGCATTACTGAGAATCCCTGCTTGTGATATCAGAAAAGAGAGCTCAGTGTAAAGTAGCTAAATGTAATACCATGTTCAAACAGTATGTCATGGCTATGTTGTCTGACTGTAGTATTTATTGTAAATACTACATGACCTTGCTGAAATATCTTAGCATGCATGCATACTTACTTAAGGGGTTATTTAGGTGTAATACACCACTCCTGGCAGTTAGAAGGGGTGAAATAGAACTATGGAACCTCAGTGGGACTCTAAAGACTAACAAAACTCAAAACTAGTAAACTTAGAGCCTAGCAAAACTGGGAATTAGGACAACTAGGAAAACTAGGAGAACTTTAAGAATCTGCCTACTAGGGAAACTAAAGAAAAAGGGAATCTGGAGACTGTGGAAACTACGAGAACCAGACAACCTGGACACTAAGGTCCAGGATAAGTAGGCTAATTTAAGAAACTAGCAGAGAAAATAGACAGACCTTTAAACTACGGAAGCCAAGAAAACAGAAAACCTGCATATTAGAAATTTAGGTGAACTATGGAATCTAACAAAAACTATCAGAGAAATAGGGAATCTGTTTATTAGGAAACCTCTGTTAACTAAAGAACCCAAAGACTAGGAAAGCTAATTATGCAGACTATTTAAAACAGGGATTAAAAAAATCTGGAGTCTAGAAAGACTATGACAAATACATCAGGAGATCTAAGGTTCCTGACCAAGAGGAAGCCTGGAGAGTAGGGAAGCTCAGAGAACCAGAAATTAAAAACCACACAGAAATGAAAGAGTACACAGTCATGGTCCCAGTGGCCTTTATAATAAAAGCTAAATGTAGAAAAGAAATAGCTCAGTTCTTTACATTCACAGAATGAGTGTCTTCATGTTGAACACGCCAACAGGATCAGCACAAATGCAGCTGAACACAGTAACAGGCTCAGCAGATACACAACAAAATGACACATAAGACATAATAAACTAAACATATTTTTCACTCTGTAGAACAAGTAACATATACACTCTTAGGGAAAAAATACATCTAGATAGAACCTTTTTTCTAGGAGTGTAAATAGTACTGTATTTAATGTGGATTGGTTTGAGCTATATGTTCATATCACAATCATTTACCAAGGTTTACCGATGGCTTTTTCAAGGTTTACAATATTACCACATTGTTATGAACCTTGCCAGATTTTGGGGGGAAAAAAATCAGTTAGACCAACATTCAAATGTCCTATCAGGATATTGTGTTATATTTTGTCATTGATTATTGGCACATGTCTAGTAGCAGAGTTCCTTTCAGTGTGAGAATCTAACACAGGATTTTAAAACGGTATATATGCTGTGTATATAACGGATACCTGTTCTGAAATATAACTAGGCTACAGCACACATTTCCCCACCAGTATTTGTGTGTAATGAATTTGATTCTCACATAATTTTCTTGGTTTACTCATTACTACCTACACTATTTAGAACACTAGGGGAACACAGCATTGGTCTTTCTGAAATATATTGGACAGCGCATTTTAGAGAGTTCTAGAACGTGCTCTTTTCATGTTTTAACAGGGAAAGCAACGTTAGTTATTGTTCTTGGAATTCTATAGCCTTCTGGATCCAGAACACTAAGGTTTTACCTCAGATCATGTGATATGATGGTTCTAGAACATTCTGAATATGCATTCTAGAACACTTTGGATTCCAAGAGAGTAATAATAGCATGCTCTTATTCTAGCAGTTTTCTTAAAAAATGTTGAAACGAAACAAAAGCAAAGAGTGTTCTGGTTCTAGGTATTTCTGAAAACGCATTTTAGAACACTTTCAAAAAGTTCTAGAACATGTGATTTTCATGTTCTCCAACAGGAAAAGCAGAACCTGTTATAATTCTAGGGAATTCTTTAGCACAAATACAGCAACTTCGCAGCAACTAGGACACAGCAATAATGGCATGTTCTGTGTCTAGCACTTTTCTTGGAGAGAAAAAAAAAATTACAATACACATTGCGTGCTGTAGAGAAAACACGGTGATTTCTGGTTATATGACTTTCTGGAAATGCATTCTAGAACATTTTGGGTTTGTACTCGGAGTAAGCAGAATGTGCTTTGTCCACAACTTTCTGAAAATATGTTTTGAGATCAAAATATTCTGGAACTTTGAGATAAACTGTACACAAGAAGAAAACAGACAAACATAACACCATTAAAAACAATTCAGTACTGCTCATAAATGCTGGTTATAAAACTTACTGCATGGTCACAATCCTGAGCGCGTAAAGCTGGTCAGCAGGAGAGTGTCAGTGATTTAAAAACACGTCTCCGTGTGACATCTGCAGCTGGGAGTGATCATGTTAAATGACGATGTCATTACAGTGGAACAGCCACACAGAGCCACTCTGTTTGCACTGGACAAGGAATACTTAATAAACATAAAGCTGACTGGGCTACATACATACATAATATACACAAATACACATCATCGTTTGGTCCTCTTTGAGGGCGGTTCTTCAGTTTTGTGGCCGGCGCGGGTCCGAGGTGTTGGAGAACTCGATTCGCCCTTACGACCCTTTACTGCAGCAGCACTCTGAGAACGAGAGGAACTGGGAGAGAGATAGACAGACACGTTATTTCTCAGTTAAAATGTCAGTGTTCAAGGACATCAACTCCTACACGCCCTCATACATCCACACACCCAGTCCTAAAATCATTTTAATGAGGACAATCTAAAAAATATCCATGTATGACTATAATTATTATGGAGACACACCGTGTGTTTGGAGAGCTCTCTTCCTTCCCGCTCAGTTTGCTCACCGCTCTGGTTGATGGCTTACTTGGCTTATTTCTGCACAAAAGAAAATACTTTTTGACACAGTTTTTTTTTTTTTTTTTTGCTGTGACTTTAACTGAAAAGTGACAAGTATGTTATTAATTTTGCTTAGCATTAGCCCAGTGCCATTTACTGTCCTAACCTATAAATCCATGTATAAAAACCATCTAATATAATTAGCGTTAATGATCATGATGACAAACAAAAATAGTCACCCCACTGAATTTGCTCATTGCATTGAAGCTGTATAATTTTCATAAATAAATGGAAAAACTCTGTAAATGGCCTCTAAGAAAATTGGTGATATAAATATATAACAAAATGTGTAGAAAATCTTAATACTTCTCAGCCTCCAGCCGAGATGCAGAACGTGTTGTAGCTCTAATTTTTGTTTCCTCCTCTTCCTGTTTTTCGTCCTCTTCTCCTGTCTCTGTCTCTCCCTCTCTCTTCTCTGGGGCTGCTGAGTTAAAAAAAAAAATAAAAATAAAAAAGTGTCACTATTGAGAATCAAGCACAGTAGAACAACCTTAAAACACAACACAGATACGCAGTCCTGTCGCACCCGAGTCATCCACGTTAGAAGTGTTTTTTGAGGATCTGCCTCGGCGTGGAGTCTTTCTCACTGGTTCCTCTTCCTCCTAAAAGAAAGTTGGCATTGTTGGTATTCAGCTAGCTCAATAATAAAGGGAACTTGGGGCCCTTTATGGAGCTATTAAATATCTACCGAATTTTGACACACAAAACATATGATGGTGTGTGTGAATTATATGCCTCTGATGATATTGTGTGTGTGTATGTGTGTTTGTGTGTGCGCGTGCGAGTGAGTGTGTGTGTGAGAGTGAGTGATGAGACAAGAGTGTGTGATCGACTCACAGCCTTCTCTTTAGAGCTCTCCGTTTCTCTGTCCTCTTCTTTTTTCTCCTCTTTTCCTTCCTCTTCTTCCTCAGTCACACTCTCTGAGAGAGAGACAGAATGATGAGCAGGACAAATAAAGACACAAACACCTTTTACATATCAAGTGAGTGTGAGTGTGTGTTTACCACTATCTTGTCGTGCTCTCTTCACAGGCTCCTCTTCCTTCTCCTCAGCTGCAAGTTCCTTCAAACAAAGTGAACAGATTATAAATATGTTACTCTGTGTGTGTGTGTGTGTGTGTGTGTGAGAGAGAGAGAGAGAGAGAGAGAGAGAGAGAGAGAGTACTGTTGTGGATCGGTAGGTTAAACAGTACATCACAATACTGGTAATAGACATCAGTGTGCTCTATCTATCTTTTCCTCCTTTCTCTCTGGTTCTCTGCCTTCCTTTCTGTCTCTCTTCTGGTTTTCATTTCTCTCTCTCTCTCTCTCTCTCTCTCTCTCTCTCTCTCTCTGTCTTCGTCTCCAACTGCAACTCTTTCTCTCGTTCTCTCTCTCTTTGTCAAAGCACTAATATAAACCATCACACACACACCATTTTACTCACTTTTCCTACTTTCTCAGGATCCTCAGCTTGGTCAGACCTCTTTCTCCTCAGTGCTGGTTTAGCTGTCAAGTAAAACAAAAATGTGTCTCAGACATACCCATGTGTGTGAGGTGCTGTGCTTTTATGGAGAATTTTCATTTACAGATTATCATACTTTTTATATCACTGTGGATCTATTCTGATGCCAAACAATCTTTAATAGGGATGTTCAGACACAATACAGGGGATCATGACCAATGCTGGCCTGACATTCTGGATCAGTGTCAGAAGGATGTCGACTATTTTTTGATCAAAGCATTTTATGCTGTGAATGTGCGTGATGTTGAAAACGGGATTGATACAGGCTTAATAATTAGCTCTGCTTCAAACTGCATTTTCATTTTGGGTTATCATGAAGACTGATTCACCGGGGAAGTGTAACTTCACTTACCCACAGCGGCTGTCTGAACTCCAGTACGCCTTCCTCTACGCGCCTGCAAACACAAACACAGCACACACACACACATCAGAACTCAGATTCAGTATACCTCATTAAAAGTTGTACATGTAAATGACTTCACCTCTTTTTGCTCCACTTCCTCTCCTGTTGCCTCCGCTTCTTCAGGCTTCGATGCTAGGCATTACGGGAAAAATTCACTTCATTTAGATCATGGGTATTTCAAACTTTTCACAAATCGTGGCTCTGTGATGTGTGAAAAAACATGAACATATGCGACCAGGATGCCAGACCCAACCATAAAAAATCAACATATGAAGCTTATGATCTTACATTTTTCTGTCTGTTTGTCTTATTCTCGGTTTGTCTGTCTATTGATCTGTCTGATGGTCTGTCTTTTTATCCAGTTGTCTATTTGTCTGTATCTAATATATACAGATGAGGGTATATAGGTTTGTCCTTGAATTTCACACTTGTCTGTATTGCAGCCCCGATATATATTTGTGTAAATGTAAATCTATCTGTCTTGTCTACTGATCTATATATCTGTTCAGATGTTTACCCGTCTGTCTGTCTAATTGAACATCCACTTGTCTGTCTACAGCTAATTAAGTTTGGTTCATTTTGCTTAAGTATCACCAAAAATGATTAATGTAAAGGCTAATACTCTAATAGTTTGTGTGTGTACGTGTGGGTGTGCACACTCACAAGCTTCTTTCTGTGAAGCATCTGGGACCTTAGACGATCTTTTCTGTGTAGTTCTGCTTCCATCTTCAACCTCCTCATCCTCACTCTGTCAAACATACACATCAGCAAAAAAATAAAGAAATATAGACACATGCAAGCACACACGAAATTCAATCTTTCCTCACATTTTTATGCGATGGTTTGTTAGCCTCTGTGTCTTTGGCCTCCTGACTGGTTTGAGCTTTGGATGCTGAAACACAGAAAAAAAACTGATGAGTGTGTCTTATTCCTCTGATCTCTGAGTGATATTACACTTGCAAGAGTAAAAAAAACACCAAACGCATACCAGTTTCCTTGGCTGACGCTGCTCTCTGACTGGACCATCGTCCTTTGCGGGTCACTCTGCCTTCCAGACGCTCATCCTAAAAAACACGCACAAAAAGATTTATTTATCTTACTCTTTTCTGATTCAGGTGTATACATGTCAGCTGGATTAAAAGCAGCTTATTAACAGCTTGTTAAGGCGAATGGAAATCTATGTTCCACACACATGTAATGTTAGTCATTGGAACATTCACCCCTCCCTTTCATTTTTTCAATCATTAACATTCATATTATTAAAACCGCAAACATAAGCATTACAACTGTATCTTTGGCTTCTGAGTGGCGCAACAGAAGAGTGTTCACCACAGCCACTGGTGGCTGGGTGTCCAAAAGAGCGAAACTTGTCATGCTCTCTGGGTGGGGCAGAAGCCAGTGTCCTGAGGACAGAGGACAGTTAGCGTTTTCCTCCGAGTGTGTTCAGCTTCCCTGTGACGTAGCATGAGCAGCAGTTTTTACGTGTCCCGAAGTGCTACCTAATGGGAAGGAATGGGCAAATGACCAACTTGGGAAAAATTAGGGCAAAAATCTATTTACCGCTTCTGACACATCAGATTTGTCCTCTTCTTGTCCATCTGACTTAGATACGCTACCTGAAAGAAGGGCACAGAACAGGTTCCACTTAGACAAATACAATTTTCAGTGTGGGAACAAACAGCAATACTTGTATTCTTTATTGTTATAAGGCACTGTACAAACATAATGTACAATTCAAAATACACACAGAAGTTTATAACGTACTGGCTTGTTTAACTAATTTAGGACGTCGTCCTCTCCGCGCCGGCTGTGTCTGTGCCTCCTGGGTTTGAACTTCCTGCATCTTTGCCTCCTGCGCCTGGGCATCTGGTGCATTTGCTTCCTGCGCCTGGGTCTCCTTTGCCTCCAGCGCATCCTGCACTTGTGTCTCCTGCGCCTGTGTCTCCTGCTCTTGTTTCTCCTGTGCCTTTGCCTCCTGCACCTCCTGACCCTGCGCCTCCTGCAGCTGGGACTCCTGCATTTCCTGTGCCTTATGCGTCTGAGCCTCCTGTGCCTGTGCCTCCTGAACATGTGCTTCCTGCTCCTCTGCCTCTTGTGACTGCACATCCTGGGTCTGCGCCTCCTGCTCCTGTGTGTTTGCCTCTTGTGTCTGGGACTCCTGCATCTGGGTCTCCTGCTCTTGAACCTTGGGTGCCTCCTGTGTGGGTGCCTCCTGTGTGGGGGCCTCCTGTGTGGGGGCCTCCTGTGTGGGGGCCTCCTGTGTGGGGGCCTCCTGCGCCTGGGCCTCTTGTACCTGGGCCTCTTGTACCTGGGCCTCTTGTACCTGGGCCTCTTGCACAGTGTTCTCTGTTTTGCTCTGTAGTCACACACACAGCTGATTCACGAAGTGTCCAGTACAAATACTTCTAATTTTATTAACAAGCGAATGCACAGTAAATTCACGACTGCTACTAACCAAGTTACTGTAGTTTGCCCATGCTGCTTCAGCAATTACATAAGTTTAACCATTTTAGTGTATTTAGAGTAGGCTTGCTACATGAAGAGCTAGAATAGTCCATGTGTTACTGTTTTTACTCTACACATGCACCAATATTTACTCCAGGAGTTTGCCTATTTTTTTAATGTTTCTTGCAGATGTGCAACAGTTATGGCAGACGTGATACCCCAGCAGTTACAGTATCTTTTTCCATTTGTTGGTGTATTTGTAGTAGGCTTACTATTGTCCATTATTTAAGGTATATACAGTCAGCATCACAGTATTTTTTTTTTTTTACATTTTTGATGTATTTACAGCAATTGTGCAACTTCAACAGTTACAGTAGTTTGCCTGTTGATTCCTGTATTTATGCTACACATGCTACTCGCACTTACAATAGTTTGTCCATTTGTTAGTGTATTTACGGTAGTCATGCTACTCCAGCAGTTACGGTAGTTTGTCTATTATTTAAAGTATTTATGATTAGTGTGCAAGTTCCACTTGTTAGTCTACTTGTTAGTGTGTTTGTCCTAGTCTTAGCTTGGTATTATCATCATAGTTTAGCCAGTTTTTACAGTTGTTTTTACATACAAGCAGTCTGCTGGAGAGGCTTTGTTCATTAGGTTAAACCATCCTTCTTAAAACACAACATTGCGTTAATAATACAAGCAACCAATTAGCATCCGATTTCTTGTAATGTGAAAACTGCATATACAAATTTCAATGTCAGTATAAAATAATTCATAATGCAGCCCTACTCTAATGTACAAATGTTAAACATTTTGGCTACAAGTAACAGACTTACCTTTGTGCCCTCAGCTGTGTGTATGCTTTCACTTGGAGTTTGTGTGTGTATTTGGCTGGCATCAGTCTCAGCTGAAAACAGTAAAAAAATAAAATAAAATAAATAAAAATAAATAAAAATAAATTGTTAGATCTGTATTGTATACTGGTATATAGGACCAATGGATACCTAGGAAAAACAACTACAACCCAGTTAACAAAGGTATTCCTGAAAGGTATCATAAATAGCAACATCGCTAGTTAGACACAGGTAGTAAACACCCAGACTTACCGGATTCTCCTGCTGGTTCATCATTAGCAGAGATTCCTGGTTTAGAAACGTCAGACTTTGCTTTCGATTCACCGTTGTTGATCTGAACATACAGAAACATTCAAGGCAATTTGGTAACTGTCATGCTAATACACTTAACACATGCCTAGTTTTCCACTTCTATGGTCAACAAAATCTATACCAGATATGATGTTAATCTCACCTCAGATGTTGCTTCCTCTTTAGACACTGTGTCTGTGGCCTTTCCTTCAATGGCTGTGTTGGCTAGAGCTGGAGAAAAAAAAAAGGTGATCAGTTTGATTAAAATAACAAAACACTGCACACCCTGTGTTCTAAGTGTTATAGAAAAAGTGATTTATTGCATTATCCTGAATAAAACATGGGAAAAGATGATGATCTGCTACATTATCCAGAACCCTAAGTGACAACATCATAATCAGTTGCATAATCCAGAAGTGAGAAAGGAAATCGTTATGATTTACTGCACTACTTAAAACAAATGAAAAGCAAAGTCTAGATCTAGAAGAGAAAACTGAAAACATCACTATCTAGAACACAGCCTTTACTGCTACTACTTTATTATCTAAAACACAGGATGGGCTACAGTATTATCTACAGCAATAATACAACAAAGCCAAAATTTATATGATCTAGAACGGATTAGGAGAAATATTATGATCTGCACTAGCCAGAACACACAAGCAGTTACTGAATAATCTAGAACAATATAGAACAAGGCCACAGTTTATATAATCTAGAACGGAGAAGGCTCAATGTCATGACCTACTGCATTGTCCAGACCACAAAAGAAGCTAATGAATAATCTATAATACTATAGAACAAGCTAACTAGCATTATCTAGAACACATGGAATAGCTGAATTATTTGGAGCATTTTCACAAAGGAAGGGCTATTGCATTATCTAGAACACAGGCAAGTGAATAAAGGAGAACTACCTTCAGTGCATTTGTCTCCTTCCTCTGAGTCACGAGCAGAAGATTCACTTTCAGACTCATTCGTAACTTCTTTAGGTGGCTTTATCGCACTTGTCACATCAACCAGGTCTGAGGCTAAAGACTCCACCTGCTGCCCAGCAACATGTGTATCTTCAGTGATAAAACTTGGTGAAACCGCCTGATCTGGATCCATGGAGAGTAATGTGAGCGCTGCTTCCTTCATCTTTATATCCGCATCCCGGAAAGAACTCTCAGCTACCTGTCCATCAGATGCACCAGTGGAGTTGCTTACAGCTGCAGAAGCACAGACATCCATCAAGGACAGGAGGGCATCAGCCTCTGCAGGGATGGGACAGGGCTGAGGCTGGCTCTCGGCCAGTCTCATGGTGGCCTCTTCCTCGTCGTCAGGATCTGGAGTGATGTCACTTAGGGCATCGTACATGTCGTCAGGGACAGAGGTGCTGTTAGCTTCAGGAGGAACTGGATTAGGAGGTGTGTCGGAACCCTGAGGGACTGTGAATTCAGATGCTGGGACTGAGTTTGAGGGCTGGGCAACTGTGAGATCAGACTGTGGGATGGAGTCTGAGGACTCAGAGACCATGAGAATGGATGTTGGGATTGAGTCTGAGGACTGAGGGAGAGTGAGATCAGTATTTGGTTTTAAGTCTGATATTTCAGGAACTGTGAAATTAGGCTCAGAGGAGTTAGGATTCATGAGATCAGAACTTTGATTTGAATCTGAAGACTGAGGAACTGTAAGATCAGATACTGAAATTAATTCTGAGGACTGCGGTGGTGTTGTACTAACAAGATCAGACTCTGTAGGTGGACTTTGTTCTTTTACAGAAGATTCTGTGGGTGCATCAAAGACATGTGGTGATGCGAGTTCAGATTTTGCAGCATTGGCTTGTGGGGGTGTAATAACAGACTCTGTATCTATGGCATGAGGTGCTGTAGGTTCAGACTCTGTATCCATGGTTTGCGGGGCTGTAAGATTAGACTCCGCATCTGTGGATTGTAAGGCTGTAAGATCAGAGTCTGTATCCATAGCTTGTGAGTCTGAAGTAAGGTCAGACTTTCTGACAGACTCTGTGATGGATTGGTCTGTGGAATCAGACTCTGCGGCAGAATCCAAGGCCTGTGGGTTTGAGACATGAGACTCTGTAAGGGACTCCAAGACCTGTGGGGTTTTGAGTTCTGATTCACCAAGAGAATCTGAGACTTGTTGAATTGTAAGGTCAGACGTAGTGAGGGATTCTGAAGCTTGTTGTGCTTGAGTGTTTGAAGGCTGAGAAGCCATTCCGCCTCCAGTCTGTACCTCTTCAGCAACTGCTGATGGAACAGAGGAACTGGAAGAAAGATCATCTGCTTCCAAGATTCTTCTTTCGTTTTCACTGTCTCCTCCCTTCTTCTCTGACTCTTTTGTCTTCTTCTCACTTGTTTTCTTTGTGCTCTTTGCATCTTTCCCTTTCTCAACACGGTCTTCTGAGACCCTCCTGTCCTCTTTCACCACTCCCTCCTTTTTCTTCTCCTTTGAGTACTCCAACTTGCTAGGAGCTGCTCCTGCTTTACCCTTGGCTTCTTGACCTTGGGCTTTCTTGTCTGTCTTGGTCATTAATGGACTCTGAGATTTCAAGTCATCTCTGGACTTGGATCTTGTTTTTTCTGACACAGATTTGACCTTTGGACCTGCCTCTGAATTCTTGACCTTTGTGTCTGAGCTATGTTTGGGAGCCTCTGATGTGGAGCTCTTGTCTTTACTACCAGCACCTACATCTTTGCCATCTTGTCTGACCTTGACCTTCTCTAGAGATTTAACCTCTTGGTGACTTTTTGACCGTTTCAAAATGTCTTTAGATTGCTTGTCTTTCTTCTTGTTGAAATCAGAAGCAGCCTCACCCTCGGACCTCTCCTCTGTGGAGCCAGTAGAATCCAGGCGATGCTGCTGTTTTGGGTCAGTCTTGCCCAGTGATTTTTCTCCTTTTATTTTTTCTTTCATAGTTTCTGAGGGTATCTTTTCTTTCTTCAAATCCTTGGTCATTCCCTCCTCTGGGACTGATCCCTCCATCACAGAAAGCCTTCCTTCCCTTGCTGACACAGAGCCCTTCTTGTCTCCTTTAACCTTTGACCCTTTTTTCTCTACTTTGTCATCAACTGTACCTTTCACCACCCCTCCCTCCTTCTCCTCTGCCACAGCCTCTCCTCCTTTCTTATTTTCTGGCTTCTGTTTGTACCTGGCTCGTTCATCTGACACACCACGCTCTTTCTCATTCTCTTTTCGCTCTTTGTCTCTGCGAGCATGTCGCTCATTCTTCCCACCGCCTCTCTGTCTGAGCGCCTCCTCAGTTCCCAGCTCGAGGTCCAGGATGAACGAGTGTGTACGGTTTTTGTCAAGGATTTTGCGTGGTTCGTTTGAGTCCTCTGAAATGCTCTTCCTCCTCCGCTGCTCCTCCTCAGACAGCTTCTTAACAGGCTTCTGAGAGATTGCTTTAAACTTCACTGCATCCTACATGGACAATACTACGTTAGGGACTGTAACTTTAACAGAGATCAGGGACTGTTTTATTAGGGATAAAGGCACTTATTCTTAAGGGACTGAGTTTTAATGGGGAACAAGGACTACATCTTTATTAGAGATGAGGAACAGTAGCTTAAAAAGGAGTTTATAGCTGATAGAAATGGTTATATAGTTATAGTAAAATTTGAGGACTGTAAAGTTATTGGCACTGTATTTTTTTTAGGCTTAGGATACTTAACTTAACATGACTTTGCAATGTCTACATGTACTTTGCCACAATTTCTCTGCTTTGGATGTAAAGTGGACAGGTCTAATCTTGGGTAAAGATCTACCATCACCAATCACAACTGTTCCACTTGGCTTCTATAAAACTATGTGATTCTGCTGAAGACGTCTATTCCGCTATGAGCAATTTTGCAAGAAAAACAAACCAGCGAGATAAAAGTAACCCAGCAAGCACAGCACAGTGGTAAATGTATCTATCTATCTATCAATTCTAAATTTTAGTACCGGTAGTTCAGTACATGTGGGCCAAACAATCCTGATTCTTCTTAGTTGTGCAGTTAAGATCTGCTTGATTGGCATAGTGGGCTGGGACTCTCGGACAGTGGAATGTCAATCAAGTGTGCTCATTAGGATGTTAGTCCATGTCCAGACAGTTCTCAGATCAGTTTCATCTGAGAGGACAATGTTTAATATAACACTAATATTTAGTAACATGCAAACATATTTAATATGTTTGGTTACATACAAATAAAAAAAAAATTACAATGTATTCCCTGTGACTTTAATGGAAATCTGACTTGGTAAATTAATACAAATCATGGACTTTAGATTTAAGGAACATTAAGGAATATTAAACTTAATCAAAAATCATGATTTTAGTTTGTATTATGGTATGTAATGTGCATAATAGTAAAGGATTTAAAAGGCAGTAACACACGATTCAGCATATACTGTATGTATTTTTGTGAACTGTGATTCTGTATTATCTTTTATTTCGAGCTTTATTTTGAACAGCTGCATATTATTTTGCAATTTTTTTAATCCTACTTGTTATATTACTACTATGAGAAAAAAGAAATGCGTGGCAGGGAAAGGTGGAGGAATAAAAGTGATTAAATTAAAGAGAGATGTAACAAAGAAAGAAAGCCAGAAAGAAAGTGAGACAGAGGGAGAGACTCACATCTTTCTTTACGGATTCAGGATCTCCATCACTCTTCTTCTTGCTGCCAGAGTCGTCTTCTTTCCTGCATTCCAAATAAATGAAAGAAGCTTTGAACAAAAAGTGGAACAGGTGGACACACGCAGATGAAAACACACACACACATACACACACACACACACCGTGAGTCTCTCTTCCTCTTTCTGCTGAGTGCCACTTTCTTTTCCAGAACTTTCTTCTCTTTCCTTGCTTCTTTTGCTTGAGGTCTCTGAACCTCCTGCTTTTCCTTTTCTGCTAAGAGGAGGAAAAAAAATACACATAAAGAAACAAACACAAAACATATTACAGCCATGTTCATGATGAATATGATGTTAATGATAATGACGATAACAAAAGTGGCTACATCGCACCCTGTAGCTCTGCCTGCGCTGCCTTCTGCCTCCTCTTTTCCTCAAGACGCTCCCGGTTCTGTTGCCGCTTCAGCAGTCTTTCCTCTTTGTCCTTTGCCTGGAAGAACAAAAAGAAATCACAGGTTATAGAGGCAGCATAAAACCCTCACCTTCTCACCTTTCTGTACAAAACCTTTGTGTATTTTTGCACTGGAGCTGCCAAGCAACAAGCAAGAGAAATGTACAGCCTTCAATTTAACACTGTGAGAAACTGCATTAATCTAATCTAATTAGCTACATTTTTTTTTTTTTTTACAGTTCATTGTTTTGTTTAAAGAAAAAAAAAAGATTAACAGACATCATGGACCAGAGCTTAAACAGTGTTTTGAGAGTGCAACCCGTTCACTCACAGCAGAACGACGTCGCTGCTCCACTGTAACCTCATCATCAGAGTCACTATAGTAACGAGAGTAAAGGAAAGGCTTGTGAATGTAGCCTTGGCGGGATCCACGAGGTTTTTTCTCCTTATTCTCATCAGATTCCTCTCCGGTAGCTTTCTTCTGAACCTTTTCATCTACACACAGAATTAAGAATCATTTAATGCATCAAAGACTTTATTATATAAAATAACACCAACGTAGTTACAACACAGTTATGTTTGTCATGGGAATGTCTAACATTTAAGAAAGGACAGGATCTAATGTTATTATTCATGCTGCAGTTATTAATCTATTACTAATATTTAATAAGAGCTTTTCATTCAGTAGAAATTCAGCATTGTGATAAATCTGAGAAAGGGCTAAAATATGAGGAGTAGGCATAATAATAAAAATTTATAGTTACATTTAATATTAATGTGAAATGTATCAAACTAGTTAATTCCTATTACTGTCAGAACTACTGTCACGGAAAATTTATCAACACCTTCTGACCAATCAGATTTGAGAATTCAAGTGCTTTAGTATAAATAACACCCCTTACAGAAAGGTCGAGTGTGTGTAAAGAATTAATTAATTAAAAAGGGCCGTGTCTTACCTTCTGAGGTGATCTCTCCTTCCTCTGTGGATTCAGAAGGTGGCTCCTCGTCCTCACTGTCATCGTCAAAAGACGAAAGGTCGCTTGTGTGGACTGAACTCACCGTGATGTCGCTCAAACCCTCCAGATCCGAGTCCTCCAGAGAGTATTCTGCCACAACACACACACAAACACAGATGAGCAAACACAATCCTGGGCTGGAAAACAACACTGTGGCTTGGAAATATTTCATATTCCACTGTCTTTGTTCTGGTTCAATGTATCACAAAAGAAAAATGACCGCAACTTAAACCTGTCTGACGTTCTCTCATTAGTTACTATTTCAGCTTACTGTAGTATTTTTATTTATTTATAAGAACCTTATCAACCAATTGCCACTGCATATCACATTTATAAATCCTAAACAGTAATTCCAGTGACTGGAATACACTTCTGGTCCCTTAAAGTTTTAAGGGATTTGAAAAATCCCCTAGAAGAAAGAAAAGTTCAGCTCACTTGTGCCATTTGGGGATTTTTAAGGTATAATTTCAGAATCTTTTTTCCTTATTTTATAACTGTTTTATTTTTCTTGTGTTATTGGTCCATGTAAATCTATAATTTGTGAGCCATTTACTATGCATTTATAACAGTTCCAGCTGATTAGTTCATTGATTGTTTTACTGTTGCGACAATTTTAGCAAGTTTATTATCTAAATGTATTCTCATTCAGATGCCTTTGGTTTCTTATTTTGCATTGCTATTTAATGCTCTCCCTCAGTGCACTCCATAAAGGTTTGAACTGAAATGAATTGAATAAAATGAACTAAATAGAACAAATAAAAATTTGTAATGTCATTGTAGCTTGTCTTGTGCAATGATAATTAAGCTTTTACATTCTTACTACAAGCCACCGGAACAAGGAGATGCATGAAACTTGGATTTAAACTATTTTCTGTCTTGCCTGACCTTGACATTCTCTAGAGATTTACCCTCTGGGTGACTTTTCAACCTTTTCAGATTGGGTTAAGGTTGGCTGTATTTCCAGAATTCACAGAACTCAACACAGATCCTGCACATGATCTCAGGACACCATGGCAGCATCTCACATGCACTGTTTCGCAGAAGGGTGCTTTCACACTTGGCATTTTTTGTTTTTGTTGTTTACAGAAAAAGCAGTGCTCAGAGCTATGAGATGACTCATGGGATGTGCACACTGTAACTATAATGACGCTCTTAGTATCATTCTAGCTAGTATTGCCTAATTAACTAACATATCTAAATTAGATTTATTATCATCAGTAATAAATATGAATTAAAGATTTTAAGAGAATTTGAGCTGCATATGCGACTCGACTGTATGCAGCCACTGTTAAAGTGGGACACCACATAACACACCAATGACAATCCCAAAAATAGACACACTGTTACTTTCAGTTATATTGCAGCTTTGGAATACTGAATTTTTGATTCAATATGTCATACAATATCACTACATTCACTCACTAACAAGACTAATTTTTTACAGGCACTTTGTCCTCTGTGTTTTTTTTTTTTTGCTTGCTTTCCAACTTGCAACCTGATTGGTCAGGAGGAAAGATAGCTCTTGCTGTCACTCTGTGCTTTACTGAAATGCTGAACTTTGGAAGCTCTGCTGTGACCAAAAAAAAAATAAATAATCACAGACGTCAGTGTTTTTTTAAAAGCAGCCACATCAGCCGCTTTCTATAGGATTACACTTGAAATGTGTGCTGGCAGTTTAGGGGGGTGAAAAAACGGCAAGTGTGAAAAGTGTATAATGGAATTGTATGATAAGGAAATCTGATGCTCTCTGGATCTGATGTTTCGGATCACTCTGTTACCTTCTTTCAGTCGTTCTCTTGCTTTCTGGCGAATGTGCAGTTTGTCAGTGCTGCTCTCCTCCCTGTTCTTCCCTGACGCTTTCTTATCTTTTGCATCCTCTCCTTTCTTTTCTTTTTCCTCTTCTCCTTTCTTTTCCTTCTCCTCCTCTCGCTCTTCTTCTTCTCCCTCTTTCTTGACCTCCTCAGGCTCCTCAGTCTGTTGATCCACCTCCATTGTCTCTTTCTGTCTCTCCTCCTCCCTCTCTCGCTCTTTGCTCGTCTCATCTTCATTCCCTCCGAGCTTCTCTTCTTGCTCCTCTTCCTCTTTTGTCCACTCCTCTTCCTTCTCATCCTCCTCTACCAGGTTCATGTCCTCCTCTCCTCCATCTTGTGTCTTTATAACAGAGGGATCGTGGCTCTGAGAGGGGGCAGAGTCTGAGACTGGAGTCGAGGAGAGTGCTGATGAAGGGGAGAGAGAAAATACATGTGCATCAAGGTAGTGAAAAAACACACACACATATATATATATATATATGTATGTATATATATGAGAGAGAGCGAGAGAAAGAGACAGAGAGAGAAAATGGGGAAAAAAAGGGTAAGGAGAACTGAAAGTGAATGAGGAGTGAAAAAGAGGAGTGCAGGAAGAACTCTGAGGGTGGGTAAATAAGTGAAGAAAGTGAGAACGAAAGAGTGAGAGAGACTGGGAGGTGTGAGAAAAAGATGACAAGACAGAAGAACAGCAAAAGAAAGAGAGAGAATGTGCAAAAAAGAAAGAAAGGGAAAGAGAGTGATTGTAAATAATATGAGCAAGCAAGGAGGGGAAAGTAAATGAGAGAAAGAAACATGGAGAGAGTATTTCTACTTGAAATAAATGAATCGTTTTCAGAAGTGTGTGAGCTCTGTTACCTGGAGATGGCAGCTGAGCTTCCTGGTTTTCCACCACCTGTGCGACAGTGTGTGGAGGCTCCTCCTCCTCCATGTGATTGCCGGGAGACAGGAACTGACGTACAACACGTTCCACCTGTGGCCGAAAGGTGTGCTGAACTTTGGGGTCGACGACCTGCGCTACAATCCGATCTACGCCCTGCTCCAGCAAGCCCGACCTGCGGTAAACAATAAATAACAACAAACAACTCACACCATGAGCTGACAGTTTGATATGATCCTTATTTGTCCATTCTTCGACGCTGCTCCTGAGCACTTGTTGTCTTGGTAATGAGTCCAACAACAGCTTTGAAGAATGGACAAATCTAGAATCATGTTAAATGACCAACAATCCAATCCATGTATGAAGAACCAGTACCAGATCTGGAATATATAGTGCAACTAAATCCTCCAGCAAACACAGACAACTACAAATATTCCAAGGTTCGAAATGATCTGAGACACAGATTCCCAAACCTGTTGGGAATAAAGTCTTGTATAAAAAACACGTAACTAGGTCTGATGATACATACTGGAGCACGAGTTGCCTGATGCTGTTCCTCAGCTGGTTCTTGTTGAGTTGAGGACTCCATGTGTGGTTAGAGAGGTGATTAGACACAAAGTTGTCCACTCGCTGTCTCAGGTGCAGGTACGCAGGCTGAAACAGAGGCACAATTGAAGCCTATACTCACCAGCCACTTTATTAGAAACACTTGTACACCTGCTCATTCATGTAATTATCCAATCAGGCATTCATGTGGCAGCAGTGGACTGCTAAGAATCATGCAGAAACAACTCAAGAGCTTAAGTTAATGTTCACATCAAACATCAGAATGGGGGAAAGAATGTGATCTCAGTGACTTTGACCGTGGCATGGCTGTTGGTGCTTTGAGTATTTCAGAAACTGTAGATGTTCTGGGATTTGCATGCACAACAATCTCCAGAGTTTACACAGACTGGTTTGAGTCAAATAACCACTCCTTACAACCGTGCTAAGCAGAAAAGCATCTCAGTACATGCGACATGTCAAACATTGAGGTGGATGGGCTACAACAGCAGAAAACCACATCAGGTTCCACTCCTGTCAACCAAGAACAGGAAGCTGAAGCTACAGTGGGCAGAGGTTCACCCAAACTGGACAGCTGCAAATGAGAAAAAAACAAGACTACCACTTCAGCCTCAGATTCCTGTTCTTGGCTGACAGGAGAGAAACCCAGTGTGATTTTCTGTTGTCGTATCCCATCCGCCTCAATGTTTGACATGTTGCGTGTACTGAGCTGCTTTTCTGCTCACCATGGCTGTAAAGAGTGGTTATTTGAGTTACCGTAGTCTTCCTGTCAACTCTGGCCAGTCTGGCCATTCTGCTTTGACCTGTGATGTGAGATGTGCGTTTGTCTAATTGTTCTCTCTACATTTTAGTTTACTGTGAATATTTTATCTCATAGTTACATAAACATGCGATTTTATTCTGATTATTTTTGATTTGTTATTATTGTTTATTGCTGCTCCTTTATTATTATCAGTCTCAACGCGTTTTATTAGGTATGAATACATTTATTAATACAGCTAACAAAACCCAAACAAAAATAAGCAAGAATATTTATCATATTTACTAATCTATGAATTACATTAGAAAAATATTGCACACATTTATAAGAAGAATTCTTCCATAATATTACACAAGCTCTGAAGCACGCCTAATGTTTACATATTATTGCATACAGACTAGACATCAATATATAAATGTATATAGCTTTACAAAAATGATCTAAAACAGTCGTGTTAACAAATCTACAATAAACTGAAATCTTAACTTGTGACATTAGCCAGTTAGCTTAGCACAGACAGCCCCCTTACCTTTGTATCGACATCCGCCAAGCAATCTCTCCTGAACTGGTCAAAAAGTCCCTGTGTTTTTAAATGATTTACGATCATGGCGACCAGCTGAGGGTCACCCGGAGGTAAACCAGCCATCTGGGCTGTTTTAATGATTTAACAGTTTTAAAACGATATCTAGAGACTCGGGTTGAGGTTCAACCCCTGTCTATGGAAATATTTTGATTTCGGCGTTGAACATGAATGAACCGGATGTTGATCGTTGACACAGGAAGTAAAACACAAGGCACGGAATTACCTATAAAAATATTTTTTATACAATCTTAAGATTGTATAAAATATTTTAGATTTAGATTTTTTACTCTACTGTGGCGTTTTTATTTTGGCAAAATATAGAAAATAAAAAAACAGAAACAAGGAATAATATTATTTTCTTTTTAATTTCTTCTGTTTTAGTTTTTTTCTTATTATTGTTTTAATTCCATTTCCTAACTTTAAATTATTATTGTTATTATTATTATTATTAAAATAAGACCATCGTTTAATGTGCTGGAAATTACAGCGAAGTGCTTTTATAAACCTATTTGTAAAAAAATTTTTGCCGATTTTTAATAACATACAGCAAATAAAAATAAATCCATGTATTAATATTTAGTATAGAATATATAATTAAAATACAACGAATAAAGTAGGCGATTCTTCTGTAACGGCGCCCTCTGTCGGAAGAAATTATTTTATGCAAGTTTGCTATGAAAACTATTCAAGTTATCTGGTGTAGCGGTTTTCAAAACTTCTTTTTTCTCTCTCTCCCTCTGTTGCACATATAATTGTTTTTCCTGCTATAAGACATTAGTTTAATCTTCTTAAGGATGTGTAGACCTCATTAGTTCATACAGTCTTTGTGAGGAGAAAGCACACTACGCACGGAAAAGTGGACTAAACGAGGATTTGAAAACGTTAGCTAACTTAGTAAATGTTTATTTATTTATAATTATTGTGAGACTAATGGGAGTAATGGTGAGTTTTGTTGTAGCTAAAAGGTTGTTGGCAGCGGTGGGATTCGAACCCACGCCCCCGAAGAGACTGGAGCCTTAATCCAGCGCCTTAGACCGCTCGGCCACGCTACCTCGAGAGTAAAGGCTGGAATGTGCTCCTAAATAACTACAGACTTAAACCACACTACTAGAACATAGTTACTCTCTTGTATATTAAACAACAACGACAATAATAATAACAGACATTAACAGCACAACATCCGAAAACAATACATCGACTATTTTTCCGGAAGAAAGATTTAGGCTGAACATGTTCAAAGTTCTCTCAAAAGTTTTGAAAGTTTACAACCAGAACCCCTTTTAATTACCTCGTAAATTTCAGACAATCCTCACTGAAACAACAAATAAATAAGATATAGCTCCATACTACAGTGGTTCTCGATTTTTTTGCAGCCAGGCACCTCTATAAATGTAAAATAAATTCCACAGTACAGGTTTATTAACATAAGCCAACATTTAAATATTAAGCTTATTAACTGTATACAATATTTCAGATATTTATTGAAGGCAAAATCTCTCTTTCCTGAACTTTCCACTGAGAACACATTAGGTCCAACTATTGAATTAGACATGAATTAGAATTTGACCCATTTTTGAGTTACTGAGGTTTGGATTAAAGCCATTTAAAATCAAATGTCTAAAAAAAACCCCTGACCCCACTTTGAGAACCACAGGTTTAATGAACCACTACGTGCCCATGTACTTTATTTTGACAGTCACTTTTCCAGCTTCTGGTAACTTCTCGACTACCTTGCAGAAGTAAAGAGATATACCAACCAAGCACCTTAAGGAACCCTAAATGCCAGAAGCTGTAGCAGGAAAACAGAAGGAGGGAAAAATAACACTGACGTATTCATTCGTTCAGTAATTCACAAGGTTTTTATTTAAACATCAAAGAATGTCATTCTTAAACTGGTTCCATGTAGCAAGACCACGCCTTATAACACACCACTAAAGCGTGTTCTTCACTGGTCAGGATCAGCACCTAACCTGAGCGCCAACAGTGAAGGCCATAAAAGCTCTAAACACATAGAAAGTACAAACAGTGTATAAAAGTACAGACAACATGAATAAGATACATATATCAGTGTTACCGCTGAGGTGAAAAACAGTCAAACAACCAAAAATATCCAGCTACCAGCAGTGCTGTGGAGAGAAAACATTTTAGGTATAAACTCTATTGTACATCTGCTGCTGTTCCACCCTCATAATGATAACTGGTCTATTTTGGTGCCTTTCCATTGAGGGATGGAGTAGTAGAAACCTGATAAACAGTCAACACCAACCAGTCAGTAACTGTACACCTACAGTGTGCACATGTGTGTGTGGTAGGTGTATCTAATAAAATGTTCAATCATGGCAGATCCAAGTATAAGCCATACCTGTAAGGAGGAATCTTGATCCCCACACCCCATATTTCCCTCCACAATGTGCACTAACCCTAAATGATCAGACTGAGGAGTCCTACAAAAACTACTCATCTGCATCAACATACTCATTAAATATTTTTTTTTATTAAAAAGATTAAAAGCATTGAGTAGGAATTTAGGCTAGTGTGAAGGAGTGGGTTTGGGCTGACAGACAGGGGGCAGGACTCTGCGCGAGTTGGTCTTCACCCATGGGTGCTCCATAACGCTCTTCAGAGGCAGACGCATGGAAGGGCTGTGTCTCAGCAGCTTGGAGATCAGATCACGGGCGCCGTCTGAAACCACTTTGGGAAACTGTAGATCCACCTGGTAGACACAAACTTAAGGTAAATTTCTATTCAAATCTTCAAGGCGTTATATCAAAGATGATATTTGTAGAACTGCACCTCCTGCTTCTAATGATGAAGGAAAGCTACATAGCAGCAATTTATCTGCATGGTTTTTTTTTTTAAACATTTGTGGATAATTAATTGAATGTTCAAAACATGAGAGTTCAAACAGAGGAAAATTACGCAAGTGCATGTGGTTAAATTGTGAACTGCTCAATTATGTGTCAGGTAGCAGTAAATCATTTGCAGGTCATGAGGTAATAGGAAAATAACAGGCCTGACGTGAAGCAGAGTTACAGTTATCACCACAAAGATGGTCATCTTCTTATGACAGCACGTCCCGAAGTGTTTTATTCCTCTTATAGCACAAAGCCAACAATAATCATTTATATTTCTTCTGCCATGCTGTGGTAGACGTCCATGCACGTCGTGGTAGAAGAGGAATAAAACACTTCAGAAAGTGTGCTGTTATAAGAAAACCAACCTCAAGGCGGTAACTGTTCATGACACCAGGTCATAAAATAAACGGAGTGTGCACACACCTTGGTGATGCGTTTGTATGTTTCTGAATGGCTGGCCGTCTCGAATGGAGGATTTCCCACCAAACACTCGTAACACAGCACACCGATGCACCACAGATCCACCTTCTCGTCATGAGAATGCCCTTCAATCATCTCAGGAGGAAGGTAATCCAGAGTGCCACACATGGTGCGTCGCCTAAACACACAAACATCAAATCAAGTCCCTGCTTCTGTTATAGAATAATTACTAAGTCTCAGAGAAATCTGACATGTTAACTACAGTATTTAGGGTTACCGTAGCGATGGCGCATGGACAGACCAGCCGAAGTCCGCAATCTTGAGCTCTCCTCTAAAGCCCAGGAGCAGATTCTCAGGTTTAATATCGCGATGGATCACTTTCTTCTCATGGCAGTACTGAAGAGCGTCTGCAACCTCCTCCATAAACTACACACAGACACACACACACACACACACACACACACACACACACACAGAGTTCAAAAAAGCTCCATACTCAGAGTTAATTAAGTGTTAAATGAGGGATGATGTGGAATCTGACCGTGGCTGTGCGCTGATCACTGAAGCGGCCACAGCGCTGCAGCTCTTTGTACATCTCTCCACGTGGAGCGTACTCCAGAATGAGGAACACACGCGACGAATCGTGGAAGTAGTTATAGAAGCGCAGGATGTTCGGATGCCTACGTACAAAACACAAAATTGTGCATGGCTCATATGAGAATAAAAACGATGCTAAATTTAGGCAGAATTCATCAAGTCAATGCCACATGCCTGTGCCATAGGATGTGATGATGCAGCTTTCCCCATACAAAATAAATATATATTTTTTATAAATTAATTAGAATTACACTTTTTCACTTCAGGTCAAAGATTATTTCAAATGGCATGGCCATCATAGACACAGGCAGAACACCACACCTACCTGAGGTGAGACTGGATTTCGATCTCTCTCCTGAGCTGGTGTTCCACTCCTTCCTTTTCCATCTGGGATTTAAAGAGCACCTTCAGTGCCACGATGGTCTTCAGCTTCTTTTCTCGTGCCAAATACACATTCCCAAACTTTCCTTTTCCCAGCGGCCGACCAATATCAAAGTCCTTAATTGAGAACTTCCTGTATAAAGGGAAACAGTTTATACATTATGTAATAAATTCATTGTTAAAGGAAAAAAACAAACAAACAACACAAGAATCACAGCAGTCTACTTCACAGATAAAATAACCCTTTCAGAGCCTGCCACATAATGGGCATTACAGGAATGTATAAACCCAGGGAAAGTCATGGTTGCGAGAGGCTCTCAGGGAATCAGGGTCTAGTACTGCTCCAACACACGTCCATCTGGAGACACCAACAGCTTTTCAACCCCTACAATTTCTGTCCGACTGACTTCAAGTTTTCTTGGTCTTCCAATTCTTGCCTTGACTGCCACAGTTCCCCTTAACTGCCGTTTTTTAATGATATTCCTGACAGTTAAAATTGCAAGCTGGAAGTGTTTGATATCTTTTTAAAGCCTTCCTCTGCTTTCTAGGCATCAATTAGATTCATTTTCAGATCCCCAGTCAGCTGCTTAGAGGAGCCCATGGTGGTTGAGTGTTATTTATTACACTATGGAATTGTTATTTCTAATGAGTCCTAAAGAGGCAATTAAGAACTAAAGAGTTAGTTAAGTTCTGAGGCTTGCTTTACAAATGGAAGGGTGTCCCAACTTTTTAAAAAGTTTAACTACAAAGTAACTGCACATAAAAAAAAAAAAAGTGCAAATGTTAAAGACTGCTGCAGATTTTTTCTACACAGACGCAAAACTTACTTCTGTGTGCTGGGTTTCACCGGGACTCGGCCAGGACCAGTGCCTTGAAAAAGAGAAATAATTTGTAGCTTCTACAATAAAACTAATAATAACAAGAAGGGTATGTTTCATAGAGTTTTCCCAAAGTCGAATTTAGTATTACCCATGACAGCACCAGGGTTCATCTCTTCTCTGAGTGGTCCGACCGTCTGTCAAACGCAAATAAACGAAAATATAACTTTTCATTAGAACAATATAGGACTTTTCCAAAACTACCTCCCAGCTAGCCAGAAGGTATTCAGAATAACGGAAGGGTTGTTCAGGTGATGACACACACATAAAGCAACAAATATAGTATTTTCACTGCTTCTACATACAAGCTCTATATCACACCTGCTGTAAAGAACAGTATATACACATTATGTTCCAATGCACACAAACATGCCATGTATGAGTGATTAATTTCCGCTTACACACTATATAATATTTATTCAGTATGCACAATTAATTAAGGCAAGACACTACAGGTAGAAAAGACATTTTGGTCATGACAATCATTTCCAGATTTTTAACCAAACTGCATCTAAAACATGTCTTCGCTTAAACGGTGCCAACAAAAAATAACAAATATCAAAAAATATCAAAAAGCCCAATCTGTTTCTTTCAGTTTATGTCCACCGCATTTACACACTTGTAAAAATAATTTGAAAAAAGTGTCTTTTTTAATGGACATTTCATTTTATATGTTTCTCTATTTGTATACTTTTTCATCTTTTGCTTATTTTCCTCTCTTATAGTTTCATTTTTTTTTTTTATTTTGCCCTTTGCTGTATCTTACACTACTTTTTAATAATTTAATACTTGACTGTACAGCACATTGAACTACCACATGCATGAAAAGTGGTCCATTAAAACTACAAAACATTAAACCATACCGTATTTGCACCAAAGCATTTTTCTATATTCAGAACCAAAAAGCTGTTCATGAAATTTTTCACTCAATCCTATCCAAGATTAGACCAATATTACAGAAGATTTACCAAAATGTTGATTGTTGTTGGATATATAGTATGTTAGATTTTATGCTGAAAATGGCATTTGAGTCTCACTGTGCATCTTCACAGTGAAAAACATTTTTAATTCTAATAGCATAACATTTCTGGTTTTATTAAGTAGGCAAATGGATGCATATCAAATTAGATGAAGCCTCATTTGGATAAATAAATGTACATTTTGAAAAAGTTACAATGCTAAATACATACACAAGGAATATCAGCAACTAATTTGCAGAAAGATTTCTATTTTTCTCCATGACCCTATTCACCTGTAGTGTCTTGCCTTGAACAGGTTGTATAGTGTTTATTACCTGTGTGAGGAGGCTTCTGGGTTCACGGTTCTCCTTGTTCTGAAAACAGAGAAACACAAATGAAACCCATTAGCCATTATCACCTAGATGAATGTTTTAAAGAAAAGCCTGTGGAAATCAATTTACTAACTAAACTCAGACAACTAGCGTGCTAGCTACTATTTTAACATCTCCCAACACCCAGTCACAAATCGTAGAACACATAATAACACAATCTACCAAGACCCATACTAACAACCAAGCATTAATAACACAGTAATGTATTTAAACTAACATTGTTCTTGTTCCGCCATTTTATAACGTCTCGGTTTAAATACCTTAGCAACTGACAACAGCTTCATTCCCGCTTTCTGACTAATCCGAGACTACACTCATAACTCTGAACTTAAAAATAAATACGTTAATTCAATTACCTGCATGTTTCCAACACGTATTACACAAAAATCAGCTTTAAAATCGCAATTTTCTTTTATTGGTTTAGCAGCAGCACTCGTCGCTCTCTTCTTTCCTGGACAAACCGCCAACGTTTTCAAAACGAACAACGCCACATCCTCCTGTCTGTGATTGGCTGAGGTACTTCCTCGCCGTCAGAGAATGGCAGTGGTTGATTGGTTGAGCTTATTTCTGATGTGATTGGTCGGTATAACGTGGGCGTTATCGAAAAGCTCTCTGTCGCAATCTGATTGGCTGGTGGAGATCTCTATTTGTTGCTGTTGTATAAGTGTTGTTTGGTCTTGGTCAAGCAACGGTTTAAATACGTTAGCATTGCGTCTGTATGTGGTTCTTCCCCAAACTGCTGGCACAAAATTGGAAGCAGACAATTGTATAGAATGTCACTGTATGTTGTAGCATTATATTTTCCCTTCACTGGAACTTCACAGGCCCAAAAATGTTCCAGCATGACAATGCCCCTGTGCAGAAAGCGAGCTCCATGAAGACATGGTTTGTCAGGGTTGGAGTGGAAGAACTTGAGTGACCCACACAGAGCCCTGACCTCAACCCCACTGAACACCTTTTGCGATGAACTGGAACACCGACTGTGCTCTTCGCCTGACATCAGTGCCTGACCTCACTAATGCTCATGTAGCTGAATGGGCAAATCCTCACAGCCACGCTCCAAAATCTAATGGTAAGCCTGATCAGATGTCCCCAAACCTTTGGGCATATAGTATATGAGTACACATGTATAAATCTTACATTAATAATAGCTAAATTTCATATCCATAAATGTGAATGTTTAGGTAAGATTCCATGTATTATTTGTTTTAAAAGGGTGAAGACACATTACAATGACTCCTTAAAACTAGAGATGGCACTGATCCAGTACCCATTATAAGGCTGATACCAGCAAAAAAATAAAATAAAATAAAAAATAAAAATGGTGGATCGGATGAAAAGAGAAAACATAAAGGATATCAAATCCTTTAACAAATAGCAAAGATTGAAATTGGATTTGGAAAAGAATTTTATTTTTGAAGCTGGAAACATTTACATATAAAGATTTTTTTATTGTTTTTTTTCTTTTACTAGGATGATTTTATTATATTTATAATTTATATTTATTATTTAAAATGTAAATGATTTTTTTTTTTTGTGAAAGAGTTTAACTGTCAAGTGCTTTAGGAAAAAAAGATACATTGTAAAGCTTAGTAGTTTTTAAAGAAAGCAATATCGGATGGGTATTTCCTGATACTCAAGGTTTCAGTATCGATATCAGAAAAGAAAAAGTGTTATTGTGACATCTCTACTTAAAACAAAGCACAATTAATATACAAACTATAAAGATACATAGTATACATAGTAATACACAAACTATAAAGATACATTAATACACAAACTATAAAGATCTGTAATTTATTTAACTTCTTGTATACAATTGTATACCCCCCAGTGTAAAGATATGTGAGCTTGTTTATACTTACTGAGATAAACAAACAAATTAATTAATTAAGGCAGCAGATTTCACAAATTAATGTCAGGCAAGTATTTTTGTGTTTTGATATTTATGAATCAATATTTATTTGTGAAGTTTGTGTATATCGTTTGATTTTTGTGGGAACTGTGCTATTTATTATGTGAAACATTAATACTACTAATAATGCTAATACTACTACTATTACTACTACCACTGTAGTGTAATAATAATAATAATAATATATTATTATTATTATTAATAATAATAATAATAATAATAATAAACATTGTACTTCTATTTACAATTATTTTTACCATATGCACAGGGTCCTTGAATGGTCATCTTTATTGAGCATCTAGAAATACTCTAAGCAATTTGAAATAAAAAATACTCTTTTGCAAGCTTCTTTCTATAATGTACAAGAACATACAATGGTGAAATAATGGTGAAATAATGGATACAATGGAGAAAAATTCTTTAATTCCTTGTTTAAAAAATAAAAAATCATAGTTGAAATTCCTACCCGTGAACTCGGGGTAATCTTCTCAACTACGAGTTCCTCCGAGTTCAGGGGGTGACGTCAAATAAGCATGGCTCATTTTGCTATTAAATGAATTATGCTGTATACATGTATATACAGTATTTGCTTTAGATCAATCAGCAGACATATTTACTTGTTAAATCGACAGTATATCATTGACTATACAGAAAAATGTATGTTTTGAAAAATATACAAAAATATACATCACTCAGCACAGTTAGCTGGCTAGCTTGTTCCTAACAAAATATGTACATATGTACACTTTGTACCTCAAGAGCATGGAGGTCAAAAATGATGTCATTGCGAGCTCCGACTTCCAACTTCCGAGGTAAGTCGTTTGTAGCAATATACATGATTTGTGGTAAAATCTTCAGCACTATACAGTTCGATACAATACAGATCTAAGAACACTGGAACATCCACCAATGCTGATGTTGCATAGCTCATTATAAAGTTACAGATACAGTAGATCTCTTCTACTAATGTGGACGTCATACTAGGCACAGCACATGGATTTAAACCTTCACATCGGCTTCTTCTTCAGTCCGAACACAGCGATGATCAGTACCAGCTCACACAGGGCAGGAATGACACTGTAAGAGAGAAAGAGAAAGAGATCTTTACTGTTCCCATGTACGCAAACTACACTGATCACAACTGAATAAGGGTGTAAAGATACATTGTGACACAATGCAAAAATGTGACAACGTGCATCGTGGAATTCAGCATCCTATTAATTATGCATTTAACGCAGTTGCACTGTTTGAACACCAGAGATCCCAACCTGTGCAACCTATATAGTTAAAATATATAGAGAGCATGCTGGTCACATGATCACGTTCTTTGATGGAGAGCCTGCACCATTACCGGGAATCATCTGCCCTTGTGACATGACCGATAGCTGTGGATCACAATGACTGACACGCATTATAGGTTATACAGTTAAACAACCACATTATAACCATTAAAAAGAGCTCTTCAGTAGATTTCAAATGACACCAGCCGCACTCCGCTGTGATCTACAGTCCCTAAGAAAGAGGCCGCTGAAAGCGGGCATTTTAGCTGACTTTGGAGCTCTATCTCTGGTTAAAAATGGTGCTGCAGGTGCTGGTACAGAGCTTATTATGTTTTAATCCATCATTTTCCCAGGTCAGAGACTTTGTTTATTTAATCAAAATATTTGGGAGAATTAAAAAATTTATTCATTCATTTTTAAGATATGGTGAACCTGTAGTCCATTTTGTTTACAATATTAGACCTCTGTTTGCAGCAAGTTTTGATTTATTTTGTTTTATACAATCAAAACTGCATATTGTTTTGCATTATTTATGATTCAGAAATAAAAAAGGAGTCAGTTACAATTTTTCTTGATTAAAAAACTTGTTTAAAATATGCAAATTGAATCGAATCGTGAAGCCAGTATCATGAATCAAATTGTGACCGGATCATTACACCCTACAATAGAGCAGATTATTTAATTCTCTATGTCTACAGCAGACTGACATGTGGTGTTGTTCTTGCTGACCTGCAGAATGCGAAGATTATCCAGTAAACCCAGCATTCCCACTGCTGAAAGACAAAGAAAGACAGAGAGACAGATGCGCTGCAGTGACACGCCATAGCTGGAGAGACAAGCTAAGGAAATATGCAACACGCATTTTACAAAACTTGTAAGAAGACCGTAAGCTGGCCAACTTTGCTTAAATATGACAAGGAGAAAGGCATGTATGTGTGTAGGATGACATCAGTAAGGATACACAGCACTCCTTGGTTACTGTTGAACATCGAGACACCGGAGAAGAATCCAAACAATTCAATGGCAAATAGACACAGAGTTACTGATAGAGCAATAATCAACCTGAAAAAAAAGAGAGTATATACTTTTTTATTTTGACAATCAAAATTCAAGTAAATGCAGTTTTGGGTCTAGAGATGTGCTGATATTCGGTTATATGATGTACCACGATACGAAAACGCATAATAACATTTTCACTAGCACTTCAGAATATCACTCTCCTGAAGGTATTCACAGATGTGAGTTGACTGTCTTGTGTCGTAGCAGACATTTTCATGTCATATTTTTGTTCGTAGACTTAAGTTCATAGACTTAAGTCGCCATGGATACAAAGAGCTAGCCAACATAATACAACCTGACAAGAAATCTTAGCAGTAGAGGCGCATGACCATAGATTTTGGTGGAGTAGGACGACATTAATAATGGCATCAAACAAAATGAAATCACACTTTACTGTTGGCTAAAGCATTGTCTAGCAGCTTGTATTGAGTGGTTTTCGATGTAACTTTGTTCAACTGTGTTCGATAAAGCAGGCCTGTTTGCCAGCTTATCAACATTTCCAGCCCAACTACATGTCGAAAACCACATAAAAACCAAACCTAGCCCCAAAAAAAAAAATCAGCCAATTTGATGGAGACACATTTTTTTTTCTTTTTCTCAGTCTTTGCGTGTGGAAACAAGGTCACCGTGGTGCACATGCATTTCTGATGTATGAACATTATCCACTCCATAATCCCCCTTTCCCTCTTTGCAGTATAACTTGCAAGAAAAATGGTTCTGTACATCATAAACACACTGTCGGCACTTACACTCTGCCTTTGTTTGTGGGGGAGTATTTTTTAAAACTAGCCCAATCTGGCAACCCTGTCATTAACACTCCTGTCCCTTGCTTCTCCTCCACTGAAAATGTTCATAGAGTGAGCAGGGGGCAGCGTGACTCCTGCCCCAGTGGGTTTCTGTTAACGCTTTCTGCAGTTCCAGTTTTTGACCACTAAGTGCAATAATAACTCTAAGGAGCTAAGTGGGGCATTAAGCATGCTGCCCCATGATTGAGCAAGGAAGACAAGCAAATCAATAGAACATAACCTTATATCTGCCAAACAGCAACATTTTTAAATCATTGGTCACTCCACAGATGTAATTAGTATATCTACGGAATTTAAAATGTATGAATATGTGAATGAGGACTTGGTAAAGATTAACATTTGTTGAACAGCTGATATGCAGGCTACCACTGTACATTAGTGTTATTATTATTATTTTTTTACCGGTTGTCCTCAGTCGTGTACTGCTGCTCTGTGAAGTCCAGTGGTAAACATGATTTAACATTGTTTCCCTGTAAAACACAGAAATGTTGAGCTGAAATGATATTGCAGTGTGGGTTCTAGCTATGAATTCCTGTACAAATACATGATGATCACTTCATATACAGAGCAAGTCTGCTGAGAGACAAAGCCACCATGACCTGCTTATGAAAGTGGAGATGATTAAGTTTTGATAACAGCAGCTCTGACAGTAGTTCCAGCCGCAAGGCAAATCACAGGTTTATATTAACTAATTCTCTAGTAACAGCTTACACAGGGACTTGTAGAGCAAAAATGTTTAAATAATATTAAAAAATGTGTAAAAATGTGTGTATTTCTTTGATACTGTGATACTGCAACTGTGAAGTTTCCTGTGAGAAGACGTTTATTCATCATTTATGGAATGAGTCTCCAGTGTCAGCGCTTTGTAACAGTCAGAGATAAAGCTGCTCCTTTCACTTTTCTGCAACAGGAAAGTCTTCAGGACAGAGGAGTTTGCACTTTGTGGTAACATGACATCACTAACATGGTAAGCTGCATTTTTTTTTTTTTTTGCCTTGTTAACTCCAAGTGAGAGAGAGAGAAAAAAAGAGAGGCTGGTGGAATGACTATATATAGTCATTCCATTATAGTTATAATGTAAGTGATAACAGAAACAGAGTTAACATTAAATGTAACTATAAACAGATAAAAATGCATCTATCTTTAATAAATAAAAAAATAGTTCGCGTTGGCAAATTGCTGTGGTATAAGAGGAATAAAAAACCTTTTGGATGTGCTGTAATAGAAACATAATCTACTTCGGGGTAACATTAACTCAGCTTTGCATCACATCTCCCTATGGTTGATTACGTTCCTATAACAGAATACCAGAAATGACAGAAAGTGTTTTATTCAGTACTTAGCATTGTATCAGTTTACACATTTTCAGCACATGGAGAAATATCTTTATTTTTCAATGACAGAGTTGCCCTGCACAGTGAATATGTGTGTGTGTGTCTTTACCCGGGACCAGAAGATGGTGATGACCATCACAAGGTGAGCGGTGATGACGAGAAACCGAGCTGGGACGAGGCTGTTTATCACTGACATGTCAAAGCCAAAAGGGTCATTCTGGTAAAAACATACATATATACAAAAACATAATATATACATATATACAAAAACACAGTATATACATATATACATATATATAAATTACACCAACCAAACATACACAGAAATAAAACCTATTAAATTACAGTTTAATAGTATAAAAAGTTTTATTAAAAAGTATAACAATTGATGTACCATATTTTTACTCATTCTAAGTACTAACAACAACAACAACAATCAATAATATTAAAGTCAGAAGTTATTTAGTAAGCTTGAGTAAGCTGTGGCTATTGTAGCTATTCTTTAACTGAATAAACCTCTTTGAACTAACAGCTAAAGCTCTGTTTAGGTCTCAAACTTACCAGGTTAGACTGAAGTAGTGGTGAATAAAGGTTAGTCTTCAGTTATTCATGTAGCCACAGTTAGCTCAGCACTCCATATCATACATGCAGCTTTTTAAATTTCCTTCACCCAGTCATATTTAAACGGAGTATTTAGCAAGAGAATTAGCCGAAAGCGTCTCTCCTACCCGTTACTACAGCAACGCTACTTTCCTCGTGGTTCATGTGGTTAATGTGATCACTATCTCCCCCTGCTGGACAGGAGGAGGCTCACGGCTCACACTTTCTTTTTTTCTTTTTTTTTTTGAATTGTTTTTTTACAGTTTTAGAAATACAGCCAGGGGCAGGGGCAGACTGGGACCAAAAAGTGGTCCTGACCCACCACACCTGGCCCACAACACACCACATCATAACACACCGGCTCATTGATGGTTACACCAATAACACAATACAGAAACATAAATTCTATTTAAACATATTTATTTGAAGAAACACTGAACAGATCAGCATCAAGTCATATTTGTAAAACAGGCAAACAAAAACAGAGGAACAGTTTGACGAAGAACATTTCTAATATAAAACAGTTAAGACAGAATGCTAGCTAGTCATGTGCATAAAGAGCGCTTTAAGCATCTATATACAGTGAAATTCTTGTGCTACAGTTGCACACTCCTACCCAGACACAGTGCAAAAATGAATCAGGACTGAAACTATATTTTTAGCACTAACACGAATCCATTTGTTCCAACACTTGTGACACCATTAAGTGTCACAATACAGGGTGTCCCAAAAGTCTCCATACATAAGGGAAATGAAGACTTTTTAGCAAAAGGTCTTCCAAAATTTTTTATACTTAGTTTATCTTATATATATATATATATATATATATATATATATATATATATATATATATATATATATATATATTTTTTTTCAGATAGCCTTTAAGAATGCCTTTGACAAAAGAAGAACGTATTGAAATCATTCTCATGGCTGGATCGGGAAGCTGTCGCAAGGTTGCGATGGACTTTAACAGGAAACATGGCAAGCACATCACACACGACATTGCTGCCAAACTTGTTAATAAGTACAAAAAGACTGGAAGTGTTGTGGACCAACGGAGAAATGGACATCCACATACATCCACTGACGAAGGCACAAGCGACGTGGTGCTGGCTTACATAGTCCCCTATGTATGGAGACTTTTGGGACATCGTGTAGTGTCCATTTTGTGTTTGTAGGTAGGTGTCAGAAGTTTTGGATATTTTTACAATTAAAAAAAAAACAAAAACTGCCACTACCATTCATTTCAAAGAGAATGACACTTTGACGTCTGTTAAAACTGTGAGTTAACTATTGTTTTTTGTAACTAGAATGCAAATAGTAGGCCTGTGCAATCATAGAAATGCCATTCAGACATTCAGACAGGCACATATTCATCATCTTAATATTTTTTAGCTTTTTTTTTTTTGGAGAAAGCAATAGATTTTACATAGTGCCTAGTTATAATGATTAGACTGATAATACAATGCTCTTTGATTTTGCTTGTTTTATAATCACTGAAGCCAAAGAGTCAATATGCTCAATGAAAAATCTACATAAACCTTTAGAGTGCTTTTTTGTTTGGACACAGTGTCAAAACAATCGAAGAAGAGTTTCTAGGTATACACCACAGAATGAGTGTTTATTTAATTCATTCATCTTCAGTAACTGCTTTATCCTGGCCAGTGTCGCACTGGATCCTGAGACTATTCTGGAAAACTGGGCGCAGGGCATGAATACACCCTGAATGGGGCACCAGTCCATCACAGGGCACCTTGCACACACACATTCATTCCCACTTTTAGAAGCCGAGAGGAAATCAGAGAACCCAGAGAAAATTCAGATGAATGCATGGAGAACATGCACATAGATAGTAACCAGAGACCCTGCAACTGTAAGGCAGCAACACTACTGGCTGTCCCAACAAACTACCCCACAGGTGAACAGTTGACATTAATATCCTTTTTCAATGATTCACTGAATAGCTTTATGTATGATTTTATAAGAAACCGCTTTTATATTATTTATATAAATACTTAAACAATAATGTTCAGACAAGTTTCCAATTAAGATAATTTACAAGGCAATTCCAGTAAGTGACTAAATAAGGGGTAGAGACGGCATCACGCTAAAACAATCAATGTCTGACCAATAGAAGTGTTGTATATATAGACTTAAAGGTATACTATACTTGGGGTTGTGCTGTTATAGAAAAAAAAAGAAGTGCCAGGTAGTGTGACATGGCCCAATGCAAAGTTACTGTTAGCACCCTGAAATTGATTACTTTCCTATAAGTGCGTATACTTAAGTCTTTTATCCCTCTTATACCACAGCAATTTGCTAACAGTTACATTTTTTATTTATTAATGTGCGACACATTGTACTTTTTATCTCTGTATAGTTACGTTTAATGCTGTGGAATGTCTCTGAAGCAAATTAGTTTCTGTTATCACTTTTGTTATAGCAGCTATTCCCTCAACAGCCTCTTTGTAAATGTAATAAACAAAAGAAAACGCAGCTTGTCTTGTTACAGAGAAACTGCAAAGCCTTCCATCCTGAAGATTTTCCTGTGTCAAAAAACTTCAAGTTACAATTTTACCTCTGACTGGTACAAAGCACTGGAGACACCTTCCAAAAACGCTAAATCAATTACACGTTTTTAAAATTCTTTTATACAAATAGAAATACAAACCCCTGTGTAAGCTGATACTATAGAAACCGTAACAGAGCTGCTGTTATAGAAAAACAATCAACACCTTTGGACGAATTGGATTTGAAAATACAGCAGCACTGTGATTATAATAATAAATGAACAGAAGTTAAATACAATGCATGGATACATTAACCATTAGGTTTCTGCTGTAAATCAAGTTAAATGATTTTAAAAAAGTGGAGAGATCGTTAACATATGAAGGAGTACTTTCATGTTAAAGACTTGGTCACTAGCAGAAGGCTTGAGTATCTTGAGTATTATCACAGGCAGGAAAGTGGCAATATGGCACAGCACTTAAACTGCCATTAGTTTTCATTTTAATTCAAAACAGTTTTTTAAAGTAGACATTTTGAATTGCTGTATTGTGCTCTGAAACAAGACGATTACTGCATTTTCCCCCACACACCATAAGTAGTTAGAGCAGGAACCCATTACTGACAATGCAATGAACATTTGACACAAAAACTATTCATTTGATGGAAGGTTCTTTCCTGTAAATGTAACCATCCCAAGATCACACACATGCTGTTCCTACTCCATCACTTTATTCTTAAGTCAGTACAATAATTAAAAATCATTAATTAAATTAAAAACAAATTGGCATGATTTTATACACAACTCTTTGTATGATGTAAACATATATATATCTGTATTTTGTTTCTTCTGAGGTTTGTTGACAAGTTGGAAGAGTCACAACACACAAGAAAACAGCAGTGTAATGCAGAAAAACCTATGGACAATTAATTCAACAGTCACCAAAATACTCTTTTCTAAGAAAACTTATTGCTAATGAAAAGCAAAAAATTGCTCCAAAATATATAAAATAATGGCGAATGTTGCTAGCATCCAACTGGCTACTTGTTGCTAGGCAGATTTGAGTGTATAACGGCATTGGTTGTTAGTGGGCTTTCTGTGATTGGTCTAAATACATCTTGTGTCCACTACTTGTTGCTAGGCAGATTTGAGTGTATAACGTTGTTTGTTAATAGGCTTTCTCTGATCGATAGAAATCCACTGCATGAATTTTGCAAAGTGGTCACTGGTCTAAACATACTGCTGACACTTTAAAAAAACATATCTTCTAGCTTGTCATGGTTACAGTAACAGTCATTATCATTTCACCCATCCCTACGTGTCAGTCCGCACCAACTGTAATGGTACACTGCGTGAACAGCACGCTGCACTTGGGCAGCAAGTTGGACAATGCTTGTCTGAGCCCAGGCATCAGGTCATTTTCACTCTTTTCATCCCTCTCGCTGTCTTTTCTCTCTGCCTCTGTTGCAAACTCCACCTGCAGGAACTCTAGCATGCGCAGCTCCTTCAGCGCACCACAGCTGCGCAGCACCAATGTCTCCGTGAGTCTGCAGCCACGTAGGCGCAGCCAGTGCAGCCCGACCAGGCGGTTGAGGCAGAGCAGACCAGGCGCAACCTCTCGCCCGCCGAGTGTTAGCCGTTCCAGCCCTGCCCAACCCTCTGCCAGGCCCAGCGCTGCCATCTGCTGCCGGCTGAACCCCTCCAGCTCCAGGTGTGTGAGGTGTTTTAGTGCATGTGGGCCAGGTGGAGCGCAGCCCTTCAGTCCTGCCACTGTCACACGCAGCACATCGCGAAGCTCCAGACGCCGCAGGCGCTCCCATGAGCTCAGACTCTTTAGGTGCTGGTCCGTGAATGATGGCACGTTGTCCAGAATTAGTGCTTCGATAACACAACTACAGGAAGAGGAAGAGGTCTGAGATTCTTTGCCTGAGCCATTCTGGTCAGTTTGCACCGGCTTCAAGGGATTCTGGGTAAAAAAGCCGGGGGGGAGTTCGCAGCTGCGCAGTTCTAGCACCTGTATAGTAAGCATGCACAATATTATTATTACGGACAAAAAATAAATAAATTTTAAAAAATCACGTTTTCAAAATTCATGTTAAGTAACAGTTAAAAAAATTCTGTTAAAGTTGATAGACCAATCACAAACTTGATTACATCATGTGATCACCACACTCTAGCTTGCTATTTATGAAATAATTTGGTAATAATCTGCTAGCTATTTAACATTATACAGCTACTGCTGGAGAGCTAACATGATTATTATTAGCTAAGCTAACTTCTTACATGGCTAATGCTGGTGTAGTGCTGCATTTAGATTTGCCTTATATTGCTAATCTATACTTTTTTTAGTACTATAGTTTAGTATTTAATGCTAATCAGTACTAAAGAAGTGAAGGCCCAGTGATGATACAATATGATGAAATCTATATAATATATTCAACCTCAGCTCCAACCTTGTTGACCCCATGGTAATTGTCAGGACAACTTATTACCTGTAAGCTATGAGGTAATAAGGAGAAGCTGTGCAGGCCACGCAGGTCCGTGTGAGTAAGAGTGAGTCTGCGGAGTCGAGGGCATTTTGAGCTCAGAGTCTGAAGCCACGGCTCAGAGAGGAACGACCCTCCACGTGCACTATGCAGCAACCCGCGCAGGTGTAGAGAACATAGACCACGTCCCAGATACTGTCGCAATAACGTCCAGAGCACCCGCGAGGTCACCTACCACACACACACACACACACACACACACACACAAATAGAAGGGATTAATGTAATACTTACTGTAGAACACTGTAAGTGCATATACACAAATACAAAGATTTAAATTCATCCAGATAAAGTGTGCAGGAAATGAATGAACCATTTCCAGAACATCCTGCATCCTTTCTCCTTCAGGGAATGGGCTTTCCTGCTGAGTGATTTTTATTCATATTGTGCCTGACCACTCTAGGGCTGAAAGACTCGATTCCGGTCTTGAGATGTATTGTTTATTGACTTGGACTTTTCTCGGATTTACTGACATTTTAACTTGGACTTGTCTTGGTCTTGGGCACTGGTCTTGCTAAACATGGTCTTGGTCTTGACGAAGTGTTTGAACTTGATCTTGACATGGCCTCTCTCGGTTCTGACTCGATCTTGGCTAGTCCTGTTCTTGGACTTCACAAGGGCGGTTTTCACCACTGCTTTAGCCAAGAAAGCGTTTTGAAGTCTTTTAACTATTTGATGTCTTTAAAGTTTTGGTGTCTTTTACCTTTACGTTACGTACCTAACTGTAAATATAATATCAATGAGACACAAATTGCAACCCACTCATGGAATCACTCATTCATTTATTGAATCCCGAAGGAAATTTAAATGTCACTTGAATGTGTGTAAGAACTGAGTTAGCTGAAGATAAACTTTGTAAATAAAATTTTATTTAGATCTCAAATTGACAAACACAAGACACAGGAAAGGAGAAGAGAGCATCTTACCCGTTTCCATGTGGAAAGGTCCACAGTTCTCCAGAGCCTCTGGTCTTTTATTAAAGCTCTCCAACGCTTACATACTCTATACATCAAAATAATAAATCAAAGTCATACTCAAATTTCACAATCCTCAAAAAAGAAACAACAAACAAACAAAAAACAAACAAACAAAAAAAAACAACTGTCGGTTGCCTTTTTGTTTATTGCTACTTCCGGTTGTTGCACCAGAGCATCTCTGACAACTTCAGATCTTCAGACTATCTTCAGTAATATCTTCACACACAGCCAATATACTATTAAAACATAATAGCTATTCACAGATCATTAATGATAGATATATGTTTTATTTTGACGTACTTATTTTTTGTAAACGTGAAAACAGCTGTGTTAATCTATTTAATCCACCAAAACTACTTCTGGGATTCCGGCAACTGCCGAAATGTATTAAAAATGAGTTTTTAAATATATATTTACATATATTTCATTTTACCTTCCATTGCGAATGAGCTCTCGGACATTTAAGTAGGATAAAATTTCAATTACTATATTTTCAGGGAAACAGTCCAGAGTGCAAGTTCTCATACCCGCCATTTTAGTAAACAAACCCCTCTGCGACCGGAAGTATAACATATCACAAAAGCAGGGTACTATATATATATTTTAATTATTATTTTTTTTAAATTACAGTTTGCTCATTTTTATCTAAACAAGAACAGACAACAAAATGTAACAAAATGATTAGGCGTTTACAATGACACTGGATAAAAACGTCACCTTTCAGACTTCGCATTAACGAATGAGAACTTTTACAAACCAAAGGAAATAACCGGCTAGCGCATGCGCACTTTGATAAACAGTAGCGCCGATCGACAAACTATCTTATACCGGAAGTGCGTTATGGATATGCGTTGTGGATCAACTGTAGCGCTGCTTGTTTCGTTCTCTTGTGTTGACTGTGCGCGACATATACGGAGGAGTCTCTGACGTTCCTACGGTTTTTTAATGTAGAAACGATGGCCGGTATTAAAGGTGAGTGAGTGATTTAATATTTGTGATCATGTGCATTATTGGCTGGATTTAATTGTTGATTAAAGCATGGAGGCGCTGGTCTGTACGATGAAGCTTGTTAGCTTGGTTGCTACCGCCGGCTAACGTTGCTATGCTAAACGAGCTAGTGGCTTTGTATTACTTTGTAATAATGAGTGTTTTATTTTTTTAAATAACATTTATGTACTTATAGGATATTTAATATGTTATATTGAAGTCAGTTTTAATTTCTGCAGGTCAACCCGAAAGCCTTTATAATTAGCGCATTAATATGAGCCTAATTATTAGCTAATTAGCTCCCATTATGAGTTTATTAGGTTACCTGAGCCACGTATGAGCCGTTATTAAGAAATGGCTTACTACCGGGTTCATATGAACTAATAAACTAAATGTATAAACCTGTAGGACTTACCTGGACAGTGTAATGTATGTAAAAGCAAAATGCTTTGGTTTTTTTTTTACTGAGGTTTATGGTTTCTATAATATGAATTAAGGTAACGGGTGAGAACCGTATTCCGTTCGGCATTTTCCGCCATGTCAGTGGACATTCCGGAAATAGCCGATCTGACAGATGCTGTAATAATTGTGTAGGCTAGGCTTTATCTGTCTAGTGAAAAAAATATAGTTTTAAAATAAATGGAAAAGAAACGTCTCATGCAGTAAGGGAGAGCTGGTACAATTGTAACACGATATGGTTTGAGATAAGTTACTCAACCATGATTTAAATGACAAAATTCATACTTCTTATGTAACATTATGCATATGTTTGCTTCTTTTATCAACTACACTTTTACTCTTATGGCTTATTGGTTAGCATGTTTGCCTCACACCTACGGATTGGGGGTTTGATTCCTGCCTCCGCCCTGTGTGCGCGGAGTTTGCATGTTCTTCCCGTGCTTCGGGCGTTTCCTCCGGGTACTCCGGTTTCCTCCCCAGTCCAAAGACATTCGTTGAAGGCTGATCGGCATCTCTAAATTGTCTGTAGTGTGTATGTGTGCGTGCACGCGAGTGCGATTGTGCCCTGTGATGGATTGGCACCCCGTCCAGGGTGTCCCCCGCCTTGTACCCCTGGGACAGGCTCCAGGCTCCCTGCGACCCTGTGTAGGATAAGCGGTACAGAGAATGGATGGATGGATGGATTGAAGTTTACTCTTATCGTCAGTGAGTGCTGTATACTTTTACAGGAACCAAAAGGAGTCCTGGCAGAGCTGCACAATTATGGTTCGCCATTCAGAAAATGTCTGGATTTGTTGCTTACCTGGCACAAAATTTGCCTAAATATCACCCACAAGAGTGGACGAATCCCATTTGTTTTTAGAAGGGACACGGAAAAGTGATGCATGTCATGAAGTTCGAGAAAACAAATGTCACATTTGCACATAATGCATCTCTTTGCCTGACTGAGACACAGATGTGTAATCACATTTTAAGATTTCTTCGATATATAATATTATAACACTACAATATTAACTGGAGTTCTCTATATAAAACTCTACTGAGATTTTATGGTAAATTACAGCAAACTGCTTTAATGTAAAAAGGAATACATAACAGTAATACCAATGAATATTTAATACACAGGCGGGAGCTCTCTTGAGTCAGTGGTAATTTCAGGGTGACTTGCTGCAGAATCATGTGATGAATCATATGAGGGCTAATACCAGTCCACTCCATCAGCAGTCCATAGTTGCAATGTTTCTCAGCTCTAGTGTGCACGTCATGTCGTGCTTTTCTGATACTACACCCACATTTCCCTTAGAGATCAATAAATCCCATCCATCTATTGATCGATCTCAGCAGGGGCTTGATAATTAGCCGATTAGCTAAATTAGGTGTATCCGAGCACAGAAAATACTGGGCTGGACTCCTTTCTGTTCACTTTGAACTCTAACCTAGCACATATACTGTATGTGTAGGTAGATTGAGATGAAATGATTGCAGTGGTTTCATGTGTTTAAAAAATTTGACTAAAGATCAGTCGTTTAGAATAAGAAGTTATAACCAAGGGAAGACTCAGAGAATGTATACGATATCTCTAAGTACTAATTTTAGTTATACTGTAAAAGTTAATGTGAGCACAGGGTGTTTAAGGTCCTTAAAAAGACGTAATTTGTCTAAAATTCCATTTTACAAATAAAGAGCTGTAAATTATCTTAAGGTTTATTTTAATGATCAGGTACCACATCTTTTCCTTTACTTGTATCAGAATGAAACTTATACTGATGAAAGGACACACCAATACAAGAATTTGTCGAGGGGATTTCTCATTAAATGTGTACTAATTTAATCAAAAATACTTGTGAAAACACTCAGTGACTTAAACTCAACCATTTTGAGAAAAACCCCATGGTAAAGTCTGGTTTTAAGAACCAGTATGTGAAATTCTGTAAATGTACTTCTTTTGAAGGCTGAGAAAAATGTTACATGAGAGAAAATGGCTGATAAACATCACTTTTGTAAACCACAAGAGTCCCTGGCAACAGTTAAATCTTTTAAAATGACTCGTTACACCATTTAAGAAAAAGTCTACACACGGACTACAGATGTGTGTGTGTTTTTTTCTTTTAACTAAATAATGATTTATAATGGAGACATTACATTTCTATCTGAAAAAACCTACATGACTACGTTTACCTTTCTCATTGAGGAGCATTTTAACAGTAAAGTCGGAGAGGCAATTCAGTCTTTTCTTCTCTGAGAAAGACACATGTGATGCTTCTTCAGATTTGGCCTAAAAAGAACTTTGAGAAGATAGCTGTCCATATGCTGCCTTCTGAACAGGCTGGATTTATCTCAAGGGTACAAACACTGCACATTTATTCTGCCAGTGTCAATAAGACTGATTCATGGTTTGTCAGAAAGTCTAAAAGTAGCTTCTGGAATCCTAGAATGAGGGTTGTGCGATATAACAATATTACAGTGCCACGATATCCGGTGATGTTTACTCTGATTATATTATAGACTCTTACCAAGACATGACCACAATTTAACATTGGAGTACGCTAGAACCTTTACTGTGCAAAAATATGGCAGTCTTTTTTTTTTCCTCCCCAATAAAACGGGCGATGAGCCAATCTGCATATGAGTCAGCATCTGGGATGATTTGTGCAGGTTTTTGAACTCTTCAGTATTAACTAACCGACATTGCCAGGAAGCCCCGCCCCCTTCCTCCAGCTCACATGCTCCCAGGGCTCTCGGTTTCACAAGGCAGTTCCAGACTATATGGCTGGTAATATTATTACGCCCTCCTGTATTTTCCTTAAACCTGAATTGGTGGAAATGCTTGTTTTCCTGTGTGCGATATACAGGCTGCCCAACAAACAAGGGGACAGGGTAGCAAACAGGAAATTATTCAAACAGTCTAATGATGCACTTCAGTGGAGGCAAGGATGTAGCAGCAACAGGCGACAGTTCATTTTCAATGCCTGTGCACACAACGACAGCACGACAAGCAACATTTGAAACGACATTTTCTCAATTCTGTGTGAGGTATGATGTGGTAAAGTGATGTAAAGCGAAACTATTCACACGAATGATTCCTCTGACTAATCCTATAGCGCGTGTGGTCTGACGTTTCTTCAGTTCCTCGTTCACAACTTTAGGTCTTACCTGCAATTAGTTCCCATTTAAAAAATTAACGTGTGAAGACTTTCCTTCTGGGGGCACGGTGGCTTAGTGGTTAGCCACCTCCAGCGTTGGGGGTTCAATTCCTGCCTCCACCCTGTGTGTGTGGAGTTTGCATGTTCTTCCTGTGCTTTGGGGGTTTCCTCCGGGTACTCCGGTTTCCTCCCCCAGTCCAGAGACATGTGTTGTAGGCTGATTGGCACCTCTAAATTGTCCGTAGTGTGTGAATGGGTGTGAGATTGTGGGTTGGCACCCCGTCCAGGGTGTCCCCCTGGAGTCCTCTGGGATAAGCTCCAGGCTCCCTGCGACCCTGTGTACAATAAGTAGGTGGATGGATGGACTTCCTTTCTAGTTCTTTATACTCTGGTCTGGTGATTTTCCTACAGCTATATAGTTTACATAAATACATGTAATTTGGGTAAAGCTACAGAAGCTAAGCCCTTTCATGTTTAGAAACTAGACTCACTGAACTACATATGGCTTGTATGACGGCTGAGGAAGTTGTTCATTTATAGTCAAAATATTGACCAATGAGAACAGCAAGAATCGTATAATTACATCATGAAAAAAAGGTTAGGTAATTATTATTGTCATGAAAAATTAATTAACTGTCTGTTTCCTCTTTACGTCCAGCCCTGATCAGCCTCTCCTTCGGTGGAGCCATTGGCCTCATGTTTCTGATGCTTGGCTGCGCCTTGCCTGTGTATAAGTGAGTGTAAATATTTAACATTAAATGTTTGCATGTTATGAGTCTGTTTTAGAGTAATAATACATGAGTTTTATATTTAATAGCTTTTCAATACTACATGTTTTTTATCTGCTGCAACTTACACAGCACAGCATCCAGAAGCACGGTAATAATAATGCTTGAGAAGGTTTATAAATCATGCTACACTTGAATAATAAATGTTATATTAAATGTTCTGGTTATTAAACATTGTGGTAACAGCACAATGATGAGTAATGGCTAATGTTTATTGTGTGTGTGTGTTTCTCAATAGTGAATACTGGCCGCTCTTTCTTCTCTTCTTCTACATCCTGTCTCCTATCCCGTACTGCATCTCTCGGCGTGTGGTGGATGATACAGACTCGGCTAGTAATGCCTGCAAAGAACTGGCCATTTTCCTCACCACAGGGATCGTTGTGTCTGCCTTCGGCCTGCCCATCATATTTGCACGCGCTAGTGTGGTAAACATTGCTTTTCTATGTTTGAAGCACATTTTGGGAATGTATTAAAATATCTGTATATCCCTACATGTCACTACTGCTCAACCTAGGCATATGCCAATGATTTGTTACATGATATATCAGAAGATTTGACGTGCACAATGGCATTATGGTTAACACAATATGCTACCACCACCGCTCTGAGAATTCTGTTCTGGAGGACGCTGTTCTTCTATACTTTATAACACGTTGTACTTTATCCATTTATAGTTATGTTTATCATCATGGAATGTCTGTGAAACGAGTTATCATTAGCGTTATGACAGCTACATGACAAGCTGAAAAAAAGAGAAGTTGGTGAAAGTTTGATTATTTATGTCATACTTTCACCTAACCTCTTTTTTTCAGCTTGTCATGTTGGAGAAAAACTGTAAAGCACATAGTCCACTGTCCTGAAAACTTTGCCATGTCAGAAAAGGAACTAAAGGAACTTGAGCCAGCTTTACTTTACTTTTATGTAACACTGACGTTGGAGACTTCTTCCTTTTTCTACTTTACCACAGCAGAATTATGACCAAACAGAATGAAGCATGGTCTCATCTGCGTTGTGTGTTTAGTGCCATTTGTTGCGTAAATAATTAATATTTGTGTGTGCAGATTGCCTGGGGGGCCTGCGCTCTCGTCCTGACAGGAAACATTGTCATTTTTGGCACCATTCTGGGCTTTTTCCTCGTCTTTGGGTCGAACGACGACTTCAGCTGGCAGCAGTGGTGAAGCGGAGAACTGTTTTTACCAACATACATTCTTACCACGGCTATTGTCGTGGTTCTTATTGTCGTCTTTGTTATTATTTATAGTGACTGGCCATCCGTATTAAGAGGAAATCAGTGCAATAAGTTGTCACTGGGATCGGTTTGACCTCAGAAAGCTGTTGTTTTTTCTGTTTATTTTGTGCATTAGCAATGTCTCTAGTTTTTTTTTTCCTTCTTGCAGGCATGATCGACGCTTCTCTACAGAATGTAAAATGTATAATACCACGGAAAAAAATGAGCTAATATGGATAGATTATTCTCTTTATGAAGTCTGTGGTTAGAGCTAATCACAGACTCTGTGATTTGGAGCGCATCCTTTAGCATTAGTCTTTAGCTTGGTGAATCTGCTGTGTAATATTTTAAAAGTGAATTGCCTTTTTATGTTACATGGGTTTAGTTATAATTTATTTCACGTAAAATGCACTGTCTACTGCCACCATTGCATTATAGGTAGCACAAGTCCATCCCATAACCAAACGCCAGAACCATTGCTGCTGTTTAATGTATAATCTCGCAGTTTAGTAGCGATACCCTGTACAATGCTCAGTACACTTTGTGTGGAAGTGCACATTTCACAGCCAGTGTTTATGAGATAAAAGTGTAATCGAATAAAACATAATTGTGTATAGGAGCTACAAAGCTCACTTTGCTAACAAGTAACTGAGCACTGACTAGCATCATGCTAACCGTATTCTGAAATCATCCCGCTCGCTTCAAATGGCGTCATTAGCACATAGACTATTTCATGTAGTTGTAAAGTTAGTCCGTATTTACAAATATAAATATATAATAATAATAAGTGATCCTTTCTCAAAATGGCTGCCACTATAGTTTTCAGCTGTGGGGTAATTTTGTGTCAGCATCCTATAAGCAGGTCTGTTTAAGATTAACACTGAGGTAAAAAAGTGATTATTTCACTACACAGTTCGCATGATGCTAATCATTCTAGTCTAAATGTTGTATGCACTGGAGCTGTGAGAAAGATTAGCATTATGCTAACTATTATCTGAAATCATCACACTCGCTTCAAACAGCTTCATGTAGTAGCATTAGCACATAGACTATTTCATATAGTTGTTAAGTGAGTCTGTATTTACAAATTTAAATATATAAATAAGTATAAGTGATCCTGTCTCAAAATGGCTGCCACTATTGTTTTCAGCTTTAAGGTAATTTTGTCAGCACCCTATAAGCAAGTCTTTAAGACTGAGGTAAAAAACACTGAGGTAAAAAGTGATTATTCTAGTCTAAATGTTTGTACTGGAGGTGTGACATAGATTAGCATTATGCTAACTGTGCTCTGAAAACATCACACACTTACTTCAGATAGTTTTATGTAGTAGCATTAGCACATACACTATTTCATATAGTTGTAAAGTGAGTCTTTTGTGAGTAAAGTGAGATTTTAATATATCAATAAGAGTAAGTAATTCTGTTTCAAAATGGCTGCCGATATTGTTTTCAGCTGTGAGATAATTTTGTGTCAGCAACATATAAGCAAGACTGTTTAAGATTAACACTGAGGTAAAAACGCAGTTACGAAGTTAGCATGATGCTAATCATTCTAGTCTAAATGTTTTGTGCACTGGAGCTGTGAGAAAGATTAGCATTATGCTAACTGTATCCTGAAATACTTACACACTCGCTTCAAACAGCAAGTAACAAGAATTTCAGAAACTTGTCTGTAATTTACCTCAGAGGTAAGCGTGACAATTTCAGCAAACAGAGTTAGCTGTATGCTAATCTGTCTTCATAGGCATTTATTACTTGTTAGCTTTTATTAGCTTTGTAGCTCTTGTGCGAATACTAAAGAAAATTTGGACGCAACATGGCTTAGCTTACTGAATTACTGAAGGTGTGGGGAGAAATTTTTCAATTTAGTTTGACTTTTCTCTTCAAAAACATTAATGTGAAGTCCTGTTTTTTTAGGTGACAAAAGTTGAGTCTCAAAACTTTTAGAAGCACTGAATAATTTGTTACATGTTTTTTTTTTTTCACATTATTTCTTCCTCTGTTACTGTACTGTATAACTGTAACCATGTAAGAAACTGACTTATTGCAAGTTGATAAATTATTTTAATGTATTTATCAGCCATTTGTCCTACTATAAGGTCAAGTGTCACATTCGCCAAAAGGTACTTTCATTCAGCAATGTCGGCCAATTCTGTGTGTGTACAGTCGGAGTCCAAAACCACCAAGAACTGTTTTTATTCACACTGGGAAGGGACAAGTCACTGATGTGTCACTTGCAATTTGTCTCTTGTGGGCTTGTACTGTCCAGCGTTTTTGGAATAAATTCAGTTTTTGGTCTCAGACTTTTAAACCCGGCTATGAGTCAAGATGAAGGATAAGCCTCTGAAGTCATCTAGAGTTTAATTTATTAGCTACATGCAAAATAATAATAATAAAAAAAGAATTCACACATTTCTAGTTAATCCAAAGTGCTGTAAATGTTTCATTTCAAATACTTTGCTTGTTTAAACTTGCGTTTCAACTAGACGTCCTAAGCTGCTTATATCTAAAAACATTGTGGTCATTGTTTTCATTTTTCTTCTTTTTCTTTTTTTTTTAAATAAATGCCATTTTTTAAGCAAATACTCAACTTGTCTTGTTCTAGAAAGCAAATAAAAATAACGATCTTTTTTTTTTTTACCTTTAGAAATACAAGGTCAAGGCAGCCTATCTTGTGCATTCTTTCATTCCCAAATACAAGAACCTCATCACTCTTTCGTAAAATGGAGCTAACTTGTCCTCCATATTATGCTAGAGCCATGTGCCATCAGCATATGAAAGCATTCTAAAATACATTGAACATGTTTATAATGAAACACTTTTGATGTGTTTCTTGATTCTGGTGCTAAATGCTGTATTTTCCTTTCTGTTTTTGTGAGAAGTTGTGGTGTTTTTGGTTTTGTGCCACACTGCCTAGTCGTGAATTTGGGCCTGAGCCCTGATGTAGGTAGTTTTAAGGCATTCCTGTAAGGTTAGAAAATGTGCAGCAGAAACGAAAATCCCCCCATTACATGTACCTGCTAGCTTCAACATGCCTGTGCTGCTAAAGCCACTTGCTAGCTACGTAAAACTTTCAGATTATCTTCAGGCAAAGGCTAGGAAAGGAAAACAGCTTCTCCTTTTTTTTTTTTTTCCACTGATAGCCATAAAGGTTAAAGGGAAAGACATGGATCATGTGAGAGAATTTCATGGCCTGAGGCAATGGCAGAGCCATCTGGAGCTTGCTCTTTTGCCTTCCAAATAAAAAGCGTGAGTGAGTGAAGCAGAGAAAAGAGATCGAGAAGAAGAAGCCCAGGGTGATGAGGAGATTTTTCCGCGTGCAGAGAGATGAAGATTACAGTCAGATTCAGTATCTCACAGCCAAGTGCAACCGTCTGGCACAGGAGAAAGGTAAGACAGAGCAATATCACTTTATAGTCTCTAAATAATCCACCGATCTATAAAAGGAAAATTAGAGGAAGATAATTATCAATCTATAACCATTATTTGATTAGCAACACAGGGTTTAGGGGCCAAAGGAATGGAAGGCGTAATAATAGGCATTAAACAGCTTTTACGGATCATGTACTAAATGCTAATTCCATTGATAATCACTCTTACAGCTTAAATAAAGGGACACATAGTGACAGGAACTCAAGAATCATTGTTAAACAATACTATATGATAATATACAAATACATAGTTCTAAAAAACCTTTATAACCGTAAGTACACTACACTGTTAAAAAACTACACTGTATAATTTGTAAAAAAAAAAAAACAAAAAAAAACAAATGTGGAAACATGAATATAGTAGACCTTTAAAAATAATTTAAAGTGTATAATTGGACCTTAAGGACTACTGATGTACCTTTAAAGCTTTATTGTAAGGTATAAACACCGTACCGCTGATGGTACCACCCCAGCGCCAAGGACACTTTGGTACTGTTATTTCTGAGAATGTAATGCTTAACAATAAACAATGTAGGGTTTATATAATTAAAATAATAGACAATTTATACAAAAGAGAAAAAAAAAAACTTCTGGGTGCTCATGCTAATTCAGCGATGATGCTAATAGGCAACAAGCAGTATACTAAAGAACAATCAGAAAAAACGTAATATGCTAGAAAACAAGATTGAGAAAAAGATATGTTTAAGCAACTTTAGAGGCTGTTTGCTAAATAGAAGCTAACTATCATGAATAATATGTTAAACAATAAGGAACAGATCTACCAAGCCCACTATACTAATTAATGTCTGTTTGATTTATTGTTTTCTCATAAATATATTACACAGGTGTTCTAATAAGCCTAGTATTCATTTTATCTGTAATGATAATATATGAAATTCTGTGTATACATTCAGAAAATGTAGCATTTATCACAGTAATTTATGCAAATGCTAAATCTGTGAAGCTGTATAATAAGAGTAAAATTGTAATTGCAGGAGAAGTTATGACATTTGAATAAGAACTGTTCAGATTTTATATGGTTATGGTATTTATCTGTTTTGCAGCATGCGTGTGTGTGTGCGTGTGTGTGTGTAATTAGAGCTTTATGTAGTGAACACTAGCGTCCTCCCTTAAAGGCAGAAAGCTGTTGCATAAAAGGTCATGAAGTTGACGCTTTTAACAGAACAAACAGACGCTCTTTACCAGCCAAATATGTTAACTCTTCTTCTTCTACCGCTACACCTTTCTATAATCTGTTATTTATTAAGGCACAGTTCTGGTCACTTCTGTAATTAACTATTTATTTATTTAGATATCTATTTGACAAAGGATCTGATGAATAGAATGATTAAAAAATCAGTTTTCTTTTAAGTTTTCCTTTGCTGATAATGTATTGCTTATGTTCAGCTTTTCCTGCACATATGATGGTGAATCTTATTCAGAAGTGCCAACATTTCTTACAAGGAAATCTTAGCAGACAGAGAGAAGAAAAGAGAATTTTACCACAAAAACCCCTACTGTGTCTGACAAGGCAAATTTTTTCAGACATGCACAGTAACAGTATGAAAACAGTGAGGAAAATGTCCAGCCTGGTGCAACCACTAGTTAATAAGAAGCAGCTCCGTTCTTATTTTTTTGACTGACCCAATAGACCACAGTCCTGCCTTCTTGGTTTCTATTAGCTCACAAGACCGAGGCTCATGAATTCACTGGTAAGTTCACATAGAAATAACTATAACTTCAACCAGGAGTAAATCCATGTCTTTTATTTCCCACATCCTTTCCCCTTCAGTGAATCTCTTGTATCGCCATAGCAAAGGGTCCAAAATTGTAAATGCTGTGGCTTAACCGTCTGTTTATTCAACCAGCTACACTCACCGAACCCAAATATTGCTCCCTTAGACACTGGCATGTCACTGTCTACTTTGCTGTCTCTCTCAGTCTAGTACTATTTAACATGTACACTATATGGTCAAATATTTGTAGACACCTGACCATCACACCCATATATGCTCTTGTGGCTGAGCACATCCTCATATCCATGCTCCAAAATCTAGTGGAAAGACTTCGCAGAAGGATGTTCAAAAAGCACATATACAGTAGGTGTGAGGGTCAGGTGTGTCAGTCCAAAACACTCCTCCATGAGAAATAAGGTGACTCTTCCTCCATCAGAAGAGGTACGTTGGCTTAGTGGTTAGCACTGTTGCCTTGCACCTTCAGGTTTGGGGGGTTCAAATCCTGCCTCCACCCAGTGTGCGTGGAGCTTGCATGTTCTCCCCGTGCTTCGGAGGTTTCCTCCGGGTATTCTGGTTTCCTCCCCCAGTCCAAAGACATGCGTTGTAGGTTGATTGCCATTTCCAAATTGTCTTTAGTGTGTGTGTGATTGTACCCTGCGATGTACTGGCACCCCATCCAGGGTGTCCCCTGCCTTGTGCCCCGAGTCCCCTGGGATAGGCTTCAGGTTACCCCGCAACCCTGTATAGGATAAGAGGTACAGAGAATGGATGGATGGATGGAAATACACTAGAACAATCTCTCTCTCTCAATCCAAAGCCCCCTCATGTGACTTGACACATGACCCTCAACAATTTTTACACCATACTGATGCCTCCTTGTCCTGTATGATTCTTAAATGTACCTCAGTTAAATTTTGTGTTTACTGTATGTATGTGCTAGTTATATGTGTGAGTATATAGTATATAGTGTGTGAGTGTTTAAATTGAAAAGTGAATGATTTTGAGTATGTCTGTGTTGTGTGTGTAGCAGCGTTGGAGAGAGAGTGTGTGTTATCTAGAGAGAGAGTGCGGGTCCTGCAGGTAGAGTTGGAAACTGTGTGTTTGCAGCTCCATCAGAAAGAAAGCACCAACCAGGAGCTACTCGAAAAACTCCAACACCAGCAGGTACCTTCAATGAAATATTGTGAATTATTTTTAACGTGTATATTGAATGTTATAGGCATTTGCAGCCTGCTAATCTGTTCCTAACACAGCACAATATACTACAAAAACTGTGAAAGCCAGAAGTAAAAATCTCAATAAGACAGCAGGCTTACTGATGCATGGGACAGATATGTGTGTGAAGAGCGTCACTGCTGTGTTTGGACTTGTTCTGCCCAGTAAATGTAGGCAGTAAGTTTGAGTTTCATATCTACAGGCATCTAAAAAGCCGGATCTCATTATCTGTGTGTTTAATAATATATAAAATATAGCTACATGTGAATTAGAAGTGAACATTCCTGCCTTTGTCCTCTGTTTTATGCAACATGTTGAGAAAGGAATGATGGTAATAAAAAGGCAGACTTTATTTTATTATATGTGTGTGTTCCTATGGAATGCAGTGTGTGTGTGTGTGTGTGTGTGTGTGTGTGTGTGTGTAATAGTACTGTATTATTATGGTATGTGCATATTATGTTAATGAATGTGTCTATTGTTTTACTATGTTTGTTTAGTTAACTAAAGTATATATTGTGTTTACGAAAGTGTTTTCTGTGTCTATACTTTGTGCTAATGTGTGAATGTGTGTTTATCTATTATGAGTTTATATATGTGTATATATTATTATTCACGTGCCATTCACGTGTTGAAATTTTGACATTCTCTACTATATATAGTTCTGAAAACCACAGGCTTTCTGAAAATGAGCTATTTCTCTTTTGCATGTACCTCAACTACAAGTAAAGTTCTATCTTAAACTCAAAATGAAGCTTTTATTTAAAAAAAAAAAAAAAAAAAACAACTAAAAGAGCCAAGAGATTTTTTCTTTTATTTACTGTGGGTAAGGTTAGATTTAGATGTAGGCATAACATTAATTAACTATGTGTGTTTGTGTGTGTGTGTGTGTGTGTGTGTTTACACATGTAGCATATTGTAAGCACAAGTGATTCGGCTCTGTTAAGTGTTCACTTGGAGTCGATAAGCTCGGAGTTGCAATATCTACAGTCCACTGAGAAGCAGCTAATGGGCTTTGTGGACGAGCTCCACCAGGAGGCTCAGCATGCAACCAAAAAGGCAGAGAATCTGGAGGTGCAGCTCCACCAGGAGGCCCAGCTCCATGCCAAGCATACAGAAAATCTGCAGAAAGAGCTGGAGAGGTACCAACGTGTACACAGCAAATTTTAATATTCAAATTGCTCTCATTTCTGATTAGACAGTTAAATAATGTGTTTGTTTTTATATTTTATGTTTGAATTGTTAATCTGTGTGCATTTACGTTAATGACTATGTATGCTGAATTTATTTGTGTGTTTACATGGGTATGTATTAACACAGAATGCACCTACTGTGCTGTCTGATCCTATTCTGATTGGTCAGTAAGTCACATGACCTGCAGGAGCTGCAGAAGGCCCATGATGCATTGCAGCAGGAGCTAAGTGAGCAGAACAGCGCCCACCAGAAGACAGTGCTGGAACTGCAGTGCGAAAACAGAGCCAGTGTACACAAACTCAGAGAGATGGCCGAGCAGGTCGAGTGGTTGTGTGAACAACAACGCAACTGGATATGCTGCATCAAAAGGTGCGTGCGTGTGTGTGTGTGTGTGTATGTGTGTGTGTATGTAAATAATGATGAAGAAAGAGTATGTTGCTGTTACCAGTAGCTGAAAGTCCAGTGACATTTTGTTCTTTCTTGGACATTTTGTGTGTGTGTGTGTGTGTGTGTGTAGGTTTAAGGACTGCCTGAATGATGAGAAGGAGGCCCTGGTTCTGCAGGTGAACAGGTTACAAGAAGAATTGTTGGATCTTAGAAAGAACTCAAAATCTGAGATGATCGGTGGAGAAGATACACAACCCAAAATGCATTGCAACAGGTAACACACAAACAATTCTTTAAATGTGTAGGAATTGCGGAGTGAAGAGTGAGAATATTTTTTAAATATTAGCCCCTTGTTTCTAGATGGGACATAGATGCCATGTTGGATCTGCAGGTAGAGGCAGACAAGTGGAAGGGAAGGTACCAGGAACTCTTTAGCAAATTCACATCACACCAGGTACATACACAACCAAATAATATTCCTGTAGCTCATATTCCTGTAACTATTTCTTACGTGACTTTTTCCATTAATGCAGGACACAAAATAAGTTGTTATTTAAGATATAAAATATTTGGTTTTCAGGTGGATAGTCATGAGGATGGATACCTAAAACCACCATGAAATCTGGAGACTGAAATCATGCACGTGTCTACTACTGCACAAGGGAAAATCCCAAACTAGTGACCTTTAATAAAACAATTTCTGCACATTATATAGAGGGGTTCTCTTTAGTTATTTATCTTTGGATATATGGCCTATATTCTCCCAATATGTTCATCTCCCCAATGTTTTATTATGTGACACAGAACAGATAGACAGATAATGTTGCTAATTTAAGCAATTTAACATTACATACTTGCATACGCCCCTACTTAACACACTTCAGTGTACCACACATTTCACTTTTACACACTTCACTACCTAGCAAACATCTCAAAGCATTACATGCCTCAGTACTTTACAAAGTTCACTACACACTTTAACCACAGTAAACTTCATTACGTTATGTTATTCAGGTCACTACTTTACATGGTTTTACACTTCACTGTTCTACCTCACTCCCCTACAGTACTGTAAATACTTTACTATTTTACACACTTCACTATATTAAATACTTCACTACTTTTCTTCACTACTTTACCCACTTCACCAATTTACATACTTCACTATTTTACACACTTCACAACTTTATGCACTTCACTATTTTGAAATCCTCCCTACTTTACACACTTCACCACATCCCACAATTCACAGCTTTAAACACTTTACTTTTTTACACAATTCATAACTTTATACAAGTCACTACTTTAAACAGCCCACCATTTTACACATTTCACTACTTTAAACACTTTACTATTTTACACATTTCAATACTTTACACACCTCCATTAGTTTAAACACTTGACTACTTTACATACTTCACTATTTTACACAATTCACAAACATAAACTTTACTATTATACACACTTCACTACTTTACATACTTCACAATTTTACACACTTCACTAATTTACACACTTTTCACTATATCTGAACATTAACAGCTTTATACACTTGACTATTTTACACAATTCATAATTTTATACAATTTACTACTTTATATACCCCATTATTTTACACACTTGACTGTTTTAGATACCTCACTATTGTACACAATTCACTATTGTAAACAATTAATTTTTGTAAACACTTTACTATTATACATACTAATTTACATCACTATTTTACACACTTTAGTATTTTTCACACTTCACTACTTTACACACTTCACTGTTTTCACAATTTACTACTGTAAATGCTTTACCTTTTTACACACTTTACTACTTTAAACACTTTATTACTTTACACACTTTGATGCCTCACACATTTCACTCTTGCTACCCAATGCATAAAGTTTACTACATGCTTCACTACTTTACGTTCTTAACTATCCCACACAGTTCTTTACACAATTCACTACTGTAAACACATTTTACATGCTTCACTACATCTCACATTCACAACTGTATACGCTTATACACTTTACTATTTTACACAGTTCTCTACTTTACACATTTCAATTCACTATTTTACATACATTACATACTCTTAATTATTCTACATAATTCTTTACACATTTCACTCTACACGTCACTACTATACACACTTCACTACATTACATTACTCAGATCATTACTTTACAAATCAGTGTTTTGTGCATCACTATGTCACGCATTGCACTGCTCTGCATGCTTTGCACTTTATTTCATCACACACTTCTACTAACCTTAGGACAATCCTACAATTTTTACGTTTACACATCAAATTATAAGCAAATATAAAATTTGAAATGGCAGCACTGACTGTTGGCTTAACAGTTCTTTTTTTTTTTTTTTTTTTTTAGGTCTGGCACTTAGAATAGAAACACACACACACGATTTACACCCAATCACCCAGGACACACTCTACTACATATCACCTGACACACCCCTGTTTCCTGTCTGCATAAAACTACACCCAGAGTTACAGCAATGTTATATATATATACACATCATTATTCTGAAAATCCTATTCCCAGTTGGACAGAGACTTGGACACACACATTCTCTCTCTCTCTCTCTCTCTCTCTCTCTCTCTCTCTCTGACACACACACACACACACACATACCTTGCATCGTCTGGCCCAAATGAACCCCACTATGTTAATGAATGTGTTTCCAGGTGCTAAAATCCGACCATGAGTTTTATTACTCTTTAGCATGAATAACTATTTCTAGACTATTTCTTATTAGTGCATACTTTAGGGGCACTTCGTACTGCTGCGTAAAATAAATTTGAGCTCATGATCATTTACACATCAGCACGCAGGCAGAAAACCTTGCTAGCCTATGATATACACACTCCTAAATATACTTTTACGGTTGTTTTATTGGTGTTACAATGGTGGTCTGTTCATATAGAGACAGACACACACACACACACACCCCCCCCTTCCCAGAGCTTTCCATTTGCGTCGTCTCAGCATCAACAGACTGTGTATTTAAATGTTTTTCCTATTTTTGTGACTCCCTAAGCAAATCTATGTGTGATTTAGTTAGCATAATGCTAATTACTCATCATAGAATTAACCTGACAAGAACTATTTACTTGGTTGATTAGCTAGAACCTATATGTTAGTTTGTTAGCAGTCATTAGGCTTGTTAGAGGTAAGCTTCATGATGTATCAAGTCAAGTATCCACTAACTTCAGTTGTAGAAGTGTTTGGCGACTAGATTCTGCTTATTTATTCTTCGCAAGCTCCATGGCTAACAAGCTTCATGGCTAACATAGCTAATAAATCATAAAAGCTTATGAAACCCAAGTTCTAAAACATAAAATTCATCACACATAAGCAAACAGGAAGTTGAACAACTCAACGTGTGTGTGCGTGTGTGTGTGGGACATGATACCAGAATGCAGTTAGCATAATACTAATTGACTACTTACTAGCCACATTAGCCTCATAGTATCAATGTGAAAACTAAAGAAGCTAAATTTTAACAAATGTCTTGGACAATCAACTGCAGTTAACATTAACGTTAATTTGTGTGTAAACTTTAACTTTAAAATAGTCAGAAAATGGAGAAACATACATAGATAGATAGATAGATAGATAAGTAAACACGAAGCACTAAGGTGAGGTGATTATTTGACACAGTGCACATTCGTGACCAGCAGATGGCACTGGTGTATTTGTTTCCTGAAATGTAAAAGAAATATGGTTTTAATTACAGCAGTGAAATCTGCAAACTGCACGTACACAACTTTATACACTCTCATTACAAAACGAGTCCTTCATATTATTATTATTATTATTATTATTAGCAATAATAGTAGTAAACAACACATCAAGAATTGTGTGTGTATGTGTGCGTGTGCACTTAATTTTTTGACTCTTCTAGTGACTAGCTGAAACAGACAGACAGACAGACACACACACACACAAGTAAGTAGGAATTGACTTTAACTGAACACACGTGTCTTAGTAGTAGAGATGCAAAATACACACTTTCTCTCTCTCTCTCTCTCTCTCTCACACACACAGTCACACACACAGTGGTGAATAATTTCAGCAGTGACTAAGTCTCTCTGTGATTCAGCTCTCACTGCTGATATCATCCAAATATTTTAAAGTTTCATCCACAGCAGGCAAAGTTTACTCAGGACACACACACACAGACTCAAAATATCCTCTTACTCCAAAACTTCAGCCCAGGGTCAAAACAAATAATATATACATATAAAACTTAGAAAAAAGTGCACAAGTAAGCAATTAATTACAGAAGTACATACATGTATACATAGAAAAGTAATTACATAAATAAATAAGTAAATTAAGAAGCACATAAGTAATATTTAAGTGCTACCTAATATATAAGTTAATATATACTTACTATTTTAATAATGTACAAGTGAATAAGTAAATAACTATATATGTAAGTACATAACTAGGTAAATAAATAAATGGGTTAGTACATACATTAGTACTCAAGTAATTATGTAAGTGTTTATTTAAGTAAATAAATACATTGGCTTAAGTGCACAAATAAGAATGTTATGTTTTTTATTAGGTCATCATTATTTTTAAAGGCAGTGCACCATGAATACACACACAAAACAGTGGCCTTTTACCAGAGAAACAAGTGTTTTCAGAAGACAAACCTGCTCCAAATATTTGAAGTAAAAATGTGTGAGATAAAGACATTCCATCTCATACTGCGCACTACGCCATATGTAATTGACTATGCAGTATTAGGATATAAGAAAGGTGCTAACATCTCAAATCGAACATTAACATTTTGCACTAAATGTAGATTACAGATTACTGCACAGTAACAGGAACAACCGGCAATTCTGAAAAACAAAATGGCCGACCTAAACTTTTAGCTTCTATTTAGCATCTGCAGAATAGCAGCGTTATCGCTCGGCCATTTTTGGCAGGTCTTGCTCGTGGAGGCCATTTTGAAAATTTCAGACTACAGTTTTCAGACTAGTACTCAGTCCTGTTAACTGAGCGAGTCACCCTGTATGAACAAAGTATTACAATTAAAAGTCCACAGAGTGTGCTAATTGAGACCTAGCATGTGTGTACTAGTATTTAATATTCTGTTAATAAGACTAACAATGCATAAATTCTAGCTTTGGCGCTGACACTTAAAGTGTGTGTGTGTGTGTGTGTGTGTGTGTGTGTGTGTGTGTGTGTGGGAATGTTTTTATATCTTGGTGGGGACTAAATGTCCAAGTTTTACTTCTTCTTCTTCTTGTTTACTAAATAACAGATTTTATACAAAGAAAAAAACCTAAAAGAGACAAATTTAGGTATTGCATGGCATTAATTAGCTGCATTAATAATTGTGTCAATGGAAGGTCTTCACAATGATAGTAAGAGTGTGTTTTGCTTGTGTGTGTGTGTGTGTGTGTGTTTGTGTCCTCATCTGATCTGCACAACAAGGATAATAGGATATATGGAGATATATAAACACACACACACACACACACACACATCTCACTTCCTCTATAATCCCTGCCAGACAGTCTGCAGTGTGTGTGTGTCTGTGTGTGTGTGTGTGTGTAAAGAGAGAGAGAGAGAGAGATGATTAATAAAGATAAAGAGCTTATAGCGAGGTGGCAAGCATCATCAAAAACCCTCTCACACATATACAGACACACACACACACACACACCATGTCTTTGTCTTTCCAAAACACCGTCCAGTCACGCGACTTGGCTTAAGAGGGCTTTATGAGACTCCGTCTCCTTTGCCTTATCGGTCACACATCTCTCTCTCTCATACACACGATATCCAGAAAGTTTTTCCATATTTGAAAAAGTCTAAGTGTTCAACCCTGCCGGTGCAGAAGAACCACTGAAGCATGACTTCAGAAACTTGTTTCTCACTGTGTGCGTGTGTGTGATTTGTGTGTGAGGTTTGCAATCCCTTTTAGCCATTTTAACATTAGCTTAATCGGAGTGTGACGGCGACTGCACACCCAAAACAGCACAAACCAAAACCTCACAAATCCATCTGGCTGTAATGGTATGATACAATCCAGGTATGATAATCATCCAACTCTGTATCATGGTTTATCAGTACAGCATCTGCTTACAGCTTCACCTTCTCAAAGAGGTGAAGCCTAGTAAGGCCTGGTTTATACTTGTGAGTTGATGTGTATTTGCGTTGTGACAGGGGTTTTATGGGTAAGTCTGGTGCTTAGACAAGTCCCTGTGTAAGCTGTTACTATAAAAATGATAACATATTAGATAGAGTGCATTAATATAAACCTATGATTTGCCTTACAGTCAGAACTACCATCAGAGTTGATGTTATAGAAAATTAATCTACACCATTTGACTGGTCAGATTGGATATTTACTTATTTGCAGATTTGCTTATTCAGTTATCCAATCAGCCAATCATGCAGCACACTGCATCAAATCATGCAGATACCGGTCAAGAGCTTTATTTAATGGTTACATCAAAAGTTGGAACGGGGATAAAATGTGATCTCCATGTCTTTGACCATGAAATTGTTGTTTGTGACAGACAGACTGGTTTGAGTATTTCAAAAACTGCTGATCTGAAATTTTCACACACATCAGTCTCTAGTGTTTACACAAATTGATGCGGAAAACAAAGTAACATATAGTGAGCGATAGTTCTGTTGGCAGAAAGGCCTTGTTGATGAGAGAGGTCAGAGGAGAATGGCCGGACCAGTTTGAGCTGAAGTCTACGTTAGGAAGTCTACGTTAACTCAAATAACCTTTACAAGTCTTTACAACCATGGTGAGCAGAAAAGCATCTCAGAAAGCACAACACGTTGAAACTCGAGGCGGATAGGCTACAACAGCAGAAGACCACATCGGGTTCCCTTTCTACCAGCCAAGAACCAGAATCTGAGGCTCCAGTGGGCACAGGATCACCGAATCTGGACAGTTGAAGGTTAGAAAAACATCACCTGGTCTTTATCTATGCGACACAACGTTGAGTGTATAATTTAACATAAGAGCTGTCATCTCAATGCGTCCAAGAGTGTTCTGGATATACTCTGCTGTTCTGTTAGCTATTAGCAGGAAGTAGTGCCAAAACTGTGTGTGCGCGCGTGTGTGTGTGTGTGTGTGTGAGAGTGTGAGAGAGAGAGTGAGAGATTGAAGTAGCCACGGTAACTGGGTTAACCTCTGACCTCTGACACAGTGCTCTTCAGTGTGTGTGTGAAAGCCATAATAAATTACTCGTCCTCCTGTTTCTAATTATGGATGAGTCTAAATTTCCCACTCTTGAGTGTGGAATAGTAAGTGATGGATTTACAAGGGTTAATTTTTTTTTAAAGTGCCATAGTCATATTTTTGCTCAGTAGAAATATTTCAATGTAATCTGGATTACAGTGAAATATGTTTCACTGGAATCTGGAGTACATGATAGTGTTAGGATTTCGACTAGTACATACGTACAATACTGAATACGTACAACACTGACAAAAAATGTTACGAAATTGTTATTAGTAAAAGAAGTAGTGGTTCATACAATACCATGAAAATGCGACTATGCGCGTTGATAATAAACTTTATACCACAGCATGGTGGAATGCAAGAATCTAATTGGTCAGTAAATGTGCATTATTTTTAATAATGCCACGGCTTGGAAAGTAGCTCCAGCTATAACATGATCGAGAAGTTTATATTAATGTGCTCATTCTAAAATGTTATTGTTTCTATAGTAACAGTTCATACACAGGGACTTGTATGGTGGACATTCCCCAAAATCTAAGAATAATAATAAAAAACATATTTTCACGACAGAGGAGTTTATGCTTTTCGGTTTCTTGGTAAAATGGCATGCATGCTGGGTTCACAATTTAATTTCTGGAAAATGTGAGAATACAAGGCAGCTACATACTCAAAATTTGTACTTGTTTGTACTCACAATTAATTGTCAACTAAAAAACAATGGATCAACTTTCCCAGATCAATTAGAAGAAACGAAGGTATTGTTAATTAGAGAAACTAACTAACACAGTGGAGTTTTAAATTGAACCAGTACAGTACAATCTATTTTTACTTCATAAAGCTAGCTAACAAGATGGAGCTGTTAACTGAATGCATTTTTTTTTAAATTAATTTAACCAAGGAACTGTACCATTATATTTATTACTTTCATTTCCACTAGCAAGAATTACATAAATAACACAGTGAAGTAACAAAATGTTCACTTAATAATGCTTGCTAAGCTAACATGAACAATGAAAAAAGAAACAATGCAGTTTTACTAGCTTACAGTATTTTTAGTTCGTAAGCTTGCTAGCTAAACTAAGCCAAGCCAGTAGAGATTATTTAATTAATCTTAGTGTTCTTCGTTGGTGAAACTGCCTAAAGTAGTTAAACTAGCTTGACTAATAAAATTCGGCTTGTTTTGCCTCTCTTTAGGCTTTGTGTTGCCTTACTTCTTTTCAGTGCAGCCTTATAAGTTTGTTGTGTGTCAAATAATACCAGTAAAGCTGGACTTACACTGTACATTTTTGATACAACTAGTCACAGGTTTGTGACTTATGACTAAAACATGTGAATCAGATGGTAAATCATGTGTGGAATGCACAGTATCAGAGGGTAAACAAGGCCTGATAAATCTGTTCCATCGACCTGTCAGAGGTCACAACCAATTTCGGTCCAAATATAATTAGACATTGTGAAGTATGATTGTGAGCTGGCTTGTTTCTGAGTTTGAATTGAAAGAATCACAAAACACCCAAATGATGAAAGCAGCACTAGTCAACTCCAGTCACATTTATTTAGAGCACATTTAAAAACAACTTTCATTAACCATAGTGCTCTACTGTATTCAAGACCGCTAATGACAAGTCTAAGACTAAGATTAACCAAGATAGAGTCAAAACGAAGTCTTAAGGGGTCGAGACTGAGTCCAAATGAAAGTGAGAATGTTAAGGTCGAGACAAGAAAACAAATCCTTTTTGAGGCCAAGCCTTTACTTCAACAATTTGGCTTCATTCGTGCATTCAGTCAATGATTAGGCTATGTTTTCTAGAAGAAGGAATTACTTCTTGTCAAACCTCGTGCATGCGAAAAGAAAAAATGTGAACGTGAACATTATTTTTTACAAACACTTGGTTGAGACCAAGACCATATTTAGCAAAACCAATTCCCAAGACCGAGACGAGTCCAAGTACAAGTGCCAATAAATCAGAGACAAGTCCAGGTGATAACAGAAAACACCTCAAGACCAGACTCAAGTCCTACAGAAGTAGCATACTGTACTGTACTGAGTACTGAGATTTTTTAAAACTAGTAAATAAAATAAAATCACACTGAAGTAAAAATAATAATAATAGAATAACTCTGCTGTCAAGAGGAGATTCTTTCAATGTGGAGTAATTGCTAAAATCAAACCATCTCTCTCTTTTCACAACATGGAAAAAGTCATATATACTTTTATTTTATCTAGTTTCGATTACCATAATACCTGGTATATAGCATTTAATAAGTCCTCTTTAGCATGGTTAAATTTAGGAAAGAATGCAGCTTCTAGATGCGTACCCATACTAAGAGAAAAGTAAATTTGTTTTTAAAGCCTTTCATGGACTTTAAAATGCACCTTCCTAAATCACTGATCACTGACCTACCCCTGGTCTCTGAGATCTTCAGGTCAGCCGCTTTTGGCTGTTCCACAAGGATGACCGTGCCTTTGCAGCTGTTGCCCCGAGGCTGTGGAACAGCTTACCGCTGGATATTAAGTTTGTTTCCAATGTTACAGTTTAAAAACGAATACTCAAAACATATCAGCTTTCACTGCGATTTTCACCATCGTGCAGTGTAAGCCTGGCTTAAGATTCTCTTATGACAATACTATGATGCAATAAAGTGAAGGCATCCTGTTATTCTTACTCTATAGATGCTGGTTGTAGCAGAAGCTGCATTCACGCCATGTCGTAATTACCGTAATTACGAGATTCTGACTTGTAAAAATCGTTCACGTCCTCATAGAACTCGTAATTACAACTTGTAACTAGGAAGTTTCTGAGAGCGCTGACTTGTACCACCGCTGCAACGTCATGCGGAAACAGGCCATACCTGATTTCAGTACTCCTGGTAATGCCCTTTCATTTTCAATGAAAGCTATTACTGCTCTAAAAAAGGAAAAAGAGATGCAATTATAATATAATTTTATATAAAAAAATAATGTTTAATTTTTCATACTGCTATTACTGTTATTAATTTATTATTGTTGTTGTTTGTTTAGGTTTGCAACAACACATTACCAATGCCTGTGTTACTAATCAACAACATGTTATTGTTACCTGATGCACTTTCTGTGTTCTTCAATAGTTAGAAATAGCATAACAATATGACTTAATGTTGTAAGTATGTATTTTGCAATTGTCAACAACATCATCTCACACGGATTCATTTTGGCATATAGAAACGTATAATTCCAAGTCCGAGCGCATGAACAGCTCTGAGTAGAACGTCCGGGTTGTCATCTAGTAAATGCGGTAATTCCGACATAGCGTGAACACAGTGAGAGATCATATTTTACTAGTAGAACTACGTAAATAACAAAGTTGAATTACAAAATGTTTACTTAGCCAAGCTTGCTAAACTAACATGAAAAGTGAAACTAGCTAACAGTGTAATTTTGCTAGCTAGGTGCATTTTTCCTTAGTAAACTTGCTTACTTGTTGAGTAGTTGTTTGGTTTAACTAATCAACATGTTTAGTGTTTTTACAAACTAATGAAACTCGCGTTTCTAATTATGGATGAGTTTGAATTCTTTGCAAACTAAGCTAAGACAGCAGGGTCATATTTATTAATTAATTAATGTTAATGTTTTTATGTTTGAATTTTAAGCTAAGAATTTTGGTCCAAAATTTCGGACACTGTTAGAACTTAGCACTAAATCAGCCGCCCATGAGCATGTCGTATGAACAGATCTAAGACCACAGATTTTAACTCAAGACCAAAGAATTTATTCACAATTTTGTAATTTTTGTTCGCTGTAGCATTGTTATGATGAAAATCATACAGTGTAAGCAGCCTTAAGGGAGAAGGGAGCAACCTGTGTGTGTGTGTGTGTGTATGTGTGTGTGTGGTGCAGCAGCCTATGGAAAGTGACGACTCAAGTTTATGTTAGTAACATAGTGTGTACTGTCAGTGAGTTACACGAGAATGTAAACGTCTACCCACGCTGAGCTTTTAAGCAGTCATGTGTGTGTGTGTGTGTGTGTGTGTGTGTATGAGGGAGGGAGGAATAACCATCTGGAAAAGTGTCAAGCAAATTAGCCTATACAGAACTTTGTGTAAAAACGAGTAGCATATAATTGGCACAAAATGTTAGCAGGATCCACATTTTGTGATAAAATTTTAAGGAAAGTAGCTCCCACCTGAGGTGTGGAAAATACAAGAAGAGGCATAACTGTGCAGGATGAGCTGTCAGGCCAAATGTCATGACCATGATCAAAGGTCAAAGATCACTACCCTGAGCACAGACTGTTGCGCCACATGTGGATTTTATGGTCCTTAAAAACCTAGCATTGTTTAAATAAGGATCCATGTTTGGAGATATTGTTTTAAAAGTGAAATACTGTGAACTTTATGTGTACTAAAACTGCATTTAGCCTCGTAGAGTTGATTATTTGGGACTTGAAGGGCAATTGTTCTATGACTGTCCTATGACTGTAAATACGGAAAGCTATAGGGGTTAAAGTCAACGTTGCACATGTACAAAATATCAGATTCAAGAACTAAGTTGTGTTACTGTAATAACCACCAACTGCACAGTTAAATAAAAATGTAAAAGAAATATCACCTGGCAGAAATTTTCCAACATTGTCAGCATTCCTAGTGAGCTAAAAGCCAATGACCACATTATTTTCTAATAATACAACATTTAAACTAGCAAATTGATATATGATATCTTTTTGCTAACTAGCATAATGCATACCTAGGCAGCTAGCTAAATGTAGAGGGGGAGAGTGTGGTCAGAGTGTGTAACATTTGTCACATTTTTTTGGGTGCAAAATTTGCCAAAAAAAGAAGAAGAAGAAAAAAACCTGACCCCACACCACATTACAACCAACCCATGGGTGAGATAACATTTTGATTCTTTGATTTAATTTTATAAAAATATGAAAAATATTAACATGAAAATGGCATTTGTTTATTATGAATAGTTATAATATGCATAAAATAAACACTCTTTACAACCACGGTGAGCAGAAAAGCATCTCAGAATGCACAACACGTCAAACACGTCAAAGCACAGAAGACCAAATCAGGCTCGAATCTTGTCAGTCCAGAACAGGACTCTGAGGCTACAGTGGGCATAGGGTTACTGAAATTGGACAGTTGAACAATAGAGTAATGTCTATAATCCTAACCCTAACCCTCATCTTTTTTCATCTTCAACTAACCAGTTTCTATGAGCCTGTGCTCACTGAAGCCTTAAATTCCTGTTTTTGGTTGATAGGAGTGGAATCTGATGGGGTCGTCTGCTGTTGTAGCCCATCCGCCTCAAAGTTCAATGTGTTGTGCTTCCTGACATGCTTTTCTGCTCACCATAGTTGTAAAGAGTGATTATTTGAGTTACCATAGCCTTCCTGTCAGCTCGAACCAGCCAATGTCCTATGACTTTTGGTGAGTGTATTTGCAGTGTGTGCAGTATGGATGTAGAGTAAATGTTCTGAATTGAAAAAGACAACACAAGAGAATGGAGAAAGAGGGAAAAGTTGAGAATGAAAGAGTGGAACAGAAAATGAAATGTAAAAGAGAAAGACAGAAAGAGATAGGAAGAACCCTATATGTGGGGAATGAAGAGGGAGGTATAGTTGATATAGTTGGTTATCAATGACAAATCATCTTAGTACTTCTGTCCACACCTTCCTGCCAACACACACAAACACACACATGTACACCCATATACACATACTCCAATGTGGATGCAGGATGATGGATGGAATAGATTTGGCACTGAAGCTGTTTAAGTTGGACAGACTGACTAAGCATCCGTTTGGTTGTCATTTTTCATCCCAAAGTGACAGAAATGGATAGCAAGAAAGACAGAGAACTAGAAATAGACAGAGACGAGTAAGCGAGAATGAGAGAAAGCAGAGATTAGAGAAAGAAAAAAGATGAGTGAAATTTCTCTACCTCATGACACCATCACTTTTCTGCTTATGAATGAGCTGTACTCAAGTATCAGAGATAGAAAGTGTGTATGAATCATCTGTGTTTATGAAGTGTGGATGTTACAGGTGGGAAATTGAATGGATTTTCATTTAATGTAGATCTCCATGGTGGTCTGTTACAATCTCACTTTATCATAGTGAGATTTAAAATAAAACAGAGCCAGTCGCTGACCACGTACTGGCTCAGTGAAGAAAGAGGATTGTTGCAGCAAAATGGAGGAATACAACTCACAACGTCTCAACAAAATGGTTGCGGAGGCAGAACTGCCATTAAACTTTCTGTTTGGGTGCTGCACCTCAGGAACAGGTACAAATCTAGAACCCATAAAGGAAAAATCCACCTTGAACAAATTGCTTGGTAAATAACATGAGATCTTCAATGGAGTCCAAGATTTAGTTTCACTTTTTGTATTCTTAGTTTGCACTGTTTGACTGCCTGTTGATAGTGGAGCCAGTGGGATTTAGTCCTTGCTTTAGTCTGTCCAGCTCTCTCACCTCCTCATCTGTATACTCTTAAATTTTTAATGCAACTTTCATTTCAACACCAAATACCCAAGCCAAGTCTCTGCTCTAACTCAGTGCAAATGTGTTGTATAGCTGCATTGCATTCTGGAACTTTGAGTCCAGTATTTGTCTCCACTACTTCTACATTGGATTTCTCTTTATCACATGTTTGAGATCATTGAAATTTTATCACCGATTAAAAACCATTGTAACTGCTCTAACAATGGGCCTCCTTTATCAAGCTGGATACAAACAGATTTATTCGTAAACAGTTCATATGAGCATTCACAAGAAATTTCAGAAAAAAACAGTCACATCCTACTCGTGCTCCTGAGTGTGTATAAATGTAAATATAAGAAGACTAACTATTGTAAACCTCAGTTGACTGGCTTCAAATCATATAATTTGATATGAGTTACTGCACTTTGTATATGGATTATGCTGTCAAGTTTGTATTTCAATTACACACACAAATTTAGTGAGAATTTTGTGACAGCCAGTCATTTAATATTAATGCAACTAAATAAGAATTAAATATGAAAAAAATAAATAAAAAAGCAAGCAAACATAAATCCATAAATTAAGATAACTAAGACCAGTCATTCAATTAAGAATGCCATAGTATAAAAGGAGGACATGCTGCAATGGCTCAGGCAGTGTGTAAATCAGTTCTGCTTGCCATAGCATCTTCTTTTAATGCTGTGTAACACTTCATTAGAGCCAACACTGAGTGAATGATAAGTGACCAATCTGGAATGTCTCAAGCTGCAATGTGCCGTATAATCCCTATTGTATTGCATGACTTCCTGTGACATTCACATGCCTTCCTGCTTTCCCAGCATGGTGTCAGGGAGGTCACATTGGTGATGAAAGGTCACAGTGTGAACTTTGCTTTTTATGGAGTTTTGTGGGCGTCACCAAATGCAAATCAGCTTTGCAATGCACACACCTGGTGACTGGCATTCATCAACATATGGATATGAAAATCAAAGAAAATCAGAGTTTCTGAAACTTTTAGTTTGGCTTTCACAAACTTTTACAAACAACTTTAATAAAAGATTGATAAATGAGGCCCAATGTCCCCAGGTGACGTCAGTGCGGCACACAACTGATAACTTCTCACAGGAATAACAAAAATGTAGCATCAAGCAACAAATTAGCACAAGAATCGCTAAGCACATCAGAAATATTTTATATAAACGTATCTAATGTGTTTCAGGGTGGGGTTTTCCTTTAAGGGTAAAGGCTAGAAACCTTTTAGGAAGCTAAGAACTGTTAATTGGGCAAAAGAACACTTAAAGTATCCTATATATGCCTGTCCCTAGACTCCTGGTTGGAGAGTTGACACTAGATAACCGACACCAGAAGGGCTGTGTGTCTGCATCTTTCTCTCTTGGTATGAAATTAAGCACAGAAATGATTTCATGCAAGAATGATATGTGAAGGCTTTTAACAGCTCTGCTAGAGCTGAAACAGACTTCAGACAGGGTGTGTGGGGTTTATACAGGGGAATAGATCGAACAGATGTCAGATCCCTCACTAATGGGCATTACATACAAATATACTGAAGCGAACTAGATACGCAATATTTTTTTCACACATAAAACTTAGTAGTGTAGTAAAGGTTCTTTTCCTGCAAAAATCTGGATTCAAAATGATCAGCACCCCACCCCCCTGGAGGAGGAGACGAGATGGTTGAGGAATTTTGGTATTATTAAAGTGGTCATTACCAATAGGGTCAGAAGCCACTTTGGTCATGTGGGCAGGATTCCTCAGACTGTACCAACTCAGTTTTAGGTACAGTCTAAATGTTAGGCCTCCACATGAAATATAAAAATTCATGGAAATGCACTTGACTTGTCCACTAGTGGGGAAGGATTGAGTAGCTGGAATTTTCTATTGGACATGATATGAAACAAGATGAACCATTCTACTTTTCAATAAAACCTGGTTGAGTCTTATATCACATGAAAACTATAGCCATGTTTCCATTCATTTACTCCAGAATTTGGGGATATTTATTTCCTCGTAGAAATGTCATAGAGATCTGGAAGCTGGACTACTGTGCTCCTTACTTCCCTACTCAGCTGCATTTTTAATTTGAGCCCTAGTTAGGGGGGATGTGACCATATTTATTTGATTTCGCTCTCGTTCTCCATGTCCAGTGTGAAATAACTCCTCTGCTCATATCTAACTCATTGGTGTGAGATAGATAGATAGATAGATACTTCACAGTAAACTTGCCTAAGGCTCCTCCACATGTTGTGTTATGGTTGGGTGATTCCCTTTCTTTCTCTGGTTGGTAGAAACCCCAGCTTTGATTAACCACTCCTCTTTAAAAACACTGGCGGCTAGTGGTTGTAAAAACGGAGCCAGAGACGGAATTTCCAGGAGTGAAAGCCGCCATTGGTGCGGTGATAATTCAACGTAACGTAAAATAAGACTAAGAAAAAGGAGCTGCTCTCCAGGGGTGGATTTGATTTGAGTTTTTTATGTTCCTGAATCCCGTTTCCAGAGCAGACACACTGCTACCCATGTTACTTTGTAGGAAACACACACATACAAACCACCAAGAAGGCGCAGGAGCTCTTAGCATTGAATCATCTCAAACGTGCTACTTACTACTCTTATTAAACTCATTTATAGCTGCTAAATGAAACATGGCACCTGTGTTATTTACTTACAGATAGCACATATTACAGTTTTACGCATAATGGCTGCATTCCTATACTGTTAATACACTTCTCCTCTTTCTTCCTCCTTGGTGGAATTCTTGACACAGCTGTAGACTTCAGGAGCACAACTTGCCCTAGAGATCTGAGGCAGAGAGATTCTTTCTCAAAATGGCAGATAAATCTCTTTACAAGTGTAAACAAAAACAATAAACTGTCTCAAATGTTGTGCACTTTGCATAGTTTTAGTGTGAGTATTGTGTTCATCCAGACTAGATTCCAGACATTACTGAGTGCATTGTCCATCCAAGGAGGGTTCATCATTGAGCTGTAAGGAGAGCTCTGTGGATGGACATAAGCTTCAATGCTGCACGCTCTTAGTTCCAGAATCCACAATTTCTGCTGAAGAATTGGTAAATAGTGTAATGTGATACACAGATTTAGTATTTTTCACAATTCCTGAACTGATTTGTTTGTTTTTGTCATTAACTGTGTATTAAAAAAGCACTGAAGCTGGAAATATAATTTTGCAGTATGGCTATTAATTGAAATGCAGTTTGAGAAGATCTTTGCTGTTGATTATCAGCTTTTCACTACACACACAAAAAAACTGGATTAGTTTTTGGCTTAACTATGGAAAAAAAACAACTAGTTGACTAGTAGACTACTTTTTGAATTACTGGTCCACTAGTAAAGATGAATAGACGTGCAACCCCTAGTATATGGTCTGACTAATATACGTATTGTCACATCCCTACTGTGCGGTTTGCCCCTAAAAACTTTCAGCGTCTGATCTTTAAAGTGTCTTTGTGAAATAACAATGTTTATTTGACTTCTACCTGGACTAAGCAGCATTGTTCCCATATATGCATCACAGTGAAGTTCACTGACATGAACGTTTTGTTTCTGCTGTTCGTGATCAGCTCTGCCTTCACTCTCTGACCGAGGCTGGAGTTTGTCTCCTGTGACAGCTCCGAGTGGCTGTAAACACAGACAGGAAACAGGTTATGAAATAATTACTGTAATTACCCTGATTGGTGCATCTGAAAACACTCAGAATCATCAGTTTCTTACAAAACAAAGTATCACATACAGCGTCTGGCCTTTGTTGGATTACATACGCACATCTGTAATTTTATTCTTTGTTTCTGTGATGATCTGAACCCTGGATGAGTGTGTGTGTATGTGTGTGTATGTGTTTGTGTGTGTGTGTTCTCATTTTCAGAAGTAGGTAGACCTGTGACAGATTAGTATACCTACACCCATGTGGAACCCATAAATCGAAATACTTCTGAAATAAATCAGAAATGTCATGAAATAGGTGTTTTGGCATTGGCATTGGCAGATACTGAAGATGAACAAAGGAATGAATGAATATTATCCCCTCTTTTTTCTCATCTTTTCTATTTAACCTCTATCTCTCCACAAACCTCAGTGCTTGTGGGGTTTGTACAGGGCAATGCACTCTGGGAAAGCTTGAAATAAAGAGAGACACTTCTAGATAAAGACAGACAGAGATACACAGAGAGACAAAGAGAAGGATGGAATAAGATTAACAATATACAGCAAACAAGAAAGGGGTTTCCTGGGAGCGCTGTGTTGGCATTACGCTCATTCTCAGAACAATTGTTTGTATGAGTAAGCGATAGCGAGAGAGAGACTGACCCTGGCAGTGTTTAATGCTCATACATGCTCAATGACATCACAGGAACGTGAGATTGTGATTCTGCTTCCAATTCCTCTTGCTAATGCTTTCCATTCTCTCATAATGCTCCATTAGCGCTCATATTCAGCACATATTTAATCCAAGCTTAGACTTCATTTAGCTAGAGGCTCTGATACCTCAGAAATGAATCTGATTTATATCATGGCTGACTTAGCACTAGCACTACGCTAGCTGGATTTAATTCGTTATTACCATGTTACTCACTCAGTAACTCCATTACTATTGCCCCCAATGTCCCCCTTTAGCCCAGGACATGCCTTTATTTTATAGAAATATGACTGTAACTGACTATAACAGTTTCTCTCAGTCAAGATCAACATAGATAAGTAATACAATTATTACAGTTATTATTATGCACAAGCGGTAATAACAATGTTATTACAATGTTGATACTGTGTAATTATAAACTGACAACTATGCTTTGTCCATAAGAGAATTGTGGCATTAGCACCAGAACCTCCCCGAGAATAAACACATCTACTACCAGAACCTCCACCAGCATATACACGCCCAACACCAGAACCTTCACCAGCATATACAC
>CM040466.1:20648727-20748616 GCA_022758105.1 Pangasianodon gigas
CACTGTGGTTTAAAAAGTAACCGGTAATCCAATCAGACATTCAGTAGGAGCTGCTTAAGGATATAAGGGAATGAATGTATTCTTTAATTCTTTAAAAGATTAGAGATTGCTGTTATAATTAAATATTACAGCCAAAACCAACAGTCTTTTTTTTCTTCCCGCTAGCACTGATAATTCACAGGCTGGACATGTCATCACGATAACCAAAGCAGTGCAGAATTGTTTTTTAAGCTATGTCCTAAATGATGATTCGGGCTCGTGACCTATGGCTGCAACACATTTTTTTTTCTTCTACCATTTACTTGTCTCAAAAATTATGGGTCCTGAGGCCATCAATGTTGCTTAATGGTCAGGGAAAAAAACGCAGCTTGCGTCTGTGTTATTTCCCTAACTGTACTCTGGGGACCTCAGCAAACTTGATCAACTATGGAGAGCTCTGGACACAGTTTTGTGGAAGAATGTGGAAGACTGCAGAACAAACACTTCTGGATTAAAGTGAAAAAGCGCAGGGATCTTGTCAGGGACTGTAGTGCTATTCAAACGGGATAAGATTTCCAGACACACTATGCCTGTTAAGGATTGTTGCCGGAGGATGTCTGCAGTAATTATGATCTGATACAAACTGATTGTTTTGACCTTTATTATAACTGCTTGTTGTAGAGCTTGTGGCCATGCAATTTGCGCTTGATTGGTAGGGCACATTGGTAGGTCACATGACCATAACATAGATGTAGGCTTTACGTGTGCTAAGAACTCAAGAACTTACCTAGCAAGTCTCTGGCAAGTCCTTTAAAACATCATTTATATTTTATTGTTCTGCATTAAAATCTTGGCCAAAACTTGGTTTTGGTTTCAGGAGACAATAGAAAGACCGCTTCCTTGAGTGTTTTGATACAGAAAAAACAGCTCAAAACCCAGAGGACATAATGGAATCTTCATCATCATGTCAGTCTGATGGGATATGTATTTCTACTGGTCATATTATAGAAAATAAGGGTGTAATCTTTCCAGACATGTGCATGAGCAGGGTGTAAAAAATTACTGACATGACAGATTTGGACGGGACTAAAATGAAGACAGTGGTTTACCTTAAACGTAAAAGATGTTTTGACCTGAAAAGAAAAGATGCAGTGGTGTGTGCAAGCTTCCAAACAGATCTCTGAACTATACCTAAGAAAAGTCCTAACACACACACACACACTCACACAGCCTGCAGACACGAAGCCCTGGAATCTCAGTACACAGATTACACCTTATTGAAGCAAAACAAGAAGGGATGAGTTCGCTCTGTGTGTGTGTGTGTGTGTGTGTGTGTGCGCGAGCGAGCGAGCTAGAGGTTATTAGATATGAGCTATGTGTGGTCTTCTAAAAGCGAGAGGTCATCACCTGACTGTCTCTCTGTCATCTCTATTTCAATTTATCTGTTTGTTTCTCTCTGTCTCTATCTCCAAAGCCTTTTAAAATACTTCCATAGCAGTTGGCTCACACACACACACACAGCTACCGTTTTTGTGTAACGGAGGCTTTCAGGAGGGATTTTACTGCACACTGCAAATTTATTAAACATTCTTGCAGGGTTAAGCTCTGTGGGCGGCTCGCATCTCTCTTCTCTCTCTATCTCACTCACACACACACTCACACACACACACAATTAGCCCATGCATGAAGGTAACACTTGTTACCAGAGCTATCTAACTAACTAAATTTCGCCTGGTCCACACAGCTCCAGTAAATGTGCTTCTACGTTATTAATACGTAAAGAATAAACACTTGGAGAAATGCTGTTATAGGAAATAATCAACAACATGGTGGTCTGCAAAGCGGAGTTACTGTTGTCACCCTATAGTTGATTATTTTCCAATAACAGCACACCATCCAAGTGTTTTATTCCACTTATACCACAGCAGTTGCCAACAATTGCAATTTTCATTTAGTAAAGAACTATACATCATACAGTTATCTGTTCATAGTTTCATTTAATGTTGTGAAAAGTCTGCGAGACAAGTTTAGTTCCTGTTACCTTATTGACAAATACAGATTTTTAATTCATCCACCAGACAAGTCTCTGTGTAAGAAACAATAATGTATTAGAAAGAGTGCATTAATATAAACTTGTGATTTGCCTTGCAGCCAGAGCTATAGTCCAAGCTGCTGTTATAGAAATTTAATCAACAACTTCTAACCAATTAGATACGAGAATTCAAAGGCACTATGGTATAATGTTGAAATTTTGAACCCGATTTCTTTTACAGTTTGCATCTTTGTGCATGCATTATACATTAACCAACTAGGAGAAAGCACCAGTTTAGATAGCGCTGGACCTAAGTCCAAAGAATGCATGGACAAGGGCATTGGAAGAAAGGAGGTAAAAAATAAAATCACAGAAATAAGAAAAAGCATGAGTGAGTGTCACAGTACAAAAAATAGAATGTTTCCTAAAAGACCTTGTGGATTTGTTTCACACTCAACTGCTCTTCTTTTGAAGGTATTTATTCAATACGAGGTATCATATTAATCATTAGCATGAATTAAAGAAATGCATGGGGTCTTATGAAAGTTTGATTCATACTGATGTGTCTGAAATCTATGCATCTAAAATTCAGTCTGTGCATTTTGCCTCTTTCCAAAAGCAGGCAACATTACACACAGGACTGGTTGTAGTATGTAGGAGGGGTTGACAACCACCTTTTTCACCTCCATATCACCTTCCATGGAAAAAAAGTCCTGCCAGCATTTGGGCTCATTTTTCTTCAGTATCTGATTATGTGAAGGCATGCCATCCAACAGTTTCCGTCATCTGCTTTTTCAGTCATACTCATTAACGACAAAAGGGAAACTTTTTTCCCTATTCAGTACTAAACTACATCGCCATGGCTTCACTTAACTGAGACATGAAATTCTTTTGAAGCCAGTTATGTGTCAAAAACCTGATGGAGTGGGTGGCATGCTGAAACATACTGCAGACAAGCTGGTGAACCAGGAGAAGGATATGGCTAATGCTCTGGAGTTGTTTCATGCCTTATTGAATGCTATGACATCAGTGAAGATTTTGAGGAAGATGAAGTAAAGCAAAGCAATCCCGAACATGCTGTAAGCACTTCCTGTGGTGCCCACTGACCACTGGCTCACCCACGTTACTGTGATGCAGGCTGCCTCTGTTTGTTCAAGATGGCCAGTGTCAGTCTCCTTTAACTATCACCAGTGAAGAGCCAGAACAACTGGGAACATGAAGTCCTTATTGGTGCTTTCTTAATCATGATTAGAAGTGAATGAGACCCAAGTAAAGGTGTGCACAAAGGTGGGAGGAATGGGTTCTTCTGGCCTTTTAAGGATGGCATTTTGTTGTATTTTTGGCTGGATTTCTCCTTCATCCAAAGTTCCTTCATGGCATGTTGAAATATGTAAAGGAAATATGGGCCAAAATTTCAACTGAAATGAATAATAATAATAATAATAATAATAATAATAATACCATGCTTTGATGTGCTCTTGTTTTAATAAGTTCCTTATTTTTCCCTAAAGTTTTAATTAGTTCATAACATTACTGAAAGCTTCAAAGTTCCATTAACAGAAAGATTTGCTTTATCAACTTAAAATGGATGCTCTTTTAGATATTCCTTTTGATGGTTCGGGTCTTTGAATTTACACCCTGCTGATGATTTTCCAGCTTGAATTTTATGATTTTTATTTTTAAATAACGTTCATGAGAGTTAAAAAAATAACTATACGGTCTAATTCAGTTTTGTGTTGTTTCTATGTTCTTGCTTTACAATGTTTCTTTGTATGAAATTATTGAATACTTATACCTGTTCAAATCTTGATTCATATAATTATATTTTTAGAAATATGATGTGTGGAAAGGGTGTAAAAACTTAGGCCTATATGAACCAAAAAAGAAAAACTGCTGCCTTCAGCCAAAGATGCAAACCAACCAGCAGCCCACGTCCATGACAATATAATCATTAATGTTGTGTATGTCCATCAAACTTGACCTTTTCTTTGAAGGTTTTCACACAAACACACACAACCACTCATAGGCGTGAGCAAACAGGGACTACAGAGCAAAAATGGATTAGTAATTCATTTTGTCAAATCTTTTATTAAAGTCAATTCTGCTACCAGAAGTGTCAATTCTGTTTGAATGATAATTTTACATCAAAGTGATAAAAAAATGATATAAAATTGAAAATTCATGTACTATTTCTTCTGTTTTATAATAATCCCACCTCCCAAAAACATCCCAGTAGTTGGACTGACTGAGATAAATTGCAGCTAGATGTGAATGTGTGTATGCATTGTGCCCTGTGATGGACTGGCTTCCCATCCATGGAGTATTCCCACCTAATGTCCCATGTTTCCGTGCTCTACCATGACTCTTATAAGGATAAAGAGGTTACTAAATGTGAGTAAGTGAGACTAAAAAAATATCTGATACTTTTGGAGCATTGATACAAACACATATGAATTAGCAAAATCTAAATAATTTGAAACAATTGTGCCATTTCTTTTTATAAGTAAGTATGTATGGACATTGTTTTTATCAAAATCAAACTCTTAGTTTTTTTTTTTTTTTTAAATCATTTTTCTGATATAAAAGTTTTACCAATGTTAGCCTATTACCTTTTTATCACTTTTGTGACATGTCAAATGTACCCATAGTTATAGAATGGCCCATACATACATACAGTATATGCATACATACAAAGAACAAACAATACAATGTTCTGAACTTGCAGGACACCTGTTGTGTTTATCACCCCTAAGTGAGCCCCTTTTATGCTGTGTGTGTGGTTGGGGGTTGAATTATTCCACCACATTGTCCAGACAATTAAAAAATGGGATAATAAAAACATGCAGGAAAATTCTTTGTTAATGAGGTGAAACTAGAGGTATAAAGTACAGCTGAAACCAACGCTTTTATTTTTTTTTTAACAATCCAAACATTACTTATTTATGACTGATTTAATCCTTTAGGTCATTCCTATTCCCTAATCTAAAGCGGAGCAGACCTTTGTCAACATTCATTGATGGCTTTGAGCAAAAAAAGCTCAGATACAGGGTCCCTGTTTTGATCTTGACCAGGATAAAGCAGTTACTGATAATGAATGAATGAATAAATTCTGTTGATTTCCAAAAACTATAAACATTCGTTACATGTTAGCCTATGACAGACAAAGTAATGCTAAAGAAAATGCAAACGTTAGCCAGCTGGTGCATGTTTATAGGATACAACTATTAAAAACTCATAAGAACCTCACATTAGTATTCGAACGAAATAAAACAAAAAACAGATTTTACATGAACTGGACCTACAGTTTATGATCTGCTTTTCCTCTCACTTTGCCACGATGAACACATTTCTACATGCTGAGACTTTATTTGTGGAAATTCATGAAGGACCACCAAGATGAAGGCAACTCAGCCTGAACAGATTATTACCACAGCTGGCCAAAACACAGCAAACACCTCTTGCTAACCTAAAAAGAACATAAATTCATGTTTGCTCTTCTGTTAGAAATGTTTTTTTAACCTCGAGCCAGCATAGTGTCTGTGCTAAGTCAATCATTATTTTAGAGTGGAAACTAGCATAATAACTGCAAACTAGCATAATGCTAGTGCTGAGGCCATCACTTGGTTGAAGCCTGCTTCTTTATCAGTAAGATTTTTATCCAATTTTCACTGAATTGACATAAGAATAGAAAAGCTAAGCTTTGATACATTTACAGTGCAACTCAGTGCATTACGGGGTAACACTTTATAATAACATGATCATCATGCACTAATACCTGAATTAATACTTAAATATGAACTAATGATACATTAAGGCATGTACTAATCACAAACTGATGAAAAGCTAAGCTTAACTACAATGTGAGTCTTATGAATTCATGCATGAACAACAACCACCTTAAGTACATGCTAGTACATATTTGATAGTTAATGTATTAATTAGCCAAAGCCTTTGTTTGTCACATATACATTACAGCACAGTGAAATTCTTTTCTTCACATATCCCAGCTTGTTAGGAAGTTGGGGTCAGAGCACAGAGTCAGCCATGATACGGCACCCTTGGAGCAGAGAGGGTTAAGGGCCTTGCTCAAGGGCCCAACCGTAGCAGCTTGGCAGTGCTAGAGCTTGAACCCCCAACCTTCTGATCAGTAACCCAGAGCCTTAACCACTGAGCAGGGGTAAATGAAATCAAACATGCACTAATAATAAACACCAATAGTTTCATCTCAACCCGTTTTGCGTCATTCTCCATCATTCTCAGACTAAAACACCGGAAAATAATCTTATAGAACACTGTTTTTAAATGTTAATAGATAATAGCATCTGCTAAATGAATAAATGTTACTGTATTCATTTCACCCTTGTGGGCAAAGAAGCAGTGCCCCAGGCACTAGCCACCCAGAGCATGTACTAATACTACAGTAGGATTTGAAGAGAAATGGATGAAGAATTACGCAAAACAGGTTGAGATGAAATTATTGGTGTTTATTATTAGTGCATCTTTCTGCGTTTGATAAGGAGGATCAGTGTAAATTATGAAAGTAATCCAGCGCCATCCAATCACATTTGTGTATGCAGCTGCATACTTCAAATTATATTAACGATTTGAAATGATGCACGTTTAATTCATATTCTTTCTTATAGAGCATGTTTGATTTAGTTTACCCCTACATGTTAATTAATACATTAACTAACAAACATGTTCTAACAGGTTCTTAAGGTGGTCGTTATTCACGCATGAATTCATAAGACTCATGTCATAGTTAAGGTTAGCTCTTCATTAGTTCGTGATTAGTACATGCTTTAATGTGTCATTAATTCATATTTAAGTAAAGCATTAGATATTCAGGTATTAGTACATGATTATTCACATACTGTTATTGTACATTGTTACCCTTTATGGTGGGTATGAACTTGAAAATGAATAAAAAAAGGCATAACATGAAAATGAGAGTCTTAATTTCTTTGCTTTTCCTGTGATTCTAGCCACAGGACAATAATTCACACCACTGGTTAAACTGTAATGGTCTTTTATAAATGTAAACAAATGTGAATTGCTAAGGCAGTACTGAGGCACCGCTTTAATCTTCTGTAAACAGAAAACAAAGCACAAAGACACATGGATCCAAATAGAAGGATTTAAATGTATTCACATTTTGTTTGAGAAAGTGAACCCTCACTAAGTTGCTAGTCAAGGAGGAATTCATTAAATGTCCATGCTAGCAAAGCTCTAATGCTAAGTATACCACAAACCTGCTTAGGATTAAGCTATGCAATGCTATAGGTTTGGTGATAAATCAACAGCTATGACGTTTAGAATGAAATATATGTTAACTTGGGTGTAAAAAAAAATCACAGCTAAGATATCATAGCATGGCTGCTAAGTCATTAAGTCAACCTGGAACTTCATGCTAGCATTGTGTTAGTGCTATGTCAACCTCTGTAAACCTGTTTGGAATTAAACCCCAGCCTAGCATAGTGCTAGTACAACATTCAGAGCTAACCATTAACCTGGATGAAATAAACCACAGAGCTATTATATTGCTAGTTATATGACTACATTGGAACTGAGCTTCTAGCTAGCATAGTGCGAGTACTGATTCAAAAAGTCTGAGACAGGGTAGTGTTAGCTCTTAGCTGTGTCAGCAGCTAACCTGGTTGAAACTAAATTCTGAAATTACAGCCTTATGTCAACAGCTAATGGTTGAAATAAAACTCTACACTAGCATAAGTGCTAATTCATTGCTAGCTGGCATCAATTACGGTCTGGGAGAGCTACATCCTCTGCACAAGGCCTCGAACATGGACTTAACGAGATAATTGTATCCAGCTGCCTGGATAAACGTTGTTGCGTCCATGAAAACAGGGTTCTGACGTTTCTCATTTCGATGGTGAGCTGAAAATCTGTAGAAAAACACAAGGAAAGTTTTCTGGGGCCGAATGTTTATTCATCTGCGTTTTTTTTTTCGTCATTTAAGCATCGTAGCTGGAAGATAAGCGTGGACAAGGAGAATCTTTTCTTCTTTGCTGAGGTAGATATTTGTGGTAATGGTTTCAACAGGCAAAAAAACGTTTACTCTAAAACCAATATTTTGTTTCAGTGCTTCCTGCCATTATAAGGTTGGAATCTGACAGCGTAACAGCTCGTCAGAACAAAACCGCACAGAAAACACACAACACACATTTAACTACTGAGCACACTCCTTGCTTGAGCTGTGTAAATGTTTGTTCTCTGTAACACAGGATTATAACTGTACACTATTAATATAATGATACCCATAAATTGGCATGATGATTGTAATTTGATGCACATTGATTCTGATTTACAGTGGATATAAAAAGTCTACACACCCTGTTTAAATTGAAGAAAAAGAAAGAAAAAGAAACTAAATTAAACCATGTCAGAACCTTTTTCAACTTTATTGTGAGATTGCAACATACAAGTGACAAACAACCAGAAATGTTTCCGGGGAAAAAAATCCAATACCCAGCTTGCATAAGTGTGCACATTCTTTTGTAATTGGGAATGTGGCAGTGTTCAGAATCAACCAATTGCATTCAAACTCATGTTAAATACAAATTAGTATACATCTGCCATCAAATAAAGTGACTGACAAAGTGACCCAAATAAAGTACAGCTGTTCCTGTTGGATTTTCCTGATATCTCTATGATAACATCCAACTGGAAAAGCCATGGACCGCAAAGAGCTTACAAAGAAAGTACGGGATCTAATTGTTGAGAAATATCAATCAGGAGAGGGTTACAACAAAATGTCCAAGGCATTGGATATACTATGGAACACTTCAAAGACAATAATCAACAAGTGGAGAAAATATGGCATAAGAGTGACACTAACAGGATGTCCCTAATTGATGAGAAGATCAGGAGAAAACTGGTCAGGGAGGCTGCCAAGAGGCCTACAGCAACAATCTCCCGAATTCTTCATATGTCTGGGCTACAGTTCTGTTGAGACCACAGTTGAATGTATTGGCCATAATACCAAAACATATGTTTGGCTCAAAAAAAAAACAACCAAAAAACAAAAACAAAACAAAACACATGACCACAAGAACACCATACCCATGGTGAAGCATGGAGGTGGCAGCATCATGCTTTGGGACTGCTTTTCTTCACCTGGAACTGGGGCTTTAATCAGGGTGTAGGGAATAATGAATAACTCCAAATACCAGTCAATTTTGGCACAAAATCTTAAGGCTTCTGCTGAAACACTTAAGATGAAGAGGAATTTCACCTTTTAGCATGACAATGACCTGAAGCACCCCTAAAAATCCAAAAGGAATGGCTTCACCAAAACAAGATCAAGGTTTTGGAATGGCCCAGCCAGAGTTCAGCTCTAAGTCCAATAGAAAATCTGTGGGGTAACCTGAAGAGGGCTGTGCACAGGAGATGCTCAGCTAATTTGACAGAGCTAGAATGCTTTTGCAAGGAAGAATGGCAAAATACTGCTAAGTCAGGATGTGCCAAACTGATTGACTCTTACCCAAAAAGATTGAATGCCATGATAAAATCTAAAGGTGCTTCAACTAAGTATTAGTTTAGGGGTGTGTACATTTATGAAACCAGGTTATTGTACATTTTTTATTCCCATTTTTATACCATTTTTTCCCCCTAAAATGATTCTTATTGTTTTTCTTCATTTATTTTAATTCATGGTCGCAGTTTCACAATAAAGGTAGAAAAGGGTCTGACATGATTTATCTTGGTTTCATTTTTCACATTACAAAAACCTGCCATTTTAACAGGGGTGTGTAGAATTTTTATATCCGCTGTAATTCTGATCAGCCAATCACAAACATTATTATGTGGCAAATTAAGTATTTATAGTTTTTTTAAGTACAGAAAATTGTTTGAGGTCATATAATTGTTGAATTAATTAAAAAGAATTGTGCTCTGCTCAGTTCATAGGTCTCTGCTATTTATGTCTATAGATAAATAATATTTTTTGATGGGGATTTCCCCATTTCTCCTCAGTTTGGTCTTTCACCAATTCCTACCCACCAGCCAGCTCTCCCCTGTTGTACAACAGCTACTGTACCAACTGGGCAGGGTGAGAGCTGACACACACTTCCTCCAAGAAATGTAATGCCAGCCAACTGGATCTTTTTGAACTGTTGTACCTAGTGGCAGCTGAACACTTGGAAGAAAAAGCTATCTGCCCTCTTTTGCATGCGTGAGCTCACAGATGCCCATGATTGGCTAGTGTCACTGTAATTTAACAACGAAGAGAGTATGCCAGCCAATTTTGCTCTCTTGGCCCCCAGACATGTACAGTTGTGGCATTAAATCCGATTACACTAATCAAGTTGTCAGGTTCATTCAAAAAACCGAATCTACCCTTTTGGAATGATGAAGATTAGTACAACTTGCATATGTAATTTAATCTTGGACTTGTTAAGCGACATGCAAAGAAAGGGCCCCTAATCACAATGTTAAGCATATCTGTAAAACTCTCGAAGGATTAAACTCTAAACCGGCTGTTATTGCTAGTAATGAATCTTGATTTCACGTCAGCTTTGACACAATTCCCAAATACTTTTTGTAATACAGATTACACATACAAAATATTCGACATTCATGCTTGAAACAACACCTCCAGCCCACCGGAGGGTGACGTCATCTGAATATTGATCCTGGTCCTGATCCTCTTTCACACCTGCACCTCATTTACAGACTTATTTAAAGACGTATGTAGGTTTGCCTGCATGCTTTGCGAGGTCTTGGCGATTTCATTTCAGGAGTTCTGAGCTAGGGTTTGATTGCTGTTTCTCTGTGTACCAAACCTCAGGAACCTTTGTTTTCCTTTGCTATTTAGATATCCCTTTTGTTTATGTTTTTCCATGCTGTGATTGGTTATTGATCTCTGCCTGTTTAATGGCTTGGGATGTTATTGGAATGGTAATTTGGGTGTGTTTGGCTACTTTGTAAATAAATCTTTGGACATGGACCTACACCTCGCTTTCCAGTCTGTTACATAACAATAAGGTGAAAAGGGAATTAAAAAGGAAATCAAAGCAAAGCAACATTGGGTTTAACTGTTTACTATATCCTTAGGAGGAAATACAATATGTGTAAATATTCTATATGCTCCCATTAGTTATAATAGAAGCAACAGTAATATAGCCTCATAATGTTTTTACAGTAGATGTAAAGTAATGGGAAATATATGAACCCATTCACTCTGGACATGCAGCACCTTACAGACACACAGAACCGGAACATTCAACTCGTCAAAAGCAATATGAAAGGACCAGAAACCTAAGACATTCTTCAGAACTACTGATGACTAATGACTAATACCCCATTTACAGTGGGGAAATAAATAGGAAGTTAATTCTTTTTTTATTGTGGTTAATGTACTTATTGTGGTTTTTGCAACGAAATATGGACAAAGGAAATGGCTGCACATTTCATTCGTGTATTTTTAACACATAATTTAGGATTTGTATTGTGTCTGTGTTAAATTGACTTACCTCAAACTATGAAATCAACCAACATTGGGCCTCATTTATCAACCTTTTTAGCAGAGTTGTGTGTAAATGTTTGCATAGACTGAACTAAAAAGTTTCTGTTGGAAATGCTGATTTTCTTCGTACTTGCTTGTGAATGTTGAATGCCAATCACCCAGGAATTACCGGGTGCGCACATGGCACAGCTAATTTGCATTTGATTATGCCCAGAAAACCCCATAAAAGGCAAACCTCACAGAGCTGAAAAGACAAGTAAATGGCAAACGAAAACTTTCTCAGAGGTAGAAGTGAATGTTATGTTGACTCACATCTACGACAGTAAAATATATTATTTATCTGTGTAACAAGCCCTTGAAAAGGCCAATATCTGGATGTATATACAGAAAAAAGTGAATTAGATGTGAATTAAGCTAGGTGAAAAGAAAATGGTTTGACATGAAAATGGAGAAAAAAAATGCAACTGTTCCCAGGTGATCGTGGACACCAATTTTTATTCAAATCAAAATGTCTCAGGAACTGTTGGCCAGAATGCCCCAATGTGACCTCATTGATGCCATGCTGGAATAGCAGGACAGCATGTGAGATAGGAAAAGGAAGTCCAATGATAGCACACTAGAGAATATTATATATAGCACATTGCAGCTTGAGACATACCAGATCAGTCACTTATCGGTCACTTTAGTGCTGGCTTTAATAAAGTGTTGCACAGCATAAAAAGAAGATACTGTGGAAAATATAACTGACTTACACACCACCTGAGCCCATCCTCTATTTATACATTCATTCTTAATTAAATGACTGATCTTATTTGTCTTCATTCATGGATTTATTTTTGCTTGCTATTCTTTATTTTTTTCAAATATTTCTTTAGTTACTGCCTTTAATATGAAACAACTCAGTTTCACAAAAGTTTCATTAAATGTGTGTGTGTAATTGGAATACACAAGCTATTTAAACTTGACAGTGTAATCTCTATATAAAAGTGCAGTAACTCATCACAATTTATATGATTTAAAGCCAATCACTCAAGGTTTACATTAGTTAGTCTTTTTATGTGTAGATTTACACAAACTCAGGAACATAGGAAATGTTTTTCTGAAATTACTGGATTTTCATGAATCCCAAATTTCTTGTGTAAATGCTCCTACAAATGATTTATGAATAAATCTGTTCACATCCAGCTTGATAAATTAGGCCCACTGTGCACACAGTTGTTTGACATAAACTGAGTGCTAAATTATTTAAGGTATTTATTGTAATTAATTGTGGCTTATTGTCTAGAATTTTTTCATCATTTAAAGAGACCATGTGATTTAAAAACAATTATTTTGCTGTATTTTGAATTATTCTCAAACATGCATTAAAAACAGCTAAACTCCAAATATACTACATAAATACTATTTAAAATAAAATAATCCTAAATATCTAGGTTCACATATAAGAAAAGGTGTTTATCAGATCCTAGATTCAAACCACCAAACAGAAAAAACAAGATTTCTGAGTTAAAATAGGTTAAAAAATCTCCTGCATTATAACTGTGATTATTTACTTTCTAAAGTAAAACCATCTGATGTTCCTTAGGTTACTGACTTATTTGTTCATAATTTAAAAAAGTAAACATAAAAAAAAGCAAAGCACTGTCGAGATTTTTGTCTGTTTTGATTTAACTGGCATTTTGATTTAATGCCTGGGGACGGCAAGAACATTCTGTTTACTCTAGTGACTACTTCCTGGAAGTGGACTAATGCTTTACACTATGGTTTAAAATTGTCTTTCAGAGGTTTTTCTGGCCTTCGCAGATGTTTGTAGTCTCTCTCTCTCTCTCCCCCTCTCTCTCCTTCGTGGTAGAAGGTTTGAACAATGGCTCATTCTCCTGCTGTAATTCTCCATCGCAGCGTTGTGGCTTTGGCATGAGCAGAGGCCTCCAATTTCAACCACATGTTCTCCTCTCATCCACATGACCAGAGACAGAGAGAGGCAGACTGAGTGTGAAAAGATGCTAATGTTGAACAAAAAGGCATGAAGGGCAGAGAGACACTTTATTATTATTATAATTATACATGTAACTAGAAATGGGTATAAAGTATGATGTGTCATTCTTTAATGAATAAAATACAATTGTATAATTGTATACATAATACAAAGATACTAAATAAATAAGTAAGTAAGTAAGTAAGTAAATAAATAAATATATATATATATATATATATATATATATATATATACAACAACAACAATAATAATAATATTAATAATAATAATAATAATAATAATCATCATCATCATCATAATTATTATTATTACTATCAGTAGTAATAGTAGTAGTATTTTACTTTAAAATGTTTACCTCTACTTTCTGGTAATACTGCATTGTGTTTATGTTGTATACTGTATGTAATATTATCTGATGAATTAAAGACATATTGGTAGAAACAATATTAATAATGCTATTCATTTTGTTCAGCTACCAACAGCTATAAACAAGCTATAAACATTACCTCTTTATAGTATTTTTGACAATGTTATCTTTTGATATTAGTCAGTTGTCCAGGCAAAACTATAACTTTGGCTCCTTGACACTTAAAAAAAACAACATATCAGCCAGTTCACCTAAATTAAGGAACCTCAAGCCATTTCACACAATAAACAACTAATTCATGCAAAGCCAAATAACAACATTAAGCACCATACTACCATCATTTTACCAACATTCAATTGAAATCATTTGTTTTACTTGTATTGCGCTTTTAACAATAGACATTGGCATGTGGCAGCTTTACAAAAATAGAAATGAGCAATGAGCAAGCCAGAGGCGAGAGTGACAAGGAAAAACTTCCTGAGATTACTTTTAAAAGAAACCTTGAGTAACCTGGGTGAAAACGGATAGTGGGGTTATAAATCATTACAGTATACAGTCATAGAAGTGTAAAGTCAAACAGTACTAAGTGTGTTGAAAGGATGTTTAAAAGAGTGAATAAGAGTCTTTATGATTACAGCAGAAGTTGTTAGGTACAAGTTTACAGTATTAAAATAATTAAATCCCAATAAATAAACAGGAAATCACTTAGATTTGACTAAATTGTCTTAGAAGTTGGCTAACCAGCATGTTCCATAGCAATACCTCAGCTTTCTCTTCTGATGCTTAAAAAAAGTTGGCGAAAACATGATAACGGAGCACAGTCTCAGGTAGGGGGGCACAATATGGTAAATGACAAGGATTTAACTGAATATGAATACATTATTCAGACAGTTACAATAGTTACAAATACAGAACCTACAGATATGTATAGGAGGTGCACTTTTTTAGGTGTGTGCATCTGGACTGGGATCCTGCAGGACAGAACAAAAAAACAAACCATGTATAAGCGTGAGGTTTTTACGTTCATGCATGTATGAAGCTCATGGGCAGGGGATCCCAAGTTTTAGCAAAATACCCACCCCAACTACAACTCAAAAACGGCACAAAAAGACTTAACACTAGCCCTAACAGTTCAGGAATTGGACAAGAGAGACATGTTTTTCTTCTTTTTCTTTTTTTGCATGGGAAACAAGTGAACAGTGGTGCGCACGCATTTCAGATTTATCTTCAGAGCCCCAAAAATAATCATTTAGTTAATTTAAAAAAAGATTAACTTGCGCATTCATTGTGCATGTTTCTTCTCATTCTTAAATGGTTCTTTCTCATTATTATTAAAAGTAAATCATACAGGCATTATAATGAAATGCAGCTTAAAGGACCCCAGTTTGACTCGCAGCAGCACTGCGGCTGAACATTTCGGATCTTTCTTGAATGTAACAAACCCAAAAAGTAAAGCTGATAAAATATTAATAAATGGCTTTTGGCTGTCAGCTATAAGGAACAATTCCCTGATTTACGAAAGACATTGTTTTGAAACCTAGTTAACTTCCTTACTCAGTCACATTAGATAGATGATAGAAAGCTTGCCGGAAAGTTCCACAGGGCGTCTGGTTCAGGAGCTGAGTTATGTTCTGCAAATTGCTATTTGTTGTTATAATTTGTGAATAAAAAATGACTTCTTTTTCCAGCAGCCCTGTTTTTTTCTCAGGTTTTCCCAGTGTTTCTGGGCTATAGTGGTAGGGTTCACATTGACAGATACATATAGACAGTGGCACTGCGTTAGTAAATGCATACACTATGTGCAGTGCTTTGTCTGTGTGTCCGTTCCTCACTGTAACACTGTAGCGTATGTTTTCCAGGTGATTCTCACCTTGTAGTTCAGAAGGGTGAAACAGAATGTTAATGCTGTATGTAACTGTGGTCCTGTGATCCCTGGATAACCTCAAGGGTTCCTTGTCTTATGGATTGAGAAACGAACCTGGCAATAACTCGCGTGAACAAAAGACAGTGGTATTTATTGCAAATACTGCATCGTACATCACTATTTGACTTTTCACAGGAAGGTATCCAGGTGATTCTCTCCATCCCTGGTAGTTTTCCAGTGTTCACAGAACCATAGTTACATAGTTAGCATTTTGTTTCTTATATAAAACATAATGAAAGGCAGAACCCAAGAAGCTAGACATAGCAGCATTTTGTGTGAGACTGGGTTGGTGTAGTTGCATCCTGTTTAGGGTAAATATTATTTATTATACTGGACGTACAAAGCAAAAAAACAAAAAAAACAAAATTGTGTATTAAGTCACAATGAGACTATACATATCCAAAAACCGCACCCTACTCCCTACCTAGTGCACTATATCTTGGCAGCCTGCCATTTTGCAATCATGTCATCGTAGCGGAGAATATCCAGCACGCTCGTGAAATCCCACAATGCACCATCTGCAGACTAAACACCATGAACGCAGGAATAATTTCCGAGTTATTGTTATGATTGAGGGTAATTATGTTGGATTTCTTATGAATGAAGTCAGAAATGAAGCCAGGATGTCTAACCGCACCCAGAGTACTCATCTCAACCTTTTTTTTTCATACCAGGTTCATGTCTGAATTTTATACTTGGCATCACAAAACTCACTGATGTCTAACATCCGGAAAATATTAACATGATACAGTATTTGTCTTGACATTAAGTTCATCAGGGATCAAAATTACACAAACAACCAAATAAACCTAAAAATCTCTCATTTTACTTGTTTGAATATGAGATTTGTGTTATTGGATGTAAAAAAATATTCAGCAATATGTACAAATGATAAATTTAGGGCATTTTTTTGGGTTATAGAAAATGACATCATCTTTCTGTGCCCAAGCTTATTATCAATGAGTCAGTTTGCATTTCTTGCTTAATGCTAAACTTGCCTTACTTGTGAGCTACATTAAATTGAATGTTACTTATAATTGCATGTCATATGTGTTTTGACTTCTTCTATATAGTACTTATATTAAAAATGGATTGGAATACCATGAATAAAAAAGGATAAGAAAAAAAATCTTCCAATGTGTTTGTAAACAAAAATCATTAATATTCAAATCTAAAATATTTAATGTTGATGACCAAATTGTAGAAAATATTATTCTTTGTACATATTATAGGAATATTCATGACATTTACATTCCAAAATTTATTAGCACTTTTGCATAATGATTTTGGAGATTAAAAAAAGCTAAATAAACTAAAATAAAAGTAACAAAAAATAAATAACAATAAATACATAATATAAAAATTCTAAACTCTAAGATGCTTGTTGGAGTCTGGCACATTTTTAAATTTTAAGTTTAATTTGGGATTTTGTATAGAACGTTTGTAAAGATATACCACAGACATGTTTTGAGAACAATAGAAATCAGGATGATTATTTATGTTGAATAAAGTGATTTGTAGGTGATTTACATCTTATATTTTCCTAAACACAGCCTTAATTTGACTAGAGAACACTATGCATGAAAGGGTGAAAGAAGCAAACTTTTGGACATCAAACGTGTCTTGACTGATCGACTACATTTGGGCAAGAAAGAAAATTATATTTCATTTCATTTCTCTGTGAACTGTTCCTTTAATGATAAGCGTGGGCTGGTGATCAGAGGTGTGTGTCAGCACACACACACACACACACACACACACAGATCCGACCTAACGCATTATTCAGGATGAAACCCAGACAGTGCTGCTCTGAATCCTCAGCAAAGAAACTGCTAGCAATCAGCACTCTTGCAAAGCCACATTTAAAGTTAAAAAGGGCCTAATTTCACCTGACTGGAACTGATCGCATTTCATACATCGCACCTTTTTCGTGTTAAAAAACTTTCATCTGGGGTTTTCTTCTTGGTTGCACAACTGGCAGAAACTCCAAAGCCAAATAAAACACTCATAAATCTCTTGCACTAATTCACCTATCAAAACCAATACTGTGAGTACTGTACAGTAGCGGGGCGAGTGTGTGTTTGCATAATAAACCACTTGCAACATATGGACAGAAGTAGAGCATAGATGTACATTAGACATTTTATATAAGCCAGATCAGCCATGGACAAAGGCTGAGCTCTGAGTGCCAACATACAGTCGACTCCAATATTAAGTCGCACTCTTTAACACACTCTAATGCTCACAACATGCTCTATTATTACTTTATTATTTCCATTATTTTATATTCCTTAATCTCTTTAACTGTCATTTGCAATCCAGCTTACTATGGTAAGAAGTAATTAGCTTTTTGCAGCATTGTGGTTCACTTTTTGGCCCATTCTTCTTGGCAAATCATCTTCAATTCCCCAAGCTTATGAGGGTCGCGCTGATGGATTCACAATTTCTAAATCCTCCATAAATTTTCACCGGGATTCATGTCATTAGATTGGCTAGGCCATGCATGGCCTTCTTGAGTTATTCTGGCTGTAAATTTGGGGTCGTTGTCTTGTTGAAACCTCCATCTTCACCCCAGATTCAGTTTCCTGGAAAATGAGACTAAATTCTCCTCTAATATGTCCCGGTACATTGCTCCATTCATGGTTCCTTCAATGATGTGTAATGCCCCAATATTGTTTGGAGAGAAGCAGCCCCCATATCATGATGCTCCCACCTTCGTTCTTCACCATACCCATATATGGTGTCCTTGGGATCATACGCACAACCTTTCTTTCTCCAGATATGACTAGCTGAATTATTGCCAGAATATGTTGTTCCAAAAGAGGTCGGTTGTGTCTAAATGCTTTTAGATGCACATCTCTGTGATTCTTTTTTAGCAGCGGAGTTTGGGATGAGGTGTAGGAACAGAGATGACTGCAGTGCAGTTCACTGCTCATTGCTGTGTAGCTAGTCTTTTTGTTGCTTTCAGGTTGTCCTGCAACTCTTTTTGAGTGACTGCTGGCTTCTCTCTTACCTCACATTTACTTTTAGCAGATGCCCTTATCCAGAGCAACTCACATTTATCTCATTTATACAACTGAGCAGGTGAGGGTTAAGGGCCTTGCTCAAGGGCCCAGCAGTGGCAGCTTGCCCCTGCCCCATACCTTCCTTATCATTACTCTAAGAGCACATTGTAAAATCTTGCATCTTGAATCTGTCTGGTGACAATTAATTGTGGTTCCATGATCTTACCAAACCAATTGTACTGACAGGGATGTTTAAGGTCTTTGCTGTGGCTCTGTAGCTTTTTCCATTCGAGTGTTGTTTAATAATGTTGTCCCTGAGAACTTTAAGGAGCTCCTCCACCTTCACCATGATCGCTACTTGTTGCGTGAAATCTTCTCAACCAATGGCATTGTTTTTTTTTATAATGAAAACAGATGCAATTTGCCTGAGAACATATTTTTTTTGCAGCTAAAAGAGTCCCATTAATTTTTTTCAAATCTTCACTGGCATCCCTATTAAGTATAGTTAACTGATGTTAAATATGTACTTGTCTAATGTTAGCTAAATTAAAAAAAAATTGATCGATTTAATGAACTTAAAACGTTCCTATTTTACCATGACAGAAAGCAAGGGCATGCATTTTTTCAAGTGAGAAAATCAAGTCGAGACGAGAGCACCGGCCGAAACATTGCTGATGTGAGATTGGGGGAAGGGGGCGGGCTTCTGTTGGTGTCAGTTAATACTGGAGTGTGCAAATCACCTGCACAACTGTCAATCAATCCAGCTTCGTATGGTGATTGGCCCATCTGCATTTTTTTGCTGGGGGAAAAAAGAAGACTCATCGTATTTTTAAGTGATAACTAGTACTCAATTGTTAAAATGCAGAACTCCTGTGCAAAATTCTTAAAAGCTGGCAGGTCTATTTTATTATGTATTTTTATTTATGACCAGCGGTGGGGCTATTCCTTCCAAAAGCCCTTCCAGTGCTTGGGGATTCTCCTGAAAGCAGGTGGGGTGGAAATAAAAGTTGGAAGGGCAGCTGTCTGTTTCACGCTTACAAATATTCCTCTCACCTCACAGTGACCTGGGCTGAGATTCGCAAAAGCATCATAGCACATAAATTTTTGGGAAACTGGGACCTGAACATAATTTTTTATTTAGAAATTGATAAAAAAAAAACATATATAGTTTTTGTTTGAAACTGAGCTGAGCATATTTCACCATATTATTTCCCATAGTGGAAATTTAAAACGGCTCATTTGAACAAAAGGGTTAAAGAAATTTTGCTCAAAAGCAAACCCACAACCTGGGAAATGAGCAGCATTTATTTGCTGGATCAGCTCGTGTTTAACTCAACGTTCAGTCTCAGTTTGTGAGTATAATGAGGATCTATTGCTCTAAGTCGTAGCGATTACTCACAGTGTATGAGTTTTCACCACAGTATAGCCATAGATGCAGTGAATATTTATGTTCAGGCTACCGATGTCCAGGATCAGACTTCGCTCTGCCCACAGACGGACTTACACCATCTAAAATTAGCACTGGAATATCTGTTACTAGTTTTTGTGTGTTTATACTGTAAAAAAAAAAAGAAAAAAAAAAAGGCTGAGTCTGTGTTTGGGAGAGGGAAAGGAAATGAATCTAAATGAACAGGCTGTGGGTGGCGTCTTTTTTCCTGCACTACTCTGCTCCTCTGGGCTTGTTTGTAATTTGATATGTAATTTGTCCAACCAATATAGTGTCCTGATTGCAAATTCTAAAGTAACAGAAAGCAAGTAGGAAAAAAAAAAAATGAAGTACAAATTGAATATTAAAGTCCAAAAGCAGGTTCAGGACGTGGGGGTGGAGCAGATAGGAAGTTTCCTAGTATAGTAGAATGTTAATGCTTATCTAGTTAATATCTAGTTAGTTAACAATCTAACTTACGTATATAAAATATGCTACATCTGAGAATACTAGACTGAGGGGTACAATGGGCTTGAGAGGAGGGGATAAGGTAAGGGGTGGAGTTAGGAGCCTGGGATTAGGATGAGGAGTGTGTTTCCAATTAGGCCTGGGTTTGTGACAAGGGGTTGAGTTAGGGAAGGAGGTGGGGTCTAGGATGGTGGTGTGGTTACAACAAGGCCTGAGACAGGGACAAGGGGTGGAGTTAGGGTAGGATGTGGGGTAATAATATAATAGAATAAAGAATTATGGAATTGGGTTGAGGGGTGGAGTTAGGGGAAGATGTGAGGGGTAGACTGAGGGGTGTGGTTACAGTGAGGCCTGGGGATTGGGATGAGGTGTGGAGTTAGGGAAGAAGGTGGGGGATAGGATGAAGGGTGTGGTTACAATGAGGTCTGGGATTGGGATGAGGGGTGGAATTAGGGGAGGATGGGAGTTATGATGGGGGTGTGGTTACAATGAGGCCTGGAGATTGGGATGAAGGGTGGAGTTAGGGGTGGAGGCACGGGGATCAGGATGAGGGGTGGAGTTAGGAAAGGAGGCAGGGGTTAGGATGTGGCATGTGGTTTCAATGAGGCCTGGGATGGCAATGAGAGGTGGAGTTAGGGGAGGAGATGGGGATTAGAAAGAGGTGTGTGGTTACAGTTTGGCCTGGGATTGGGATGAGGGGTGTGGTTACAATGAGGCCTGCAATTGGGACAAGGGGTTGAGTTAGGGGAGGAAGCGGGGGTTAGGATGATGAGTGTTTTTGTAATGAGGCCTGGGTTTGAGACGAGGGGTGGAGTTATGGAAGGAGGCAGGGGTTAGGATGGGGGTTGTGGTTGCAATGAGGTCTGGTATTAGTATGAGGGTTAGGGTTAGAATCATGGAGTCGTAAATAGAGTCATGGTTAGGGTGGGGGCAGGTTTATGGTAAGGGGCAGTGCATTTTCAATGCATTTCATGACCCAAGGACATTTACCATAAGTAGGAAACATTGTATAAATAAACACACATACAGACATGCTGGGCCATCTTGGGCTAACACACACACACACACACACACATGCACAAAGAGGCACTGACAATCTTAAAACATCAGTAATTGAAGCCATATCATCAAGTAAAAAACTAAGAGTGTGTATACACACACATACACACCACCTCAGGCAGGAATGTGTGTACGCAGAGCTACAATGACATTCTTGATCCCTGACTTTCCTTTCTCATACACACAGCATCACCTTAACCTTAAAGATGAAATGATAAGAACCATAGACTCACACAGATTTATTCTAACTAATGAATGTCCAGCTAGTGAAAAAAAAGACTCCAATAGTCTAGAGTAACAGGGAAGATGAAGCTTGTTGATTCTCATGTGGCCTAACATGACTTGAGAGAAAGCGTGAAAGTACACACTTGAACTGCAAAACTGATTTTATGATGTCTTGATTAGGAATAATCCCAGTAAGTGTGAGGCCAAAACCAGCCAGTTATAGTCCAATTAATGTCTTTTCCAAATTGTGGGCCACCAACACACACACACAAACACACACACACAAACACACACACAAAGAAGTGAGGAATTTTACTGGTTTACTGCAGGTCCAGTGTGTGTGTGTATATATATGTGTGTGTGTGTGTGTGTGTGTGTGTGTGTAAATGGCTAAATGGCTTATTGTTTCTCCGGCATGCAGGCTGATAAACCCTTTTAATTTAGCTCATTATAAAAAGGCGTATAAAAGTTTTTCCATATAAATCATACCACCTGTGTTATCCATATTTTTAATTCCCCATTTTATAAATCCCAGAGTATTGTTTGCTTTTGTTTGTTGTGAAGCATTCAAATCAGATTAACACAGTGCTGTACACACTGTGTCCAAGGCACTGTTTTGTTTTTAGAAGAGGACTGTTATCTTTGTGAAATAAATTGAATTTTGTAGACATCTTATACATACTGTACATATCTTAAAGGTGCAATAGTTGATTTTTGAAATTCCTTAATTGTACAAATAATATAAATAATAAAATAATAATAAAATACTACTAATAAAACTGACTTCTGGTCCAGAAAGCTTGTTTATGTTTGGATGCACCTCCTGTCAGTCATTTTATAGACACTCTATTCCATGGGCCACTGTAGATCCTGGGGGCGGGGCTTCGTGAACATAGGCAGAAATCATTTAAACATCGAACCCACCTAACCATTAGAGATCTAATCTTAAAAAAAAAAAAAGACTAATCTTACTTAATGCACCTTTAAATGCCCTCAATTGCTCTGTTACTTCAGAATGAAGAGTTTCCAGAGATTAAATCTAGTTCTGCTTAATTTTCTGCATACATACTGTACTTTTTGGACTTTTTTTGGATGTTAGCTCACTATGTTCTGTCTGCTCCGTTGTTTTAATGAAGGAAGACGTTAAAAATCGTTGTATGAATGTGGCTGGCATTTTTATTCTCCAAAATGTCTGTACTACTATTACCCATGATCCTCAGACAGCAACCTCCATGTCAGCAGACACTCAGGTCACTGGATTTCTGACCATTCACACACTTTTCCTAACCAACACACTCCTTGAAAATAACCCGAACCCACAAAAAGTCATTGCGAAACCCTGCTCTAGTTATCTAGTCTGTGTATTTTTGTTGCCTGATCCCCCGGTTCGTTTGTTACAGCTTACAGTTTCCTGTCTGCAGTTCATGACACTGTGATTTTAAAGTAATTCAAAGCATGCGGTCTTGTGGTTTCTATCAAAAAATAAAAAAATAAATAAAATAAAAGGTTTTGATGGAAAAAGGAATAAATAACACCATCATTTTCATAATTTTTATTATAAAGAAAATGTTTTTAGAGTAAACAGTGTAGAATCATTATGTTAGATGTCAAAGAAATGTAAATGTTTAATCTCATGGAAGACTGACCCAATTTCCCATAGAAATGTACTGTATGGAATACTGTTGCTTTCTTTGCAAACGTTTTCTGCAAGTGTACTGTGTCATGGTTACGCCCAAGTCGGCACTTGACTACATTTCCCATCAGCCACTGGAGCATGTCACATGACCAACTGCACCCATGTCACATTTTTGTTAATGAGCACTAGTATTTAAGTCACGTCTTGCACCACACACTTGGTCTAGCTTTTGTCTTATGTTGCTGTTGTATGGTTGGTTATGTTCCTTAGTTCCTAGCTTAGTACCTTAGTCTGCCTCGAGTTCATAGTTCGTGTTCTGTGTGTTTAAGTCTACAGTGTTTGTATTGTTTGTGTTTCAAATTTGCACTTGCATCCACTGCCTCCTGCATTAAGCATTTTTTTTTTTGAAAGCTGGTCTAACTTCTACCCATCAGGATGCATTTTGGTTGGTAGGTAGGTTTGACAGAGCCAAGCAAATTTATCATGACCTGTATGAAATTGGATATTTGCACAAAAATACGATTGAATGGCAAAAAAAGTTGGTATAGTGTACTCCTGTGCTAGCTAGTTTCTGGCCATAGTCTCATATGATTGACCCAGATGGTACACTTCTAGGGATAGGATACTACTAAGCGGTCATCTCAAATGAACTCACCATTTTGTGTTATTTTCTGTTTAAAAAAAAAAATAAAGAACACAATTCCAGCTAGACTAATATGTCAGACAATGTAAATAATGCTATTACTGGAATCCTAAACAAAAACTACCTTCAATTCTGTCATGAAGTGTAATTATACATATAGCTCTGTTTCTGATTTCTCATCTTGAGGAAATTGATATTCGTCCCACTCAGGAACAGTTACTTGGGCAAATCCGAGGCCAGGCTGAATCCTGATCCAAACCAAGCCAAATGAACCAAAACATCACGTTTGTGTCTTCATATACTTCAAGACACAAAGGTGACTTTTTGGTTCATTTGGCTTGATTTGGATTGGGATTCAGCCTGGCCTCGGATTTGCCCAAGTAACTGCTCCAGCGTGTGCTTATCCCACACACGGATCAGATCCCTGTTAGACTTGGATGATGGTGGTAAACATATTTTTCACATCCGAACCCTGTCAGTCAGTATTAACGACATGGCACTGCTAGTGCTAGTATTTTGGTAGCCACTCATTCTTTCCTAGACAACATTATTTTTAGTTTGTTTGTTTTTTTTTTCAGTATATGAAATCAGTATATGAAATCATGTGCCAAGCCTGAGTTTGAAAAGGGCATCCAACAAAAGTCACATTAGTTTTCTGTTAAGTAATAACCAGCAACTACAACAACAACAAAAAAGAGTTTGAATGGAAACATACGGTTGAAAAAGTGCCTCAGAGTTGTGGAGAATAAAGAGCAAAAATAAAGCAGGGATGAAATTGTTGGGAATAAATGATGACATATAGTGTGTATGCGTGCAAGAATTTCTTCAGCTCCATCCCGTAATGCAAACAACCGTATTAAATAGTACAGCAAAACAGCGCAGTACTTGCATTAACTATGGGAAGCTATAGTGTAGTACTGTTTTGACATTATACTTAGTAGTGTGCGATTTGGGACAAAGCCACAGGCAATAACCAGTTGTTAAAGAAATCCTTATAGTAACAATGCATAGCTAGCTTGGGAACACCACTTGCTAAATATTACATACTTACGTATAGTGGTGTTTTGACTGGCTGTGTAGTACAGTAATGTGCTAATGTGCTATGTTAACAATACTCATACTCATGCGCCGGACTGAAATGAGTTACGTTGTTGTTGTTAGAGTATTAGGCTATTAAATATAAGCTATGGGTTGTCACTGGAGTAATTACCTATATAACTAGCTTGGTAAAATAAAGCTAAATTTAAAAAAAAACAGCTAGCTAAGAATTTCTTGGTCTATTAAGTAAGGAATAAAACAGTTGAGGGCAGAAACGTTGATCATTTTCCTATAACAGCACATCCTGAAGTATTTTCATCTTACAAATTTATGTGTTTTCGTCTTATAAACTCGTCTTATGAAACTCCCTGTGTTTGTTGTTAACATAGAAACAGAAGTATATTATAATGAGCACATTCAGCAGTGCTGTGGTGTAAATATTAAATATAAGCTATAGAGTTGGTAATGGAAAACTACATCTAAATAGCTAAACATCTAACTTGTTAGAATAGCATTAAATGAAAAACAAGCCGCAAATATGTCAGCTAACATAGCAGCAGCTAACCATAAATAAGATAGCTAACCAGCAAAACACTCTAACTTGGATAGTGCTCAAGGGGACTTTGGTAAACAGAACTTTGGTAACGCACAACCATTTACATTCGTTAATGTTTTTGGTGAAATATTTGGATGGAAATGTATGTTCATCCCTCTCTCTCTCTCTCTCTCTCTCTCTCTCTCTTTTTCTCGCTCACTTTCGGCATGGGCTAATAAAAGTGTATGTACAACATTTTAAAGTGGGCAAGTTCAGAGAAACAGCAATAAAACTCAGGTCTAGCTGCCCATGTCTAGCTTTACAAGCCTGCACTGCCTCGTAAAATTAAGTGCTGTACTGCAAAATATGTGGCTTAGAAAATCTGCAAATCCCCCAATTTCAAAATCAAACAATCAGGTTTAAATATTCAGAACAAAAAATCTGTCAAAATTGTTCTCCCTTTTGTCTCCTGTAAAGAGATTCTGAATAGAGAGGAAGATAGAGAGAACAAATCATCTAGTACTTGTAATATCAGCCAAAATACATCAATCCATGTTTTAGGCTAAAATGCTAAAATCTGATGTCTAGTTAGTTTTTCTACAGGAATTTTGGACATTTTAAGGCTCCGTCATAATTGGTATCAGACAGAGAATTCATTCGTATTGTGTGTTTATGGAGCTGGAGGTTGGTGTTGTATACTGTATGTTTAGTGATCCTGTGTCCAGAACATACTGATTTATTTTCATCACTGTTTTATACACTATTCCCTAATTAACTAAGCAGCTAGCAGGTTATTAGCTAGCTACTGAATAAACTACAATGCAAAGATATGCTATTCTCTTTTCTAGTGAAACGATCTCAATAAAATGATCAGTAGTAATTCCGTGAATAAGAATGTACAGTGTAGGTGTATTGTTATAATTTAAGTTATAATTAAAGATACACATGCTAAACTCATCCGTCGTTCTAACTCCGCCCCTCACGCTTTTATTACTTGTATGCTGTTATTTAGAAATCAGGTTCTACTGCCATTTTCTTAACCTGATCATTGCCATCCATACAATTTGCGCATGAGTATTTATGACATTTCATATCACAACACTGTTGAATTGTCAAATCTGATCAAATCAGAAGTTTTTTATTTTTCTATAACAGCAGCTCTGACTATAGTTCAGCCTGCAAGGGAAATCACAGGTTGGGATTTTTAAAAAATGTTTGTAATTGTTAATACGGTGACGTTTTCTTTGAGGAGATTTTGCTTAGCATTTTTGGAAGGAGTCTCCAGTGTCAGAATTTAGTAACAGTCAGAGGTAAATCTGAAAGTTTAAGTGTTCCTTTATGGGAAAGTATTCAGGATGGAGGTCATTGCTGTTTCTTGGTAACATGACAATCTGCATCATTTTTGTCTTATTAACTTTAAGAGAGAGAGAGAGAGAGAGAGAGAGAGACAAAAGAATGGCTGGTGAGGGAACGACTGTTTACAGATGTAAAAGTTGAAGTACAACTTTAAATCCTTCACTCAAATTAAAGTAGAAAAGTATAAACTCTTCAATTGCCTCAAATCACACACTGATTTTAGTTACTGATGGTAAATGAACGCACCTTAGATGAAAGAAACAACGTGGGCAAATATTAGCTAAGATAAAATAACAATAGCTTTATTCCTAATCTCTCAAATGTTAGCTAGCATGATAATAATGCTGATGATGCAAACTAGCTGAATGGTAATCGTTGGCTGTTACAGTACAAACTGCGATGACAAATACAATATGTACGTAGCAGCAGATTAATTACAGTCATGGGAATTGGCTCTCATTCTTGATTTGTTAGGAATTTGGATCAACTCGTCTGATGCTAAAAAGTCAAATTATGACTTTACGAGAAATGTAGTGGTTTTGAAAATATAGCGAGTAGAAAGCAAAGGTTGTTCTTTTGAAATGTAGAAAGCGTGTCAACCGTATGAAAGAAAAACTCAAGAAATAAAATAACTGCACATGTTTTCACACTCTTCAAATCTAATACTTTTGTTTTACACAAGCACATTTCGGTATCAGACTGAAGCACTAGCACGTGCTGTATTGAACCGTTTGCTGCTTTAAATTTATATTCCCTACAAGTGATCATCAAATCACATGTATCTTCTCTTGCAACACGTTTTCGATCAGCACAGCGTCTCAGTAAGCTTGTCTTGCTTCATCAAGCTGTAATGTCAAAGATGGGCAAATGATGAAAGAAACGTTAGTGCTACTTTAATAGCCATCATTTTAGCTAATCAGCCCTTGTCTCTTATCATTTCCCACTGGGACAGGAAGTAGCACGTGTTTTCCAATGGTAGCAGTGCTAATTTGATCCCCAAATCAAGAATTTTTGTCCTGATTAAAAGTGTGCTCTCATTGTAGAATCTAAACTGTTTATGCATTGTTCTTGCTTCACGGCCATGTTTATGCTACAAAACCAGATTCCTTTATTTTAGTTAGAGATTGTAATAGCTAGGAATGAGGGAGTCATTTAATCCAACTAAGTCCTCTTGGTGCAGTAGGGAGAACAACAGGTAACACTTAGAAGCATCAGTATCAGTTTTAAATCTTAATTATTAACACTGTGTGTTAGGAACGTACATGTGTTTTCGCTTGCATGAAGTATGCAGCGACAAATTAAAGTGAATGGTGTATGAACAGATGTTTAAAGTAGGGCTGTATTCAGAGTTGAGTTACACCCAGGTAATGAGGATTTAATACTGAAATTGCACACATCGTTATTAAGAATAATTCACACTGATATGTATGTTTTGGGCTGTAAATACAAAAAAAAAAGTCATTTGAGGCCAATATTAAAATCTAATAGTACTCTCCATTTAAAGTTTACAAAAAATGTTTTTTTTTTTGCATGGAGAACATCAGTGTAGACAATATCTTAATCAGAGATATTGTTTATGTGGAGGACGTAATTACTAATGGATAAATTATAAACAGCACTTACAGTGAGCTGTAAGTGTAGCAGACGAATGCTTGGTCAGCTTTTCCTTCAAACCTGTTTTCTTTACAGGAAAGTGCATCGACTTAATCAAAACATTGACTTTTTTTTATGAATTCTACAACTCAATATCGATTTAATATCACATGGCTTTATTAATTTGTGTGCACGAGTAACTGTCAGAGCATGACATAAAAACAAAAATGCAAATGAACAGTATGTGCTGGGTTTAAGTGCTATTTTATAAGCCATTGAATAATCAGATTGTTAAATTAAAGCAACTTTGCAGTGATTAATGTGAAAATTACAACTATGATCATTCATGCAGCAACAGATTACACACAGAAATACAATTTTTTAATTGTCTATTGCTCTCATGTAGGTTTCGTTCTTCAGTCTGCATTTTCTATCCCTATTTTTTTGGGCTTAAAGTCATGTGCTTATGTTTAAAGGCAGTGGTCTAGATGCTATCGAAAAGCCCTGTCTCAGATGCTTCTACTCAGGAAAAATATGGCAACCATGATGGTGTGTACACAATACACAAAGGTGATTTACATAATCTGCATCAACAGCTTAAAAAAATCAACTTAACACAGTGCATAACCCGACTCTGAATACGTGTAACTTTTCCCCACATAAATATTGATGCAACATTTGACTTAATTTGCTGACTCTGAATATAGCCTGCTGATTTTCTATGAGGATTTTTATGTTATATTGTATATGTTTAGATGTGAATTTCTTCTAAATCTCTTTTAGTTTTGCATAACAGACTAAGGAAAATTACTTGTGTTTGCTAACCGACGGAATAAAAACAGTTCTTGTTAGTGCACTCGGACTGTACTGTGTTTATACTTTTTTTTTTTCTTGCTGTGACACACTTGATACAACTCATTAAGCACTGGATAAATACAGTTACTGATGAATTTAATCAGGAGTACTGGAGTAAACTGAATTTGGGAATTTTCTTCTATGGTGGTCTGTTATTTTAGTGGTTAATCTCAGGTCGATATCAGTGCACACTGTGTCTCACTGTATTGGAGTGCCCCGGTTTCTCCAGTTTTACCATGATTTGTGATATCCTGCTACTCCTGGACTGATGGGACTAATAAAACACAGACGTTTCGTCATAAACCTCGAGCCTGCACCTTCTGATTGGGACTAAACTCTCTTATTTATCTTGGGATGAGACTCGCCTTGTGTCACCAGAAATAAGAGGCTATAAACATAACAGACTTTTACGACACTGGTGTAAATATTGTATCGCCTATCATCATATTATCTAATTAAATAAATATTTAAGGTTCCTATATCAAGCGTGTGAGCTGTCACCAAGTGCCCAGTAGAGCACGTTTAAATTTTGTGGCTGTTTTGAACCTGAGCTCTGAATTGTGAGGTTATAGTGTGCTTTAAGGAAAATGTCCGAGTCTATGAGCCTTTTGCTTCATGGTTTAAATGTGGAAATAGTTTCAGGCAAACTGCTACTTCCACCTAGATATAGCCATAAAATTTAATTGATTCAGCGTATTAAAGGTAAAGTCAAAAGTTTACCTGTGCTTAGGAAAGAACGAAAAACCTATTTATTTTAAACAAAGCTGTAAATCAGTGTAATTAATCTTTTCAGAGCTGGGACTATTGTTCCATAGTTCTGAGAATTTGCATTACCAGTGTAGTTCCGTGTGTCTGGTGGATTTTTGTTCTTTTCTTTGTATAAACTAAGAAGTTAGTATAAAAAAATCATAAACTGTAAAATTAAATAAGAATGTCTACAAAACACAATTTTTGTCATTTAAAAAAAAAAAAAATTATAATGTATATATTATTTATGTCTCCAGCACCAAGAGACTCCTAAAACAAGCATTTAAAAAAATTTTGATTTCATGAGAACTATAAACTAGCTAACACACCTAGCAGCTCAGTGAACAGTTCTAGCCTCACTTCGTTGTCTGGTAGCAATGGATATGTGCCCAAGTAATTAGATAATGAATCGTAGAGTTCATTACATAGAGTGTGTAGTATTCAACCCCCTTATCAGTCTTCAGGTTCGTCTGGATTACAAATGACACTTACACAGATTGTTCCAGCAAGTATTTTTATTGCAATATTATAACCAATATATTGTGAAAGTAAATTATCAAAATTCATTATTTGTCAGCAAATTTAAAAACTGAAAAAAGCTGCTTGCATACTGCATACTCTTTGGGAGTGATTTTTCACCCATTCTTCCTGGAAGATTTGCTCCAGGTTCTTCAGGTTGTTTGGACGTTGTTTGTCGACTACAATTTTCAAACCGTGCCACACATTCTCAATGGATTCCGATCTGGACTTTGACTTGGCCACTTTGACTTGGCCACATTCACCTTTTTTGGTTTTAACAGCTCCTGCATTGCTTTGGCCGTGTATTTGGGATCACTGTCATGCTGAAAGGTGAAGTTTCTCCCAAGCTTTAGTTATTTTTTTAAACAGAGTGACGGAGGTTCTCTTGTAGTATCCCCCTGTATGTTGCTCCACCCATTCTCCCTACAATTTTGACAAGAAGCCCAGATTTTGAGAATGAAAAACATCCCCAGAGCATCATGCTGCCACCACCGTATTTCACTGAAGGGATGGTGTTAATTGAGGACTGGCCAGCATTAGGTTTGCACCACACATAACGCTTTGAAAAGTGCCCAAATACAGTATCTTGACCTTGGTCTCAACACACCAAAAAAACTACATCTTGATTTGGTCACTCTCGTGCTTTCATATGGCTCTTCTTGAGCAACAGTTTATTTCTAGTCAACCTCCCATACAGTCCTCAATTATGTGGAGCACTGCACCTTCACTCCACTCAGCAACTGTACTCTGTAACTCCTTCAGAGTGACTGTTGGCCTCACTATGGCTTCCCGCACCAGTCTCTGTTTGTTTTTGTGCCGCACCTTGTCTAGGTAGTGCTTGGGTGGAGTAAAACAGCTTCCACTTCAACACTATTGATCCAACACTGCTTACTGGGGGGTATCTAACCTCACAGATATAATTTTACACCCTATTCCTAAGTTGTGAACCTCTATTACATTATCTTTAACTTCCTTAGAATGCTCCTTAGCTTTCATTCTCATTTGTTTCCTCCAGACTAACACTTCAATGACAGTTGAGGTGTTTTTTGTCCAGGACATGGGAGCTATTTTAATATTTCACAGGTGGCCAATTGTAAGTCAGTTGTGTCCTGGTTAAAACAATATCTTTCATCTGATGCTTCTGGAACCTGAGGGGTAGAATACTCATTCAAGCAGCATTTTTTTAGTTTTTGAGTTTTTAGTTTTCTTGGAAATATTTGCTGACCAGTAATTAATTTCGACTATGAAAATTCTCTGTAAGAGAACATAAGTTTGCAATAAAATACTGACAGGAAGACTATGTGTATTTATCATTTGTTATTCAGACACATCTGATCAGTTCCAGGGGGTTGAATACTTTTACAAGCCACTGTACATTTTTAATTTTAATAGGTAATAATGTTGTGCTGCTCTAATGACATATTTTAGACATATCTTCTATGAACTGATTACTATTCTAGCCTAAGAATGAGGCAGACCACCAAATGTTAATTAAAGTAAACTGTACAGTTACACGCTTCATAAATCAGACATGTCAAGAAAACGAAGGGAAGAATGAGTGTTCAACTTAAACAGTTTATAAGAAGGAAGCGCTGATTTGGATTGTTTTAGCATAGTGTGTATACAGAGTGCATTTACTTTACTTTTAATGCAAAGAATAGTTTTCTTCAACAATGCTTTAACACTGAAATATATCCATTAAATTTACTAAACAAATAGCAAGTAAGGTTTTTTTTAATAATACATCTTGAATTTGAAACGAAATGACCTGAGAAGTTTCAGTGAACAGCTATGAATTAGTTAGCAATAATGATGAGTTTTATGGTTTCCTCATGACTGTATGGGTTTTAGCTGAAACAATGACTGATGACTGTGTGGAAAAGAGTTCACCTGAGACGAGTGTCCTGATGTGAATTTTATTCGTCGGCCAAAAATAATCTCAGCGTTTGTTTTGTTTGGTTTTTTCCCAGTGGTCTTTCCAATTGTTATAGCAACGCTATAGTGTTAGCGTGCTTGCTCTGTATTTTATAGGCTTTAAGAATTGGGCAGCTTCCAGTCACACTTCTTTTCAAAGCTCTTGTGTGCTTAGCCAGCTAGTGGCCTAGCGGTTTGCTCAGTGATAAAAGAGAATCTGCTGAAGCTAAAACTGATAGCTAGCCCATATAACTTTGCTTTGTGAAAGCTTAGCATATGATACTCACTAGGCCTGACCTCACTGTTATGTTTTTCTTGGGAATGGTCACACAAAATGCTTGTGTGTTCGAGCATCTAGAAGACGAGTGCTTTGCTCTGTTACAGAACCTGATCTAGCTGCTACAGATAACACTGCCAGTAGATTAGATCATACATAGGAGGGGTAGCAATCATAAAACCTCTGATATTAACCTCATTACTGTCACTGGCACAGCACACAGTGAGCAGGTTCGTTTTTTTTCAGACCATTACAGTTATCAGAACACAGCCATCTGACAGAGATCATATTTTACGCTCGTGATTTATATTTTTTCTAGGGCAGATGAATTTCTAATGAATGTAATGCATTCCATGCATTTAGTTAGCTAGAATAACACAAAAACACAAGATCTAGTAGAACTAAAAATAATGGGCCTCATTTATCAATCCGAATACAAATGAATTTATTCTTAAATCGCTCATAGTAACTTAGTTCATACTTTGGAAAATCAGTCGTATCCTACAAGTGACCTTGTTTAAGTTTATATATAAGGAAACTCACTAACGTAAACCTCGATTGATCAGTTTGAAATCATCTAATTGCCAAATTAGTGCACTTTTATATATGGCTCATGCTGTTAAGTTTCTAATAAGTTTCAAATCACTTATTTGTTTAAATCGCACACATGAATGAAGTGAACATTTTGCGGAACTCATATTTCATATTAATACCTTGAAAACAAGCAAACAAAAACAAATCCATAGATTAAAATAAAAAGATTGCCATTCAATTAGCACAAAAGTAATGGCACCCTTTAAAAAGGAGGACGTGTTAGTGTGTATCTGCGGTAGCTGACGCACTGCACTCGCTAATTAGTGGAAGATTTAGGAGGCATTCTTTCACCATTTAGTTGTTTGCGCTTGGTAATTTATGGGTTATTGTTGTTTATCAACATAGGCACATGAAGAAAATCAGTGTTCCTGAAACTTTTGTAAATATGGCAGGAATTTGTAGTTTCGGTCTGGCCTACGAAAACATTTATACCCATCTAAAAATAACAGGAAGACCATGTGCTAGCTAATTATTCAGTATTTCTGGCACGTAATTTTGTTGTAACAATCAGACACCTAAGGCAGAGCTTGGACACTCAAATGGCTCAAGTGGCAAAACCTGTAAAGTAAAAGAACGCAAACAGATCAGTAAGTTTCGACAACCAACTTTTAAAAAGGAATTGGAAAGATTGTGGAAGAATGAAGAATGAAGTCACTTTACCTACTAAGAAATGTACCAAGCAAGGTTTAAACTTTCTTGCCCACTCGAGCATGTGCAGTTGTGGTCCTATCGAACTTTTTCTAAGGTTTGGCAGTTCTGACAGATGTGAAAACTCCACCCACACTTGAGCGTCCAGCAAAAATCAGGGGTCCTCATCTAAGTGAACTCTGGTATGTTAGGGGTGCTTGTTATCCTTTCACAAATTCTCTTGTGGAGTTCTTAAGTAGTACTCAAACCTGACTTTTGCCTTGCAGTTTTAATTGTCTTATTGCCTTAAACAGCACAATAGCTAGGTACCTAATTTTAGTTTGTTTACTGTTTACTATCTTCTCTAAAGAAATCAGATTATTACCCGTAATAATCAGATTTTTCCTCCACCTGGCCAATTCAGACCCATTGCATTAAAAATAATTGCAAAAGTGAAAATTATCCTTCTGAGCAAAGAAAAGGAAAGCAAAATACATCACTTTCATGCATGGCAAAAATCACTTCATCACCTTTAAACTGGCAACATCTTCATCATTCATTATAAGCTTATACAATACTCAACACTCAGAGTATAGACCTTATAGTTATTGTGCAGAAAATTTATAGCTAATGGCCCATGATTTATTGCTCATTGACTCAGTGGAACTAGTAGCTGCACAATTATTTTCTTAACCTGGTCTAATTTTAGCTTCCTCCTTCCTACGCATGGTTTTCAGCTTTGCATGACATCAGGTTGTTTCACGCTACTGAGAATAACCAGCTGAACAGAATTTTTCCATCCTCATTCCGTCTCGGCAGAACTCTGGATAAAACGCCGTGAAGAAGTGGATCACAGTGTACCCACTGCAAAAATGTCAAATTATTTTTAGTAGCGTCTCTGGCTGTAAGAATGGAGAAATTTAGTGTTTAGTTTCTTGCTTCTGGTATTCTTAGTCTAAAATGCAGCAACGGTATTATGTTGTATTTGGGTGAAAAATCCATTTAATTCATAATAAACAGATGTTATTTAATATGTTATTTAACAAAGAAAAGCATGTCTCCAGTGTCAGCATCATCAGTGTCAGTTTTCCGCCACGTGAAAGTCTTCAGAACAGAGGAGTTTGCGTTTTGCAGTTTCTTGTTAACAAGACAAGCTGTTTTAGTCTTAACTTTAAAAGACAGAGGCTGGTTAGGAAAGGTATTTATAGCTGCTATAATGATAACGATAAGCGATAACTTGTTTCCTGGTCGTTCAGGACATTATATGTAACTATAAATGGTTAAAAGTATGATGTCATTTTTTAATAAACAATTTTAAAAAATATTTGGCAAATAGCCCAATAAAACACGTTCGGGACATGCTGTTACTGGAAAATACTGGAAAATAATCAAATTCACTTTACCTCAGGCCGCATCACACCACCCTTGCCTTGATTATTATCTTACAACAGCGTGCCTCATTGTGATTTATTCCTTATTTGACTTTGCCTGTCTGTGACTTGAACCCTGACAAGGACTTGGATTCCAGTTCTTGGATTTACTCCGATAAAGAATATACCGAGTTTACAAGACTTTCTGTTAGGATTGTGTATTTATTATTAACTGAGATAGAGAAGACAGCACACCCACTTTTCCCAGGGCCCATGGTGCCAGAGGTTTCTCTCTGCTAAGGACTTTTTTTCCCCACAATCACTGTTTCTGTATATAATTCAGTACTGTGTAGTTATTTATGCTTTTATATTTACATATTTAATGATTTATTCAATGATATTTTGTTTTATATTATATTGCTTTGGTATTTTTGTCACTATTTTGCTCCGTTTCCATGGTTACAGTGGCATGATTCTCGCATTAGACGTCTTTTTTTTTAAAAAAAAAAAAACTCAGTTTAATGTATTGTTTCTACATGAGTGTACTGTATGTTGTATATTACTACAATTTTGTACCTCAGAACATTTATACATGATGTATCAATTTTCATGTAAAATCTGCAGCTGAAGAGAATCAGATGATTAAAATGGAGAAGTTCTCAAATGTCAACAGGACGCTGAAGAATTCAGTGCAGTCATCTGTAGTTTTACTTGTGAGTACGTTTAACATTGCACTGACTGGCAGTAGCATCCGTCCGTCTCACTTTCTCTCAGTCTCGGTCACTGTGTTTTCCTGCAGCTGGCATCGTGTGTGTGTTTCTCGTTCTCGTACGTTATGTTTTTATGAAGCGCTCAGCGTTTATGGAGTGAGAGGGTCAGGTTTCAGAAAGCTGGTAATCAGACTCAGGAGGTTCTGCTGGAGCAGTCAAGAGACAGAGAGACTCAAGAAGGTGGAGAAGGAGAGTGGGAGAGGGAGGGATGTTGGGGAATGAAAGAAAAAGCCTTACATTTATAAGAAATATATCACATATTGCCTGTCTCTTTCTATCACTTTCTAACTCCCATACACTGTCTCTGGTTCTTCCTCTTTCTGTCTGTCTCTCTAGCTCTTCCTGTCCCTTTCTCATCTCTCATTCTTTCCCTCTGAGTGTCCCTCAGTCGTTCTGCTTTGGTAGTCAAGCTTTGTGTCGAGTGGCTGGTTTCTGCGTTCAGACTTAATAAAGCTCCACGTAGCTTCTGGCTGCCTTTTAAGATGACTCACTTTTTTTTGCACTCAATTTTTTGCCTGTCTCACTTGATTTCCAGAATGACATCACATCCTCTTCAACAGAGCCACTACTGCATGATTACAGAACAGCATTAATAAGCTGTTTGTGTTTTTGTGTGTGTGTGTGTGTGTGTAAAACTCAGATGAAATAGCACTTATGCATGATTATGATTATGTTTCATCAAATTGGATGCCAGAGTTAAAATCTTAAGCCTTGGGATGCATAATTAATCCTGTTTTAATCATGATCAAGAGTTTTGACTTTCACCTTTCATTAAATGTCAGCAACTATGATACTATGATTATATATTACCAAGCTAGGGTGATGTTAGATTGTTTTTTAATGAACAGTGCATTAAATCATAAATCGATCATAAATTGTGAGATTTGCGTGTGGTGTGTATGAACAGAGTGTACAAGTCTGAAAGGCTAATGTTTGAATGTTTGAGTGTTGCACAAAAAGGCATAGAGAAATTACTGAAGGTTTGTGTAATTAGTAGCAGCCAATTTGGTGTGTGATTTTCTCTGCATCCCAGAAGCAGGTGTAAATTAGAGGTGTGTGTTGCTCTGTGCAGTATGGCCTGTGTTGCCAGGATTGCAGTTTTACCATGGAACTTTTGAACTGGTTGATTTTTAAAAAAAATGTTTTTTGGCCATGGACTGGGGTTTGAGTGTTTTGCATACATTTGAAGTAATTACAGTATATCTATATATTTAACCAAGCACTGGTGGCCATGCTTAGTGGTTCCTCTCTTGATACCTTTCAAAACATTAGGTCTGTATATTTGCTCTGTATATAGCTACTGTATGAATCTTTCACAATATTTGTGTCACACCAGCTTGGGCTATTTCTACGCCCTGCCAGCAGTGGTCCCCCTTCCCTGAGTATTGTCTTTTTATTAACACACTTCCTGTTTGCTCACTATATAAAATCAATTCACAATCATGAACATTCGCGAAGTCTTGCCTCCATTTCTGTGCGTGTAAATTCCGAGCCTTACCTCTAGTTATTGTTCATTGTGTATCTGGTTCGATTACTCTCTTCGATTTGCTCCTTGCGTTTGTGTTTTGCCTTGACCGTGTTCTGTCCATTGCCTGACTAACTGTCTGTTACAATTTGTATCAATGATTTGGTCTATTCATTCTCAAAGATATATTTTTTTTACAACTATATCTGTGATCAGGACAGCACGACAGTGTTTTCAAATATCTATGTTTCCACCATTCATATTTCAATGCAAAAATGGCATTTTCTTTTTTAAAAAGTTGCATTTTGCTTGGTGAAAAATATTGTTTCTTTGTAGACAGAAGAGTGAGGACAAATGTATTTGTATTATTGAAGACAACAGTTAATGGGACTAAGCAGCAGTTTTATTTTGATTGAAAGCTTTATACATGTTTATATATATATATATATATATATATATATATATATATATAATTTATTTATTTATTCATTTATGAATCCATCTGCTAACCTGAAACCAATGTCAGAAATGCATTTACTACTTTTATTACGAAAATATCTGACTCAAATGTTTAATTTTAGTTAACTACATTATCAGACTCCAATTCCTAAGGTTAAAGCAAACAGTAAACTTTGAGTTAAAATGCTGGAAAAGTAATCTTCCCCTCAGAACCTCTTTTTACTAATACAAGCCAAGCTTGTATAACGCTCACTAAAAAATGACTTAAGATTCTCAGAGACTAAGCATGTAGGGTATGAAAACATACCTCTGCTAGCTAAGAGGTTTATTTTAAACATAAATTCATATTTGGTAACTTCTATTTTCTGAACTCATATGTCCTTATTGAAATCAGCACATTGCTCACTAACATGATGCCACAGAAAGTATACTGGTTAGACCCAAATACAAATGGTCAGAATTAATTGACTTTGTTCCCTCTGACCCAGATTCCTGACTACATTGTTCTGACCAGTCCAGCACCAAATTTCTCCCATATTCTAAAAATCCACTTAAAATGATAATGTAATAATAGAATTTTATTCCTAAATTGGTTTCAGGATGGAACGCACACACACACACATCAGCTTTGAGGATGCCGCACTCTTCAAAATGTCATGATTTCATGAGCGGGCTGCTAGAGAAGAAGAAAGAAAAGGAGCAAAGTGTGGAATAAGAGACATTTTTGAGGCTTCTGTGGCTTGTATTTATTTTGGCCTGTGTGCAGCCACGTAGAGCTGAGAGAGGTGAAAGTATGAGTGTGTGTGTGTGTGAGAGAGAGAGAGAGAACAAGAGAGAACAAGAAAGCGAGAAAGCGAGAGAGAGAGAGAGAGAGAGAGAGAGAGAGAGAAACAGAAAATGATTTAAGCTAAGATAGCACTTTGTTTTCAGAATAGGAATTAGGGTCAGAATGATATTTTTTAAAAAATGTTATGATAAACAATTTCATATGTCTTTGCAGTGATATACTGTTACACTGATACAGTATCATCACATCCTGAGTAAGATTCAAGGCAATGCGTATTGTTCTGGGACATCTTACAAAATCTTACAAATTTCCCTGAACATATTATAAAACATGATGAAATGCATAAATGCATGACAAAATGCAGATACCGGTCCAAAGACATTTTTCAAATCTCAAATCGTTTTGGTGAGCCTGTGCCCACCGTAGCCTCAGATTACTGTTCTTGGCTGACTGTTGTAGCCCATCCACCTCATGGTTCAATATATTGTGCATTCTGAGATGCTTTTCAGCTCACCACAGATGTAAAGAGTGGTTATTTGAGCTACTCTAGCCTTCCTATCAGCTCAAACCAGTCTGGTCATTCTCCTCTGACCTCTCTCATCAACAAGGCTTTTCTGTTTTTTGTTTTTTGCACCATTCTGTATAAACTCCAGAGACTGTTGTCTCTGCTGTTTCTGAAATACTCAAACCAGCTCATTTGGCACCAACAACACTGTCACGGTCAAAGGCACAGTGATCAAAGTTTTTCCCCCACTCTAATAAATGTACAGGTGTTCTTAAAACATGATCAATATGTTGACTATGTGTATAAAGCACATAGTTTTAGCATGATGATCTTTTGCTCCTATGATAATATCTCATGTTTTATATCATGATAATATATATCTGGTAAGAGCATTGCTGTGGTTACAGTATATGTGTTGTGTGAGATGCTTTTTTCATATCACAACAATAAGCACTCCAAAACTCCAAAAAAATGGTAAGTGTGAAAGCAGCCATAAGTCTGATTCATACTTGCTGTTGACTATGCGTACGTGTATGCAATATGGCCGCCTTGTACACGTCCACAGAAATTAAGGCGTGGTGCAATACACATAGTGGAGGATTTTCTAGCACCATGTGACACTGTGTCCCCAAATGAATAAACAATCTAGCATTGTGTCTCAAATTGCATACTTATGTACTATTCTAGACCATTATTTAGTACTAACATTAACAGTTTTACTATTACAGTTACTTTTGAATTTTAAAAAAGTTAAACCTACTGAAAGGTCTGTTTCGAGTACTAGTCTTCTGGATTTTCTAGATTAGTAAATATTTTTGATTGTACAGTGAGGGTTTTTGATTTGAGACACAGATCTGGACAACGATCATGCCAATGTCAGAAAGTTTTAAACAGAAACAGAGCTCGTCAATGTGTTTAAAATCACGGTGCATGAAATCGCTAAGCATGAATGCTAAACCAGATGGACAGAGATGTTTTGGCTCAGACATGCCATCTAATGGATGCCGCTTTTAATCCTCTAGACGCACATAAGCTACGCAAGCGAGTATGTGAACAATGCCGCTCGCATAGCAGCTGTGCACACATGCACGTGTGGTGAAAGTGAAGTATATTTGTGCCTTTACTCAATAAGCCATTGATATACTTCACTAGCATTCCACTAGCTAGATGTCACTACCAGGGGTAAACCATGGCAGCCAGCAGTGAACTGGTTTGTGTAAACACAAACATATTTTTTCTGACGTGAGGTGAAAAAGTGGCTGGTGTGAGAATGCAGTGTGAGAGCATGCGTACCGAAAGTCTTGGTGCTGCTTATTCATGATGAAGCCAACACAATGTGAGGATGTGATGTTCGCTCAAGCCTGGACACTTGAGTCTGCCCACAGTAATAAACACTCCTTTCCCTTTGGGAACACTCAGGCTTACTGAGCCAAATAACACACACACACACACACACACACACAAACAACTTCACCAGTGTTGCATCATTTAATATGAGAGAACACAGCATGGGTATCGGTGACTCAGCAAAGTTGCAAACACACACTTTCCGTATGCATGCTCTAACTCCGCATACTCACGACAGTCAACTTTTGCGTATAGCATTTCTTTTTAGATGCCATTTGAAAGAATGACGTTGACCTCATTATGACCCACAGTATAAATTCAGTATAAATTTATAGCTTGTTCAAGTTGTTCTCTCTCTGTTCAATTCCAACATCTCTTTCTTTCTCTTTCTCTCTCTCTCTCTCTCTTTCTCTCTCTCTCATCTGATTTTAATGGTTGGTGATGGAGAACAGGACAGAGCTACACTCATGACCCTGCAGTGTTCATATCACCACTAGATGGAAGCAGTAGTGCATCATGGGAAAAAAAACAGGGGAAAGTGCAAGTTCCCTTGGTTTTAGTTACTTTAAAACACACACACACACACACACACACTAGATAGAATATTACCATAATCTCTCTCTCTCTCTCTCTCTCTCTCTCTCTCTGTATATGCATGTGTGGGATTGAAGCCAGACGTGACTTGTCACACCGAGTATTTCCGAGTATCAGGTATAAGAGAGACTGAGAAAAACACACACACACACATACAGGAAACCTCATTATTGTCTGTTTTAAATAAACATCTTTGCCTTTTTTCTGCTGATTTGTTGATTTGATGATGTTCTTTTGTGTGTGTGTGTATGTGTGTGTGTGTGTGTAGTCACTTTTTGTAGACTGTACTGTATGTCTTAGAGTGTGTGCATGTGGGGCAGATTGAAGCCAGACATTCTCTATCTGTCTCCCAGCTCAGAGTCCCTTAAAAGGTGTGTATTGTCTGACTCTAAGCTTGTTTAAAGGTGTGTGTGTGTTTACAGGTTTATATATGGTTGGTGTGTGTGTGTAAGGAGGGAGAGATAGTTAAGTTCATTGGTCTATTTGTCACTACACAGTTGACCTTTGACCCCTTCACTGCTACAGGAAGAGGAGAAAAGCCTTCACTAATACATCACATTCAGTACAACCTATATTGTGTGTGTGTGTGTGTGTGTGTGAGAGAGAGAGAGAGAGAGAGAGAGAAATTTTCAGACAGAGGTAAAGCTGCTGTGAGAACTTTTCTTCATAAATCCTGAGGATGGATATCTGATCGCTTATCTAAACAATAATAAAAGTTTTTGGCCAATGGCTATTATACACAATGTTTTAAACTAACACTAGCAATTGAAGCCTGGAATACTTCCTTATGGAAAAGGGGAAAGCATGCTATCTGGAAGAATTGCATCAACAATTTCCTGTGTTGTACGAATCAGAGAACAGAATTTTATCATGTGAACAAACATGGCCTCCATTCAGATCGTTTATTCGAAGAAAAAATTTAATGAACCAGACTCGGTAGAAGAACAAGGATCCATGTGTAGAGTTAAAAAACACAATTAAAACACAATCCAAAATCCACATCATTTGGCAGGCAATACTAATGGCACAAATCATCAAATCAACAGGGCAATCCAAATAGTACTGAAACATGAAGCGGCAAAATGGTCAAGACACAGATTATGTAAACAGGGAAAACAAGACTCAGAACAGAACTTGAAAGAATGGAAAGACTTCACAAAAATAAATATAAGACCATTGCTGCGTCTCAATTGGCTACTATCGTAGTATGTTGAAATGAGTGTCCCAAAGGTATCCAGATGGTCTACTATTTCGGGTAGATTTTCGAAGTGTGGATCCGTGGACACTTTTTCAGCTAATATTGCCCATAATTCCTTGTGCGAAGGAGGAGGAGTTTTGTGATGGGTTGCTTTGCTGAATTCAAGGATGCATTTTAGAGAGGTGTAAATGAAATGTGGAAAAATAAACCAAAGGAATGGTAAATTAAATGATATAGTATAAATTATATAAGGAATAATGAATTAAGAAAAGCTGAAATGCAAGGAGGGGTTTGTTTACGGTGACAGTGTGCGTAACTAGTCAACAACGTTCTCTTCCGTTACATGGCGTGTTAGTATGTCCCAGTACTTGCATACTCTTTTGCTACACACTCAAAAGTATGTACTTTTTCTTCACTTGGTAAATTGGGATGCAGGGCATGTGCTTATATAGAGACAAACCCGGAAGTAAACAAGAAATGAACACCTGATTAGCACTCAGTGACCTCTGCTGGTGGGGAGGGGTACTGTCCTGGGCTGTGGTGGAAACAACAAGGATCCTCTTGCTTTGGTAAGTCAAACTCAGGCTATGCATGACTAAGCTTGGAAGGTTGTTTAGATGGTATTTGTTGCAATTGCAAACTTCTTGATCCTGAAATTTTCCAAGACATTACAGGCTCTGCAGGTAGGGATAGTCATTTTAATTTAGGTAAATCATTAATGTGCTCATGCTATTAGCTTGGATGGTAGTTAACTGCATTGTGTGTATTTGCCAATTCTGTGTTTAAAAAAAACTCAGCCCTGTTATTTTCAACCATGTTACTCATTTAAGAGCAAAATGCAGCCAAGAAACCTGTTGAAAATGAGATATTGTTGCCTGGGATGGGTGTTTGTTAAATGCATGTTTTCTTAGATTCAGTGTCTTAATGAAAAGATAAAATTTTAAATAGTTATGAAGGTTAAATAGCACATCAATCACAGAATCACCCTCAACAAACACTAAAAGAGTTAACCAACGAGTATGTTTACAAATGTGAATTAGTTTAGGTCTTGTAGCTTACAGCCATAGCTGTGTTTGTAAGTTGCATAACTCAACCTTGTAACTTACGTAGCTTGATTAACTGAGCTAGCTGGTTAGATGTTATTCAGTGAACAGTAGTGTAGTTGTGTTGAACACAAGAAAATAACAGCTGCTAGTTCGGGATCCTAATATAAGATGACAAATTAGCGACACATGCGCAATGAGCTAAAAGTAAAAAAAAATAGTAAAGTGAGCTATAACATATGCTGATATTAAACAACAAACACAAAGCACACTCAGAGAGAACTCGGTAAAATGACTTACTCTGTTTTTAAGTGCATTCAGGCAACAAACCAGTTTTTTTGTCAATTTAAGCACTGTTCTTGGCAATTGCCTACTTTGCCAATATGCACCAGGCCTGCCTGATGGAAAAATGTTTACTGGAAACCATTAGGATAATAGCTTCTGCTATTTTTTATTTATTTATTTATTTTTTATTAGCAGAGTGTGTGCTCAGTATATGAGTTGCAAGTGTGTGTTTGAAGTGTGCTGCTGCAAAGGCCTGTTACGAATATGAAGTGTGTGGTGTGTGTGTGTATGGTAAAGTGAAAATATGAGCTCTTTGTGTGGTACAAAGTGTGTGTGTGTGTGTGTGTGTGTGTGTGTGTGTGTGCGTGTTATATACTGTAAAGGCCTTAATGTCTGAATCAGTGCTGACTGATATATACCATGTCTCTGCTGATTGATAAAGCGGTTCTGCATTAGCCTTTAGAGCTTCTGGAACATTCCAGTTCATGTACACATCATAACTCAGGCTAAATGCTAATCTCCTGGAACATTACACACTCAAGGATTTCGAAAAACAATAAACCGCGCTCCATCAAAACAAACGGCTGCACGTTTAGGGGTGTGATGGAGCTTTGACAGAGGAGGAGCAGGGCAAATAAACGGCACAAGCAAAGTGCTATGTGATTATTGACTTGAAGCAAAAACAACATGGCTCCCGTCTGGAGTTTAAAAAGAAGTCTGTGTGATGAGTTTCCTTGTGTTGGGTGTAAATTTTGGATAAATAGAAGGTACCACTGAATGTTTGGCTGTTTATGGTTGTTTACATTTAAATTGAATGTAGCTAGCATCTTATTTGTAAACACACTGATACAGGGCTGCTATGCTAACTTTTTTGGAAAAGTTCTGAGGTAATAAAAAAAAGTGCATAAAAGTGCACTTCTAAAATGTGTTAATCCTTATAAGTGGTACAATTCATCATTTTAACTGTAAACAGTGTTCATAAATTAACTGAGGGATTATATCAGCTCAGGATTATCTGTATCTGTAAGACTCAACGCTAACGTTAATCCTAGCTTCCTCTGATTGGTGTGGATGAGAGGATTTTTGAGCTAGACGTGACTCATTATTGCAGATTTCATTGTCTGATCTTTCCTCTCAAAGTCTCTCCCCTCAACTCTGCTTTACAAAAAAAGTTTTATTAATAATTATTAGACAGATATTGAGTTTGATTTGCAGCTTAGCCTTGATCGCATTTCAGGAGATAATTGGAAATGAGTGATGAGTGGGAAAAGTTCACCAATTACATCAATAATTTCAACTGCTAAAACCACTAGGGCTTAAATCATATTTGAATGGAAATATGTACATCACATATATGAAGACATCATCTTCATGACTGTGATCTTTGTACAAGCATGAATTTCTCCTCAATTGCATAATTACTGCACCATTATGGCCCTGCAATATGTAAGGAATAAAACCCTTCAGGGCGTGCTGTTATAGGAAAATAATCAATGATGGGGAAGACTTACCGTTACTACCCAAAAATTGATTATTTTCCTATAACGGCATGTCCTGAAGTGTTTTACTCCTCTTACAACACAACAATTTGCCAATGATTACAATGTTTTATCAATTAACGAATGATACATCATATTTTTATCCATTCATGTTGTATGTTTCATGTTGTACAACATCTGAGAAAGACGTTACTTCCTGTTGTCACTTATGTTATAGTAGCTTTAAATGTTAAACAGTCGTTCCCACCAGCCTCTCTTTCTTTTTTTAACTCTCTCTTAAAGTTAATATGACAAAATATTAAGCTTGTTATGTTACCGAGAAAGTGTAAATCCCTCCATCCTGAAGACTCTCCCATGTCTGAAAACGTCCTTACCGTTACCAAACGCTGACACTGGAGATTCGTTCTGTAAATTTTCCTTACATTGTTCCTTACAGAAAGCTTGACCATATCAACAATAATGTTTTTCTTGTTAAGCAAAATGTTTTTAAATCTGTTTATTATTGGGCTTGGATTATTATTGGGCATGGAGCATTCACCATACAAGTCCCAGTGACTTAGCTGTTACTATAAAAACAATATCCTATTAGAATGAGTGCATTAACATAAACCTATCACTTGAAATACAGCCAGATACTATTTTCAGAGCTGTTGTTATAGAAGACTAACCAACACATTCTGAGCATTCAGAATTGATAATTCAGTGGTGCTTTGGTCTAAAAGTGAGTAAGAGTTGTTTATTTGTGTGTAACGTTGAGGATGGTTAGGGCTAATGGTTTTGATTTTAATTCCACCCGAGGGAAATGGTGAGAGCATGAGAAAATAAACATAGTCAGGTGATGAGAGACATCTGTTCTAGGTACGAACTGATTTTTCATCCATGGAAATTTTGAGGCAGTTTTAGTTTTTGGTTGTAAAAGTAAAAATGCCAAAGAAGTTTGACTGAAAAATCAGACTCCGTTCAATTTTAAAGATACTATAATGTATTGTTTTGATGATTTAAGAATGGAAAAAAAACCAACAAGTAAAATGACAATAATAATTTTGCTCTCTTGCAGATCGCGCTCACTGACTCCATTGCATAATTTTTAGTGATTTGTACTGAAAACATCTGGCAAATTTTAATCATCTAGTCGCTACCCGAGCTGTGTCCCATTTGCCATTTGGTGACATAGGAATATTCAATTCCTGTTTTAGATCGCTAAGGTATTTTTTTTATTGAATATTAAACAGCAAATGTTGTAGTTATTGCAAAAACCATGCCAGTTCTTCCAGCTGTTTGTATTGTGTGTATGACTTTTAATGAAGTAAAGCTGCTGGAGAAATCATGGCTTCTGGAGAACATCACGTACACTAAACGAAATTTTTCAAAACCCAATATACACTCACATGCTCTTCTTGCAGAATTACAGTTGGGAACAAACAAGGCTCCATTCAGTACAGTGTTTCTATATTGGCTGATACACTATTTGAGCAAAAGTGTGTGGACACTTGACCATAACACCCATATATGGGCCTTCTCCAAACTGTTGCCACAAAGTTGGGTACATACAGTCTGGAATGCTGTAGCATTAACATAAGTGTTAACTTACACTGGAACTGAGAGGCCCAAACAAGTTCCAGCATGACAGTGCACCTATGCACAAAATGAGGTTCATAAAGACATGGTTTCCCAAGGTTGGAGTGGAAGAACTTGAGTGGGCTACACAAAGCCCTGACCTCAACCCCACTGAACACATTTGGAATGAACTGGAGCACCGACTGTGCACCAAGTCTCCTCGCCCAACATCTTTGCCCAACCTCTTGTGCTCTTATGGCTGAATGGGCACAATTCCCCCATAGCCATGGTCCAAAATCTAGTGGGAAGCCTTTCCAGAAGAGTGGAGGCTGTTATAGCAACAAAGAGGGGACCAACACTGTATTAATGCCCATAGTTTTGGAATGAGATATTCTGGTGTGCACATACTTTTGGTCATATAGTGTAACATAGTGAATGTATAACTTAGAGGGATGTATTGTTGAATTCTCACATCTGCTCAGAACGTGTTGTTTAATTCTCTTTAACAGCAACTCCAGCAGTAATTCTGGCTGTAATTCAGATCCCAGGTTTATATTAATGTGCTTGTTGTAATACGTCCTTTCTATAACAACTTCTAATACTTATGGTGGACGCACCAAATAATCTACGTCTAATAATAAATATATTAAAAAGATATAATCATTGATGGTGATTATAGATACATTCTCAGTAACATGACTGGCTGAGGTTTTCTATTACTGCTTACTTCAAGAGAGAGGCTAAATGACTGTTTATATGATGTTCCACCTTATGTAACTATAAATGGATAAAGTATGACGTTCATAAATAAATTAAAGAATGGTAATCCCTGGCAAATTGCCGTGGTATAAAAGGAAAAACACTTCGGGACATGGAAAATAATCAGCTTCAGAGTGGCAACAGTAACATCTCAGCATCAAAGGAAAATGATGCATTCGTGTTTCATGATTTATGGAATAAAAACAGTTCTTGGAAGTGCGTTTCAGGCTGTGTGAATCCTGTAACACTATGCGTCAGTTGCTGGCTCAAATTTTTTGAAACTGTGCCTCATACACTCCGTACTAACATGAACTCTAATATTACCATGAAGGACATTGTGTTAGAAGGATTGTCTTTTCCTGTCATTGTGGCAATCCTTCTTCCACAGTCTGGGATTCTTTATCGGCAAACACACAGTATTTCCTCGTCAACACATGCTCTCCCGGTTGTAACAGAGAAAAAAATTCCTCTGAGGCTGTGTGGTTAGTGTGTAGAACTTAAAATAACAACTTTATATGTAATACTACTACGCTCACGCTACATAGAATAGTATGAGTTTTGACACTATGAAACACCCTTTATGTACTTAATGCCCCCTTTAGACCAAATGTAATCATTAAGCCAAAACTCTTACATTATCATAAACATTTCACATGATTATAAATTCTTGCCATATCATATGGTTTCCATATGATAATATAAAGCATGTAATTCATTGTCTAGTAACTTTTTGAAGTAGGTTTTATACATTATGATTCATTAGTTCACTTAAGTTATAACGGTTATAATCAGTCGTCCCTTCACCAGCCTCCGTATTTCTCTCTTGAATTTACACAAAAATTGCAGCTTGTCATGTTAATAAGAAATCTCAAGGCCTCTGAATGTTACAAAGCACTTGGACTGGAGACTCCTTCCAAAAATGCTCAGTAAAGGTCTCCTCACACAGAAGTAAACATATGAGAATTGGGAAGTCATGTAATTTCAAACCTCCAGTGTTGTAGTATAATAAGTTTTTATCTGTGAATGTTTACAGGAACAGGTGGACTTTTAACACTGGCAAGAACAGAGTGATGTCATCATTAAATGGGTAGGAGGAGTGAAATCTGTAGCACCAGCTGGCCTCCTAATTGGCCAGGTGGCCTAACACATACAGTATCACTTACTTGCCCCTGGGAAGCAGAGACATCTCATTAAAGAGTAAATGATCATTCTTGGCTAATGTGTCCTTTGTCTGAACTTGTATATAAATGTTTTAATGGAATGACATAGTATTCACATAAAGAAACCACTGCCTGGATAATTGACTGGATTTCTGTGTCAGTAATTGAGTAGATTAAACCAGACTTGACGATTATATATTGTAGGTAGGTGGACCTGTAAAAATGGCCAGCAAGTGTAGATATAATTTGGTGTACTCAATAAAATGGCAACTCTGTGTATATATGTATACACACTAGGGGTGTAAGACAGTGACACTATCTATATATGTTTATTGCTCCAAATATCCATATCTGTATTTGGATCTGTAGTGGGTGTGGCCTAAACTGTAAAGTGTTTTTGTGTTTTTTTTTTTTTTTTTTTTAAATTAAATATTATCCCTACCACTATGCCCCTGAAAACACTGGTCACCCTTAATCTTGCTCATGTTATTATTTTTGCATGTAACTGCCTGTGATATATTCTAACGAATTTAGTTCCCAGAATATAAACATACTAATAACCTAATTTAAACAGCCGCGACCCTGACCAGGCAGTTACTAAGGATGCTGCAAATGTTAATAAAGGTCTTTGTCTGTCCAGCGAGCTTTGTATCTGACCTCTCGCTCACACTTGTATGAAGATATAAACCACTTGCTTGTGTAACTTTCCGGAGGATCCCTCTAGACTCAACTAGATTCCCTGTGAAAAAAATTAATACACTGGGGGGAAAAAAGCTCATTGAACTTACTTTATTTAAATGCGTACATTAGAAGTATGTGATCGAATTGATTTAATTGATTTACATTACAATTTGTTTTTGTATATCCATCATAATTTGATCATGTAATTTTAAAGCCCTGAATAAAACCAAACCCTGTGCTCTGATCGAACTCAGGATCAAACCTGGACTTCTGGTTATTTCTTCCCATCCCATTCCCCTCACTTTACATAATTCAGTCTAGTAATTTTTTTAAAATTAAATTTATTATAAGCAATTAAATCACATTTTGATGAGAAAATTTATTTTTGTATCTAAACTATATGTGATACGTTCTCTTAAATCTGACCAACCACATATTCCCTTGTTTTCTGTGTAGTGTGCCACCTTTTAGAAAACATTATCTGTTCATTTTGAATAATGTCTCTGCCTGAATGTCCAGAACAATTACAAACCTTTTTAAGCTTCAAGGCTTCCATCAGTCCCTGCTTAGAGTATTAGCGTATGCATTTCCTATATAGTGCCAGCAAGGACATGTCATCATTGGAGGTTATACTACTCCAAAATTAGGATGTGTGTGTGTGTGTGTTTTGAAAAATAGAACACCATACTCTAGAATCCTTTTTAATCATGGTGCAGCGTTTAGTGTCCAGTTTACCTCAATTCAGTTTCCAGGAAAGTGTACAATATCTGGGACTTGTTACAGTACTCATTCAAGACACTAATATACTGTATAGAAGCACATTAAACAGAACATAATTATAGATTATGACTACATTAATAACGACATAGCCTCAAACAAAATTAATCTGAGAGGCTATCGCCCTTCACTTGTGCTGTAGGCTACTATCTAGTGAATTTTTAGAGTAACTCAATAATAGGTAGTTGAGAGTTGACAGCATACATCCAGTCTCGTTTTGAACCATTTTAGACGTACCTTTGTTCAGCTTTGTTCAATGCAGCGGGTGTCCTTGCCAGGTTTTCATAAAATTTCCAGCCTAAATACATCTTAAAAATCAGACAAAATACCTAAAACTCAAAAAACACATTTCTGATGTACAGACATTATCCGCTCCATAATCCCCCTTTCCATCTCTCTAATCTTGGAATATCTTATGATAGAAGTGGTTCTGTACATCATAGCCACACTGTCTGCACTTACACTTTGTTTTTCTTTGTGGAAATTTGTTTCTTTTGTTATTTTTGATTATTTGCTATACAACAATATATTCTGGCGTATTTTATCCCACACCAGCCCAATTTGGTGTAAAAAATGCAATCGTGGCAACCCTCTCACTTACTATATTGTCTGCTGCTCCTCTTTCACTGAGAATGTTCATAGAGTGAGCAAGGGGCAATGTGATTCCTGCCCCATTGGTACTCTATTAGCACTTATTGCACTTCCTATTTCTGACCACTAGGAGCAATAATTACTCTGTGGAGCTAAATTAGTCACTGAGCACGCTGACCCATGATTGGACAACATCTAGAAAGGTGAGTAAGTCAGTGGAACATAGACTTATATCTGCCAGATAGCAACTTTTTTTTTTTTTTTAAATCATGTGTACACTAAAAAGTATGGTACAAAACTGTACCATGGAAATAATAAAAAGAAGTTTAAAAGTTTTTTACCTAGTTCCACTTGCATAACACGTAGTGCATTGGATTAGGATGCAGCCAAGGTTTAGAAATAAAAAGCAGTTGTCTGAAGTATCTGAGATGTTTCAAGAATGAATAAACAATTTTGTTTTTCTTTCTTCCAATAAGATAGTGGTGTATGACTTGGCAAGGTTTTTGAATTAAAAAGCAGTTCTTTGAGATGTGCTTGAGACAGTTTTAGAATATATATATATATATATATATATATATATATATATATATATATATATATTTTTAAAGTCTCGATCAGGTAAGTCTTTTCAGTTTGGATAGTATGTAGTACGGTAGCATGTGGTTTGGGACGTGGAATTTAAAGGTGGTTCTCCGAAGTGCCATTTCTGGAATAAATAACCGATGAATGTAACTGATGATATCTAGAATAGAGAAGCTATTGTGTCTACTGTGTTTGTACTATTTGGGTAGTGTGCAGTACGGCAGCATGGTAGTATGTGGTTCCCAATATGGCTAATATTTAGCGAAGAGAAGTTGACTCTCATTGTTTCTATTGGAAACCGAGTTTAGATTCAAGGTCTTCACAAATCCCTGCTTGGCATAAGAACTTCCTTTTCCTGTGACAGCAAGGACACATTCATACAGCTGCCAAAGCTAATATAATTAACGTCTTACCCTTTTAGCCTTCTACAAGCCCCCCATCCCCATCTTTCAACACACACTCATACACGCACAATTGGTGGCTGGACTGGGAATGTAACTGAGGAGCAGTGATGAGTCAAATCTGAAAAAAAATCATCATCAGGGCATGGACCTAAATTTTATTTCATCTGACTCAAGTGCCTTGTCCCTTGCAGCAGTGTAGTAAATATTTCATTCATGATGCATGAACCAATAATTGGTTATACAATGTAATGCTAATATGAATAATGAATGATTTTTGTTTCTCATTTGGGAAGATGTTGCTTAGGTAGGCACCATTTTTTTTGGCAACTTTTTTGTGCTATAAAGATAAAGTCTATTCCCTTCTAAGCATCCATCTCAGAGAGTGCTGTTATAGGAAAATTATCAGTGATGTGGTAGTGGGATAGGACCTGATGCAAAACTTACTGATACCACCCCCCTAAAATTGATTACTGTCCAATAACAGCATGTCTGGATGTGTTTTATTCCTTACAGCAATTATTACATTTTTATTTATTAAAGCAAGACACGTCATACTTTATTTCATTTATAGTTACATTTAATGTTGGAGAACAAACAGGACATTAGTCCTTGTTATCACTTATGTTGAAACAACTATACACAGTCATTCACTCACCAGCCTCTCTTTTTTTTTTTCTCTCTGTTGAAGTTAATGCAACATGTTACAAGCCCTTGTGTAAGCTGTTACTATAGCAACGATATCGTATTAGAATGAATGCATTAATATTAAACCTGTGATTTGAATTGCAGAGCTGCTGTTACAGAAAATCGAATCAACACTTTCTGACCAAAACATTCATTGTGGTATGAGCCACAATGAAAGAGTTAGTCAATTATTGTGGTAATAAAAATATGATTTCAGCACATACCAAATGTCAAGCCAATTTTATAAACTGCAGTTAAATATTTTAGTGCTTGGGTAGTGCATGGTATGGCGGTATTGGGATTGGGGTTTGGGATACATCCAAGCTTTAGAATTAAACTGTCTAGTGCCTGAGTAATTACTAAAATAAATAACCAATGCAGTCGACAAGTCTGTTGCTGAGAATTTTAGTTTATGTTCTTTATTCGGTTTGGGTAGAATGTGTGATAGTACTGTGTGGTTTGAGATGGCCTTTGTTTATTATAGAAAATTTGGCAGAATTTCATTTTTGAGATTTGAGGATGGTTTTCAAAAAAGTGTACACTAACTGTGTCTTGCCACAATTCTCATTTGGAAACTCCATACTGTACAAAAGAAATGCACTAAAAAGCACATAATCCTAAATATACACACACAGGCAGAGACAAGATTCGAAACTGCATGCACAAGTACAATGTATAATCATTTTTGTCATTATAATTCATGCAGATGTTCAAAACTCAGTTGCTCGCAGTTCAGTGTGATGCTGTGAATGTTTGCCAGAGAAAAATCTGTTATCCATTCTCCTGTTGTCTAAGAGCTCATCTGGGTGCAGTAGCTCTGAAAATTAAGAATCTGCGATTCCCTACAGCTACAGCCCAGGGAAATAAAGATGGAATGAAAAAGACCTTAAATAATGGTTGGTGGAGACCATAACTATCCTAGACGAGTGCGTGTTACAACACGTCTCTTGGGGAAAGTTTGCACGATCTGCTGAGGCTGGACGGAGGACATCCAGGACATTCAGGAAGAAATATATCCAAGGAGGAGGTTGTGACCGGAGTGAGGGATCTTAACCTGAAGCGTCCGGTGTGGATACTTTACAAGGGGTCGTCCTAAATAAATATTAAACGCAGACACTTGAAATCCGGTCTCACACAACCATCTAACAAGCTAGAAGAAAAGATACAAATTTGGTACAAATGAAATTGTCCCAAGAAAGTATTTTACCCTTACAAAAGACATGGGAAGTTAATTATTGCCTATTGACTAAATTATATCAAGAAATCCTAAATAATATTAAATGTACTCAAAAGCCACTTTGCAAATTTTTCATACTTGTCATGTGCTAAACAGGGCCATAGCTACGAATTTGGAATGTCTTGCGGATTCCCTAAGCTGTAAAAATAATACGGAAAAGAAACTGATTTGTCAGTTTGTTGCCAAGAAAATGTTAGAACGTGTAACGTCATTTAAACATCTTATTTTTGGAAATGTGAATAGCCTTTCCACTGAGTGCAGCTGCTTCTTGTGATCATTGTGAATAAAAGATGTATGGGTTATGCTGTTATTGGAGTTACTGTTAACACTAACAATATTTTATTGAATATTTATTTATTCTTTGATTTTTGTCCATTTACAGTTACTTTTTATGTCGTGGAACATCCATGAAACAAGTTAGTGACTGTTACAACTTATACTATAGCAGCTATAAACATTCATTTCCTCATCAGCCTCTCTTTTTTTCTCTTTTTTGACATTCCAAAGTGCTGACACTGGAGACTCCTTCAAAAAAAATGCTAAATAAATATTTCTTTACAGAAAACCTCACCATATCAACAATTAAGCATATTAAAGCAGTCTAATTTAGATGCATTTGCCTTGCAGCTGGAATTACAGTCATAGCTGCTGTTTTAAAAAAGGAATCTACACCATTTGACTAGTCAAAGTGGAGAATTTAACAATAATGTGAAGTAATCTTGCTAGAGTTGCAGGACAACAGTGTGATAATCACTTTCTTAGCCAATCACTGCTTAAGCTTAGGTCTCAAGTTAATTATTTGTAGGTGCTGTGATGGCGTCAGTAGGAATGTAGGTAGTTAAATGTGAAAACAGTAAGGCAAATGCAGTAAATGCTGTGTTCTGTTTTTGTCTCTGTTTGTGGTAATGGGGGTCATTGTCATTCTAACTACAGTGATGTCTCTGAGAACCAATGCCTGCCAGCTTGCTTGTAGCCAACTCATAACCAGATCTTTCCCCTGAAATCAAATTCCAGCTACGCCACTGATTTGAACTGTGAGTTCTTTTCGGGATCAGTCATTTATTTGCAGAGTTGTTTTCTTCTTTCCAACATGTTTTTCTCTCATATGCTGGACTCCCAGGAGCCATCTGCAGAAAAAAAGCAAAGCCAAGTGAAAAGCCATTCTATTTCTTTCCATCTATTTTATTGTAATTTGCTAACGGCTTTTTCCGGGATCTCTTAATTAAGAGCAGCTTGTCGTCTCTCTCAGGAATGCTGTTCATCTCTGTCTGAGGTTCAGGCCCATCATTCATCACACAATTGAGTCCCGAGTGTCAGCAAAAGATTCAAAAATGTTTGTTTAACAGTAATGTGAATCCATCTTCACATTTCATAATAACACTCAGAGAATGAACCTCAGAGGAACATCACGCTACACTGGATGGTTTTGACTATTTAATCCTCAACCTAGTTGTGTGTTATTGTAAACATTGTACTTAGTGCTTTACTTTTCTTGTTTGTAATTTGTATCTCAGCAATTCTTTATTTCATGTGTAACGGACAAGATTCAGATGTGCTGTTAAACTCCATTTGCTGGAGGATTATTAACAGGAAAGTCAACAATCCCAAACTCATTAATGACAAACTGGTCAGGGACAAACACTATGGGGGCAGTATTATCAAAACCAGACAGGAGTCAGACACAATGATCGTCAACAAATAAGGAATCCAAGGTAATAATCCAAATGGTTATACAGAGGAAAAAGCAAGGGTCGTTCACAATAAATCAGATAATAACAAGGCAGCTAATAATCAACAGCTAAGAACTTACTCGAAAAGTAACATTTGGCAAAGTTCTGCAGCAAACTTATGTGACCAAGAGCTGTATAAAGTATTTAAACAGGAAATCGCTGTGACAACTGCGGAAAAGTCTCTAGAATTCTGAAATTCGCCCTCTGGTGGCCGTGAATTACCCTAAATGCATGTAAACCCCTGAATCTTCTCCTGATGGATTGGTCTTTAGCTGGAAGTGTGCAGCTTCCCTGGTCTGCTCACTCCCCCTCATTTATTCATCCTGGGTTTTTAGGACCAATGGAACAACGGGGACTGGTATCCAAGAACACACTGAAAAGGGTTGAGAGCCCTGTAGATGAATGTGTTGGCCAATTTTGCGCCTCATTAGCCCATGGGAGGATGCCCATGGCTCCAATCCAATTGTTGCTGCAGTATTTTCTTAGGAATCCAATCACCTTGTTCTGCTAAACCTGTACAAAAGTGCTCAACCAGAGCACTTCCCCAAATGGTTGCCACAAAGTTGGAAGCATACAATTATATAGGATGGCAGTGTATGCTGTAGCATAACAATTTTCCTTCACTGGAACGAAGTGGCCCAAATATGTTCCAGCATGACAACATATGCTGTGCACATACGAGCTCCATGAAGACATTGTTTGCCAAGGTTGGAGTGGAAGAACTCGCTAGGAGCTGTGATGTCTTCTTGCATCACACCTATGAGTCTGGCTCGCATCTTCATTTTCTGTGGACATGTTTAACCATGAAGTGACTGCGTGTATTAAACAGAGCAGCACCATATCACACCATCCCAGGCTATGTAATGTTTTCAATGCAGCCTTTATTAGAGATAAAGGAACTAAATGTCTAAGAACAACAATCTTGTGGTTGTTGGTGGAACATCAGGACTGAAACTCATAGTTGCTGGTGGAACATCAGGACTAAAGCTTGTGGTTGTTGGTGAAACATCAGGAGTAAACCTTGTGGTTGTTGGTGGAACTTCAGGATTAAAGCTCATAGTTGTTGGTGGAATGTCAGGACTAAAGCTTGTGGTTCTTGTTGGAACATCAGGACTAATGCTTGTGGTTGCTGGTGGAATGTCAGGACTAAGGTCTGTGGTTGTTGTCTCCCAGCTCATACTATTGGTAAGGAGCAATAGCCTGTAAAAACTGCAGCTGCTCTGCTCACACAAGATTATCATAGTGCATGTCATCATGGCAGCACCAACACCACAGAAATTGAACTGAAATTCCAGCTGGTATCCAGTCTCTGGCTCGTCCTTGTCCATTGCTGCTCAGGGTTTTTTTTTTACCTGATCTCAGCTTTTAGGCTGTTGCTCTGTCGGTTAGATGTATGAGATACCCAACACTGGTTCATGTGTGTTAAACTATTGGTGTGAAATTTTTTTCAAGCCTGTCTGTTGTATCTAAAGCTAAATAGAAAGGACATTTGTTATCAAGGATGACAGGGGAAAGTATAATAACATACAGCAGTTCCAATTGACTATATCCATTATGCCCTATGTTTAACATATGCTAATTAAATACAGATAAAAATTCTGTTGTCTTAATAAATAAATGAACATGGAAATTCTGATATTCCCATGCATTTTATGGATCTTAAGGCTATAGTGGACACAAGCTCCAATCTTCGACTGTCCAGTTTCGGTGAGCCTGTGCCCACTGTGGCTTCACATTCCTGTTCTTGGCTGACAGGAGCGGAACCCGATGTGGTCTTCTGCTCTTGTAGCCCATCTGCCTTGACATGTTGTGCATTCTGAGGTGCTTGTCTGCACACCACGGTTGTAAAAAGAGTGGCTTTTTCGAGTTGCCATAGCCTTCCTGGCAGCTGTGAACTCTCTCATCAGCAAGGCATTTCTAACCTCAGACCTGCTGCTCCATTGTTTTTTTGTTTTGTTTTTCCACATCATTCTTTGTAAAATCCAAGTCGTGTGTAAAAGTCCTTGGAGATAAGCAGTTTCTGAAATACTCAAACCAGCCCATTTGGCACCAACAACCATGTCACGCTCAAAGTCACATTTTTCCCTATTCTGATATTTGATCTGAATTTTAACCGAAGCTCTTGCCTTGTGCCTGCATGTATCAGTGCTGCTGCCACATGATTTGAGTAATTCCAAGTGGACTGTCTCTTGTGTCCACGTGTCCACAGAAGACCGGAGATTTACATTGGGTATTATTGTGTCTTGTTCAGACTTCTTAGTGACCTTTACCCTTTCATGATGACAGGAAAGAATGGCCGATGGTGGGTAATTCTCTAAGGGAATTTATCGTATCGTTCCAGCCCCACTGTGCATTATTGACCTTCGAATGGACCAGAAAGGTGATATATGTAGGTAAATGCTGAAGAATGGCCTTGTTAATAAACAGGTATGTAACTTGAGTCTCTGCAAGAGTATATTGGAACAGGACTGGGTTTTGAACATTTGGCCTTTGGGTTGCACATTTTACGCATTTAAAGGGGGGAAAACATTCTTCAGTGCTGACTAATGATGGTTTGGCGGTAAACGTTGCAGAGCCTCGGCTGATCTCAGCAGGAGGATCATTTATACGAATTGTAAACTCTGCCAAAACTCTGAAATAAAATTGGCAGAAATGCAGCTGTGTGTTCACTGGGATGGGTATCTGAGTCCACAGTCTGATCAGTAGCAGTTAACAAAACCATTCATACATTCAAGATGTCCAGAAGCATTACCTCACCATTCCAGGCTAACTAGCACAAATACTGTATATGGAGCAATGTGAGCTTATTTCGCAGTAATTAGTCTCCATTCTAAACAATTATAACAGTAATAAAGCTGTGTTTATGAGTGAGAAAAAACAGCCTCAAAGGATAAATATATAACAAATGTTTTTTTACTGTATATAATGCTTAAAAACTCCAAAAACTGCAAAAAAACCTTTTGTACATATCTTAACCAGGAAAGTTGCTTTTAAAGATTTCAAAACACTGTCTAAAAGCAACTGCAATGTATTCATTAACTTTTAATATAAAATATAATGAATAAGATATAGAAATTACAATATGACCATGAACTCTGTCTTAAATAGGCAAATAACATTAGAATTCAAGATTAACTCAATTACACTGTCATCGCTAGATCAGTTGGAATGATTAATATTATCCTATGACTAGAGAAAGCAAGCACCCTACCTACCAATACATTTGTAAGATCCATTTATGGAGAACATTTGTGACACTTTTATCAAAAAATTATGAGTTTACAGTAGAAAATGGGTAATAACTCTGATCATCAGGATCAAAAACATTGGTGTCTCTCAATAGTCTCATCACCTGAGACTATGACCTTCATCATCGTCATCATCTTCACTCCACTGATCTCTGTTCTCTTACATCAGTGGGAAATAATCGCTGATTCATTCAGTGAGTTTTGTTCTTTTTTTTTTTTATTAGCGTTCAGACATTACAACCGCTTCCATCTCTACAGTTTAAGTGACAGTGCATGTGCATTGTGGATAACTTGAAAGCTGGGATTTATACAGAATTGATTAGGCTGATGTCCATTTCACTATGGAAGATAGGCAACAACTTGATTAAAGCATGATATTTACTGTGTGAGGAAAGCTAATAACCTCAGCCACAGCTACTAGACTTACTAGACTGCTATTAGATGTTTATTTCAGTGCTTGGCATTGTGTTATTTATATGGATTCAATGTAATCTGCTCCTCCAGTCCACATTTTCTATCCCCCTTTTTTCAGACTTAGCATCAATTGCTTGTGTTTAAAGGCGGTTCTCTAGACACTGTTGAACAACCTGGTCTTCAAACTACATACAGGAATGAAGAGCAAAGAAAAATCAACTTAAGCACCTGTGTAATCTGAGTACGAGTAACTTTCTGTGAATATGACCGAGCTCTGGATATGACCCTTAGTGAGTTAGCTTGCTAGCTAATTAGTGAAATGATATGACTATACAATTGAGGAGTGTTAAGGAAACTGACTGTGACTGTGTTCTGTAAAGAAAATGACTATGCTATGCTACCCTGTTCAAAGTTTGACTATGAATATTCAAGGAAATGTGAAGTTATGCTTACTATTTGCAATTTATTTTGGAAATTTGCTTGCACAATTGTTGAAATATTTGCATGTTACTGTAGTTGTCCAGGCCTTTTTTTTAATTTTATTTTTTTAAATATCCTAAGAGATCAAAATAAATGTATATTTTATGCTGTGGAAAGTGTGATACAGCCATATAATCTAAAAAAACAAAAAACCCAACAACCTTGAATAATTTTGAATGCTTATTTTTTTGCTAATGTCTGCTTAAGGGTTGAAAGACTATTGACTAGCACTAGTGCTAGTTTCGAAAGGAGGTAATAGAAAATGAAGCATTAGCACATTAGCATTCGCACACTCAAGTTTCCCTTGGCACACGGTGTACATTTGCTGTGCCAAATCATGCAAGAACCTCAAGGTCTCTGAACAGTTCACTTCTTGGCGTGAAAATTGTATTTAAGGAAACGCCGGCTTTTGTTTCAATAAAAGTGTCGCCGCCTCAGAGTACTGTTTGAACAGCTTTGCTTTTGGACAGCTGCAGACATGCTGAAAATCTAAAGTTATTGTTCTCAGAGAGCGCCTTTAAATAATCCGGCCATAAACGTTAACGAACGATAGCATAAAATCGCTTCACACTCCAGAAACGCAAGCAGGAAAGCGCATGTGTATTGTGCTTTCTTCTCGTCTTCTGATCTTGTAATCAGTGCTCACTTGGAAAAATTAGAAATATATTATCACTCGTATCATTCCTAATGTTCAATTCCACCTTCAAACCCCGGAAATCTGAAAACAGAACACCTACCTGAGACTGAGAAGTTACAGTTTCTCTGTAACAAGCTGCATTTTGTCTTATTAGCTTCAAGCAAGGACTGTTTATAGCTGCTATAATGTAAGTGATAACAGGAACTAACTTGTTTCACAGACGTTCCACAACGTTATATGTAACAATAAACATACAAAATGTATGACTTGGTGTTCTTTAATAAATAAATCTGCAAATTGCTGTGGTATAAGAGGAATAAAACACCATCACCACACCATCATGCATTGATTATTAACTTATAACATTTCCCAAAGTGTTTTATTCCTTACGTGGTACATTACATAAAGCCTATTCTATACGTTCACTTGTTCAGGACGCTGAAAACTCCTACAAGACGACTGAAAAATAAATATACAGTCGCGAGGTCACCATATGGTTTATCTGTCTATCTGTTTTGATTTTAATTCCCCCCAAGGGAGATGGTGAGACTGTCAGAAAATAAACATATTAGCAAGGTGATGAGAGGCATCTATTCTCTTATTATGGTGATTTATTGAAAGACCACCAGCCTTGCAGCAGTGACTTTACAGAACTCATAACACATAAGACACTGAATGATTCAAATGATATTGGACATTCAATATACTGTATAACTCCTGCTTTATCTGTGTAGTTTTTTTTTAATTAAATGGCAACTTTCGAAGTTAAATGTACATTTCACGGTGGTTGTTCCAGCCGTTTGTATAATGTTATATGGGTTATAATGAAACGGAGCGACTGGAGGAACGAGGGCTTCTGGAGAACATCACACGCATTGAACTAAATTGGTTTAAATGATGAGCAGTGCTGCGGAAAGTCTGAAAACATGTTAAAACAATCACTTACTAGTGCACTAGCAAAAAGTCTGCCCTAGCAAAAACACACTTCATTCCATCAGTTATGAAAAACTCGCGTCAAAATTAAATTTCTCCAGATTTGCTGTTCCCTATAAAACAGCTTAGCGTACAAGCTACAGTACTACATTCATGTTTCTAGACCCACACATTTATGTATTTCACACATAATCTATAGCCTACAAAAATATTAGCAATAACATGATTAACTTGTTTTGTGTAAACGTCCTGTGTGGGGGGAAAAAAAAAAACAAAAAAAAACCAGATGCTATTTCTTTGCTAATGTGCTGAGAATTAGCAAAGAAGAGGATGCTAGTGCTAATCCAGGACACACAGTGAAGTACTGACACAGCTATTCAACATTATCCTCTGACTTTAAGAATGGTTTCTTCCTTGAGTATAATGTTGGATTAGTATTTGATAACTGATGAAATGAAAACAGTCGATAGTTCACTCAGAGGTTTTCTCTCCTTGTGTGGCTGTGCTGCTTTTTCCTCGGGTGAAAAACTGAAGGTCAGCTTGCTGGAGAAATGTTTTCCCCGGGTCACTGCGAAGAAAAAATCAACACAGCGGCCTGTTTTTACCCGAACAGCAGACATCTGTCCTTGCAGACGCTCACTGCTTTGGGATTTTCTCTCGCTTAAAGGTCATAAATCGTTAAACCCAAACAGAAAATTTTTTCTTTATCAACACCTCCATGTGTGCTTCATGTCGCCTTGTTCTGCTCTAATCGTGGACTTTACGTCTGGTAGTTCATGTGAAGGCGGTGTGGTCAATGAGTCTATAGGGGCCAGTGAAGAAGGCGTGGCCTCTGAGTCTGTCAGGCCCCGTGAAGAAGGCGTGGCCTCTGAGTCTGTCAGACCCCGTGAAGAAGGCGTGGCCTCTGAATCGGTCATTTCCAGTGAAGAAGGCGTGGCCTCTGAGTCTATCAAGCTGGGTGTAGAAGGCGTGGCCTCTTAATTGGTCAGGTTCAGTGAAGAAGGCGTGGCCTCTGAGTCTGTCAGGGCCCGTGAAGAAGGCGTGGCCTCTGAAATTGGTCATTTCCAGTGAAGAAGGCGTGGCCTCTGTATGTTACACCTTGCAACTTACACATTATGTTGTAGGTATTTTGTACATTGTCTATGCATGTATTATACCCTCACCATCCACTTTAATAGGAACACCTGTACACCTGCTCATTTATGTAGTTATCCAATGAGCCAATCATGTGGCAGCAGGGCAATGCATACAATCATGCAGACCCAGGTCAAGAGCTTCAGTTAATGTTCACATCAAATTGATTGGTTCGAGCTGCCAGGAAGGATCTAGTAACTCATATAATCACTCTTTACAACCCTGGTGAGCAGAAAAGCATCTATGCATAACACATCAAACCTTGAGGTGGATGGGCTACAACAGCAGGTTCCACTCCTGTTAGCCATGAACAAGTATCTGAGGCTATCATGGGCACAGGCTCCTGCTGTACATTAGAAAAAAATCACCTGGTCTTTTTCCAGTCTTCAGCTGTCTAGTTTGGGTGCGTCTGTGCCCATGATAGCCTCAGATTCTTGTGAGTGTGAGATGGTGAGTGTATATATACATACAGTATGTAGTATACTATCTATTGTTGTGCTTTGTAGTGTCACTGTATGTAGCCATACTCAAGTTTTCAATATTGTTATCAATATCGGTAAGAAACGGTGGTATCATGCTATCTCTAGTATATACCGATTATGCTATCATTTTGACAGACTGTTTAGTGCAGTAGTGTGCTGCTTTAGACAGCTGTGTGTTTTAGACAGCTGTTTGTTGCCATGTAATAGAGTGATGGTAGTTCGGAATGAATGAAGACATGTTGAGTGTGTTCAGAAATTTTATACACATTTGTAACCCATCTGCCACACCTGTCTCGTTTTTACAGTCAGCTTGGATAAGAATCACTTATAGCACTAATATTTGGGACAGATGTACTGACAGGTGTTTCTCTGATGGCTGGATCAAACATTAAATTTTACTGCAAAGTGATGAAAGGTCAGTGTGTGTGTGTGTGTGTGTGTGTGTGTGTGTGTGTGCGTGCATGCGTGTGTGCATTTTTATCAACTGCCTCAAAAAACATTACTAGAACCAAAATTAGCCTTGCAATATATTGAATATTATTGAGACTATATGAATATAAAGGGTAAAACAACTTGCTAGATCATCAGAGAATGAGACATTTCTAGTTTTCTATTTAGTGCATCAGCCGTTTTAAGGCTTTGTCTAAAACGCTAGAATTCATAGACGCCATTCTTGGGTTGCTTGTTATGGTCTGGTGAACTGAAGGGCCATGTACAATACTCCACTTAATAATATACCACTTATTAGAGCAAAGTTCATCATTGTGCTGTTTCCTCTTGAGAGCAGATGTATTGTTTCAGGTCAAGTCTCTGAAATACAGAAAAACCTAGTGAGCCTAGTACTATGCAGAACATTCCTTTCTAAAGTGAAATGCAATCTTCAATGCAAAAAAAAAATATTAGTGATATGCAGAAAACGTTCCACACTGAAAAGCAAAATACGTTGAGGATTAGCTATTCAATTTAAACACACACAAACACACACACACACACTCACACACTCACACACACACAAAGAGCAGGGGATTGCTTTAAGAATTCAAAGCTGACTACATATCAGAAGTGAATGTATTGCCCTGTTGCGTTGCATTTCATTTTCATCAGTGTGTTGCAGGTGTGCCACACTGAAATGCAACCCCTGCCCACTTACAGCCCTAAGCTGAACACAGGAGCATGGTTGTGTCATCAAGCTTTACAGAATTATGACTAAAATATGACATAAATGCTAATATGATTAAAAATACTTACAGCTCACAATTTGTATTTCACATAGTTTTTTCTGGCGTAATTTTTTTTTTTTTTTGGCCATCTTAAATGGAATCACACAATGCAATGCAGCAGTGTGTGGATTGCTTTTAAAGGTGGATCACATTCACTTCTGTTCAGACTTTTTCTTATGACGCAATCGTCTGCTTATTTTTTACTAAAAAGATAAAGTGACATAAGGGCAATGCAATAAAGGTTTTGCTTTTCAGTATGTAATGTTTCTTGTATGTCACTAATGAAAAGCAATATAATTTTAGTATTGCATTTCAGTACGTAATGTTTCTTGTATGTCACTAATGAAAAGCAATAAAATTTTAGTATTTCATTTCATGTTTTTCTCACTGGTGCGATTTCTCTCTGGCACAGAATTTTCTCCAAAAAGTACAATCGAATAATCGAAATTACTTTCTCTCACTACCACAAGTCATAATATAACTTCACCACTAGGTGGAAGCATTTCAGTTGTGCCTAAAGGTCAGCTAGCTATGTATCCTATAAACAAAAACGTCTGTCGCAGCTATAAAGGTTTTAAGGTAAACTGACCCATTGTTCTTTTGCTTATAGTGCGCTTCTGTGAATTAGCTAGCTGGATATTAGCTAGTTATGAAAAATGCTAAAAACAGTACCAAGTTATGATGATCTCTCTTCTACGAACTCTTCTTTATAGTGCACTATCTTTGTACACTATCCAAAACCAAGTTCTTTTAAGTTATGCTAATTACTGTGAATTGTTATAATTAATTCTATGTACGTACATTTAAGAGGAAAAAAATCCTCCATAGCTAATCAGAGAGTAATTCAACAGCTGGCACACTGCTATGTTTCATTTAGCTTAACTGTTCCTTTACCCCCTGAGAAGTTCACATACATTACATATTTAGTTATTTACAATCAAGACATTGTATTGTAATTATTTTTTGGCTAATTTAATTGGCTAGTTTATTTCATGCTAAGCATAATTTTATGTTTTTATATTTGTAATATATTACTATGCCTGCTCTTCTGCAGAGTAACTTCACATCATCTTGCATATGGATTTAAATGAAACTAACACTGACTAAAGCTTTTACTGCAGGTAAAACTCTAAATCTTTTGGATTAGTTATGAACTTATATTTACAGGTTATGATTGTGAGTGCTATATCTTAAACAGTGGTTTAGGTAAAATTAGGGTTTTTTTTTTTTTTAAATTCCTCTGTAACATTTGTATGTGACCAGAAATCACCACATTTAAACTTTAAAAATAATTTAAACTGTGTCTTTAAGAGTGATATTTGTGGGCAGTGGAGATTAGCCATAAATCCCTAAGGAATGACTTAATTCTACTTTTTAATCTCAGTCATCTGTGTCGCTCTTCTTGTTCCAAACCATCGCTCACTCTGGCCCTCCGTAATTGTTTCCATTTAGAAGCAGCACTAATAATTTCCCCCATTGTGCAATTTGTGTTTGTTAGTTGCCTGAGATCGACTTCTGAACTTTGGCAAATCATTTCCTGAGTCCTGCTGTGGAAAAACAAAAGCTTTGCAGACCTTGCTGGCTAATGCTACATTCACATTATCCAGTGACGAAAAAAAGAGCATTTTAGGAAATGACCCAAATCCTAGAGTGTATGTTTAGAAAGTCTTCATACTAGAACGTCAGCCGTATTGGCTATATCCCAAACACAAGAATTCATGTCTAATTGGTGTAGAGTTAGATATAAACAGCTATTTTAAGACATACTTAGAGGACAATGAATCTGTCCATCCATCTAGTTCATTTTGTTAGGCTACTAGAACATTAGCTGTTTTGGCTGTGCCTAAAATGGTTAGATTCATGAGAAGTTATTCTAGAGAACGAACAGTCATTTTAAGAATTGTCTAGAATACAAATCATCCATCCATCCATCTCTCCCTCTACTTTATTTTAATACTAGAACATCTGTCATTTTTGCTGTGTCCCAAACGTGTGTTCATGAGATGTTATTCTAGAGAAATATTCGAAATAACACAGTCATTTTAAGATCTGTCTAGAATGCACATCATCCATCCATCCATCCATCCATCCATGTCATCCAGTTAATTTTATTACTAGAACATTAGCCATTTTGGCTGTGCCCCAAACATTTGGATTTATGAAGTTTTAAATGAGTTTAAATGAGTTTTATATGAAGAAATATTAACACAGAAATTTTAAGTATGATCTAGAAAGCAAATCATTCCATCCATCCATCCATCCAGTTCATTTTATTACTAGGACATCAGTCATTTTGGTTCCATTTTGGCTAGTCCCCAAACATTTATTCTAGAGTAGTACTCTAGAGTAAGAACTAACAGAGTGATTTTAAAAATGGTCTAGAATATAAATAAGCCATCGATCAGGCCATCCATCCATCCTTCCATGCTTCCATCCATCAATCCTTCTTGTTGATTTTGTTACTGCCCAAAACACTGGGATTCTTGAGAAGTTGTTCTACAGTATTCTAAACTTGAAACTTAGATAGTCATTAAGAATTTCCTAAAATGCAAATAATCCATGCTTCCATCTGTCCACTCACCAATCCATGTTCCTAATTCATTTTAAGACTAGGACATCAGTCATTTTGCTTCCATTTTGGCTCGCCCCCAAACATCTGGATTCATGAGGAGTTATTCTACAGTATTCTAGAGTTGGAACTAACATGATCATTAAAGATTTCCTAGAATGCAAATCCATCCATAAATCCATGTTTCTAATTCATGTTATTACTAGACCAGCAGCCATTTTGGTTCCCTTTTGGCTTGCCCCCAAACTTCTGGATTCATGAGGAGTTATTCTAGAGTCATATTCTAGAGTTAGAACCAACATAGCACTGACTATAATGTAAATAAGCCGTCCATCCATCTGTCCATCCGTTTGTCCATCTGTCTATCCAGTTAGTATTTTTGTTAGTCAGTCCTTATGGCTCTCTCTCAGATGCAAGAATCCATGTCTAGTTGGGGATCTAGAGTAAAAAATTATTTAATAGAATTGCCTACAATGTATAGAAATCATATATCTATTCATTCAAGTAGTTAATGTTCATTGTTGATTGTCTGCCATGTTGGCTGTATCCCCAATGCAGAATTAATATCTAGTTAGTGTTTTTCTTAGAATATCAGATCACTTAAGTAACATACCAAATGTTAGGAAAAAAAATAATATTGCTTTTAATGATAACAAAAAGCAACAAATTCACTGATAGTGAACAGTGAATAGTGTTCTTACTAGTATGGCCAAAAGTTTGTGGACACCCGACCATCTCATTCATATTTGCTTTTTGAACAACCCATTTCAGATTTAGTCCCTTTGCTGTTGTAATAACCTCCATTCTCTTAGCATGGCTGTGGGGATTTGTGCTCATTTGGCCACAAGAGCACTAGTGAGGTCAGGTGAGAAGGCCTGGGGCACAGTCAGCATTCCAGTTCATCCCAAAGGTGTTCAGTGGGGTTGAGGTCAGGGCTCTGTGCAGGCCACTTGAGTGCCTCTACACCAACCTTGGCAAACCATGTCTCCATGGAGCTTGGTTTGTGCACAGGGGCATTGTCATGCTGGAACATGTTTGGGCCTCTTAGTTCCAGTGAAGATAAAATTGTAATGCTACAGCATACAGAGACATTCTACACAATTGTGTGCTTCCAACTTTGTAGCAACAGTTTGGAGAAGACCCAGATATGGGAGTGATGGTCAGGTGTCCACAAACCTTTGACCATATAGTGTATCATGTATAACATTTTAGGAAACATATGTAGCTGTATCCCAAATGGTAGTGTTTTAAACCAGGGAACTTATTGGTCTGAGAAAACTTAGAGGGAATCTTCAAGTGGCTCCAGAAAGGGAAGCGTAGGAGGAACACACTGATGACATCAGAAGATTGGTTAAAAAAGAATTGTTCCAGGAGTAACAGAGGGATGTTGGTCCAGGAACATGTAATTTTGGGTTCTGCAGTCTCTGAATTTTTATGTTTGCATATGCCAATGTCTATGAAAACAGACATTTAGTTTGTAGGGTCACCATCCATGGTGTAGATATAATCCGGTGTGCATTAATTATCACATTCCTTTGAAAGACCATTTCTATTTGAGATCTCTGTCCTTTTTTATTCCTTTATTTTTTTTAACTTCTTGAATTCTTCAAGGCACTCGAATACAGACGTGGGTGAAGGATTAAGCATGCAGTCAGGAAACCCCAGTGCAGAAAGTGAAAACAAATTTACACTACATTTCAGCTGCAGCTGACAGTCAGGACTGTGTTCAAAATCGATTAAGGTGACTTCCAAGGGCTGAAACAGAACCAAAATGCCAAACAGGTCTTGGTTTATAGGGTGTCGCCAGATTTTTCAAGAGCTATTTACTTTACAAGCAGTTCACGTGTAGGTCCATAATTAGAAATGTAGCCTCACTGAAATGCTAACACGTGGTGCTCCTAATGTGTTTGCGGCTAACGGATAGTCATTACACTGCAGTAATGACTGGCTGGCTCTCCATTGTCCCTCTGATTACACGTTTGCTTACTAAAGAAGGCATTAATTTGACACATTACGCTGGGTTTAAATGATTTTATGAGCAGCTACGAGCTTCCACTAAGAAATATAGTCCATCACAAACTTCACAGCAACATAAACACTAGGCCATTTAGACAGCGACAGGACCCTAGTGGTCAGTTATATAAATACAGCAGCCTGTTATTCGAGGAATAAAACACATCAGGGTGTGCTGTTATAGAAAAATAATCAATGAACGGGCAGTGTGATGCAACCCAACGCACAAAAGAGTTACTGTTACCACCCCAAAATGTATTATTTTTATATAAGAGCACATCCTGAAGTGTTTTATTCCTCGTCTGACCAATCAGAATTTAGAATTCAACAGTGATGTGGTATAATTAGAAATAACACACAGATTTGTGTATGAGACAAGTATGCATTTATTTAGACAGGGAGATTGCATAATGCTAACTTGGCAAATATAAGCTTACGTTAGCTAACTTGGCAGATATAAGCTTACGTTATCCTCATTGCTTTAGTGCGAAGCTAAAGAGTAACGTTTGAGAAATATAATGCATTAGAGTTTCAAGAAACTAGCTCTGAGACTTTTAGAACCTAATCTATCGCTACTTCTCCACAAAGTGTGGCCACAGTTGGAAATTTATCTACACCTTTTAGAACATTTCCCCAAACTACATTACCTGTGACTTTGAGGATGGAGACATGTGTGTGTATTCGGTCTAAATGTATTCTCACTCAGGTGTAGTTTAAAAGGCACTATAAGCTTCTTACACTTTAAGCTAGATCCATCCATGTAGTTGCTGAAATACAAAACCCAAAAGGTTAAAGATTGCCATTAAAAATGCAGACGGTTTACTATCTGGGCTCAGCAGCAGGCGAAAATATTATCGATAAGGAAAATTTCTTACCTAGCAGGAGCGCATTAAAAATTTCCTGAGAAGTTTGTAGGCAAGAACGTTTGGATTTATTTTGATCCAAAATATGACTGGCAAGTTTGAAAAAGAGATTAAAAGTTGAAGGCTGTGTCCTAAATGCTAGTGTTTGATGTTGAGGTTTTTATTAGAATTCATTCTAGCAGTGGAGAAAACATGGTTTGGGTCAGCATACACAGATACTGTGTCAAAAATGAAGAGTGGCTAGAAATGAGAATACCATTAACTTAAGCTACTTTGTGATTAAAAATGGCTGACATTGTAATGAGAACAACTAGATACTGAGGCCAGAATTGGAGCTAGAGGTCAAATCCCTGCGTCCTCTAAATCACAGCACTGTTGATTTCTCCAATCAGGAGATGTTGATGAATTTTCTATAACAGCAGCTCTGACAGTAGTGCAGCTGCAAGGCAAATCATAGATTTACTGTATATTAATGTGCATGTTCTAACACGGTATCTGTTCTATAGTAACAATTTACAAAAGGACTTCTATGGCAAACAGTAATATTGAAACAGATTTAAAAAATGTGTGTAAGTTTCTGTAAGGAGACATTTATTTTTTGGAAGGAGCCTCCAGTGCCAGGGCTTTGTAACATCCAGAGGTAAAGCTGTAACTTTAAGTTTTCTGACACAGCAAATGTGGCAAGTGCTAATTTTTTTGTCCTATTAACCCACAACCGTAATTGTAACTTTAAACAGATAAAAAGTACGACGTCATTTTTTTAATAAATAAAAAAATTGCATTTGTTGGCAAATTGCTGTGGTGTAAGATGAATAAAACACTTTGGGATGTGCACTTATTGGAAAATAATCAACTTTGGGGTGGCAACCTTAACTCTGCTTCAAGTTGGGCCACATCACACTGTCCTATCGTTGATTATTTTTCTGTAACAGCACATCACCAATTGTTGTATTCCTTACTTAACTTCAGAACGTTATGACATTCTCTTTCCTAGTGACTTTTTTTTTGTGTTCCAAACTACATAGTTTTATGTTTTCTTGACAACAGGGACTTGTTAGATAGATTCCTACTAAGAAGTGACACACACTTGGACCGAATGATGTGTGTGATTAGTGACAAACACAAAAAAACGTTCCAACACTGAAAGAAAAATTTGATTAAGCATTTCATTTCCACTTTGGGTTTGTTTTACATGGAAGCAGAAACCTCCGGTATTCCAAAAAAAAAAATTATATATATCAAAGGTGCTCTAAATAAGGTAATGAAAAAGCTGCATCACACTTTAATTGAATGGTATTTCATAACTGGCTTTGATGAAATCGTAAACGACAGCGATGAGAGAACATGATACTGTTTTAGCACTGCCAAATTCATAAAAATTGCAATATTAACTGGATTAGGTCACTTAGTTTGGCTTCACAACATACAGCGTTTCACTTTTAATACCAAGCCTCTGAGTAATCAAACTTTCCATTGGACCCCGTTGTGTGTGAGTGTGTGCATGTATGTGAAAGAGAGACAGTGTGTGATATGATCTCTGAAGGAGAGACCTTTGTCTCTGAGAGATCTCCTGAAGTCTATTACTCTGAAGAATGTTTGATGGTATCACAGCCAACTGTTTTTTTTCTTTTGCAGATGCTGAAATTGTTTCCAAATGGCCGTGAAATTGGAAGGCTGAACACTGAGCTGTTCGGGTGTGTTATTGTAAAACGGCATGAAACTGAGATCTCAATTACGGAAAGGTGTCGCCCAAACCCTAGGATTGCACTGATGCAATATTGTTAACGTTCTCAGTTATCTAATAGTATTAGATTTTATTATACGGAGCATTTGCAAAGCCATCTTTTTCTAATTCTTATCCAGTAATATATTCCTTTCTGGTCAAAATAGAGAAAATGATCCTTGCGATTTATTACATCTAATATATTTGGATGAAAAAGTAAAGATAAAACAATGCATGGAGAAACGTCTATGAGAATATCGGGATCTCCGGTGAATGCAGAGTAACAGCATGCGATGAATTTTGAAGTTAACTGCACGGACGCATAAATCTTCTTCCAAGCATTTTAATTTATACCCAATGATTTCCTTCCAGAATATTCATTTTAGTAGCAAGAAATCTGAGTTCTGCATAGATTCTATTGCAAGTCATGTAGTTTGTGGAAAACCATGGCAACAGGAGCAAACTTAAGTCAGGCAAACCTACCACCAGCCAATGTATAGTGACTTGGGTGATGTGAAGGGAAAACAAAATCATGGCAGTATGAAAGCAGGGTTAGTATGAAGCGAATTGCACCAGTTGGATCCAAAATTGATGAAGAAGTATTTGAAAGCCCAAAAATGTGGAAAGATGGCCAGTGTTGAGGTTGTTTGAAACAAATGATCAGACTCTGGCCCAGTTTAAGTTGAAGACATGGCCAAATCTGGTACCACACAACAATGTCTCAGGGCCTTTAGATTTGAAAACTACTTATTTACTTATTTTCAGAGCAGACAAGGCTTGCATATAAAAAAAAAAACAACAAAAAAAACATGTGGTGCTAGAAAGAGGCCAAAGGACAGGGCTTTGAATTGGAATGCCTGTCCTTGAAAGACTAATCTTAGAAGGCATCTATGTTCTGGGGCAATAGGGACATGAAAATAAACATCACACAAATCCACTGGTGTGAACTGTTCCTGAGTTTGCATGAGTAGATCTGCAACCTTAGAGCACAAAATGGGAGGGTCCACTTGAGCCCTCTCAGATCTAGAATGAGACGAAAACTGCTGTCTTTTTTCTGAAGCCATGGGAGTAGAACCCCTTGTTTTGAACTGGAGGATCTACCTTTTCAGTTGTGCCTGTGTCCATGAGAAAACTTCTAATATTGGTGTGGCCCTGAGCCCTGAAAAGTTTGTAGCCTTGTTACATTGCCACCAGGACCCACTGATCTGATGTACTAGCTGCCCAATGGGTGATCCTCGTGGCTGATAAGTATCCCTCCGTCACCCCCTGTTCATCAGGGGTGTGCTCTGGTGGACTCCTCATTGGTGGGGAAAGGGGTGTATAGGCCCGTTCCTTGAGACGGGTAGGCGATACTCAAATTCCTGTCACAGTCCTGAGGACATGATTCTCCCTGCCAAAGGCTTGTGCAAGGCAAGAAGAGCCCACATTGCACTGACTTAATAGTGTGGTCTATTTGGCTGTGCTGGTTTTGCGATTCTGAAATCTGCACTTTCCTGTCCAGGGCTTCTTTGGTGGCAGGCCCAAAGAGCAACCCCAGTACACAGGGCAGAGGCTGATGTGTGCACGTCTGGCAGAGTGGATCGTGCTAATCTCGGTTGACACTGTGCAAAAACCAGGTTTGCGGAGAGTTGCCCCATATCCTGGCTTAGGTGTTCCACCTCTAGGATCAAGGTGTTCTGTAGATGGGCGTGATTTCTCCACTGTTAACAGTAAAACAGCGAATGTATTGCCTGTACGTACCGCATGTGATTAAATATTGTAGAATCTCAACAGTGCATCTGTATTTAGCATTTCAGCAGCGTGCATCTAAGAACTATTCAGAATGAACTGAACAGAAAAGAAACTACACAGTGCAAGTTATAGTGAAGAGTGCATTGAGCAATGCTAATATGGAAAAGCCTATTCAGTGCTAATGGAAGCCACTGGAAGTGTTAATGGAAAAAAAGGTTCCTAGAAATATATAAAAATATGCTTACTAAAGCAGAAGAGATGAGATGAGAGGAGGCTGTCTCTAGCTTTGGGGGGGTATGTTTCAAACTTTTTAGGCCTCTGCCACTGGGTGGTGGAAACATTATTTTTTCGGGGTGTCCATCCATCCGTCTGTCCACCCGTCTGTCCACCCGTCTGTCCGAGATTCCTCTTAGTGTGATTTATATGGAATGATCATTGTAACCAGCAGATGAACTGATTACATTTTGGAATTGATCCAAACAGGGTCAAGGTCAGAGCAAGGACAAATGTCTGAAATTGCTTTTCTTCAATAGCTTCCTTCCTGTTTGTCATACAGAAATGTTACGTACACATTCATGTTCTGGAATTCAAGGCCCATTTTCTGACTGTCTACAATTTTTGCCATTGGCCTGTCCGTTCCTCTGTATGTCTTTGCATCCGTCCATCCATGCATCTGTCCGAGATTCTCGTTAGCACGAAATCTCAAGAACGAGTGCTTGAATGTTTTTATGATTTATATGGAATTATCATCATAACCGGCAGATGAACTGATTAGATTTTGGAATTGATCCAAACAGAGTCAAGGTCACAGCAAGGTCAAATATCTGAAATGTTTTTCTTCAGTAGCTTCCTTCCTGTTTGAAATATATTTTAAGGATATTACTGGCATACAAATAAGCAACAGGAAGGACTAGACTTGTGACGGTTCTGCGTATTTCCCTCATATGTGACACAGATTTTAATCTTTTATTCCAGTATGAATGGCAAAACTCACATCTGACATGATTCTTACATTTTTAATTGTGATTTGGGCCACTTGCATATGTGGTAGTGAAATCGGATACATATTTAACAAGACAAAATAATAAGGGTAGAAAGAGAAGGGATAGAGAACCGTCTTTATTTATCTTTTAATGTGCAATGTGCTTTAACTTTATTCAGAAATATTCTAAAAAAGGATGACGTTATATATCAAAAAATCTACAACACACTTCTGAAAATGATCTGGAAAGCAAAGCCTGAATAGAGTCTGTATGTTTACTTCAAGCAGCGCTTATCACAGAAAAGGGTGGAAGAAGCAAAATGAGGAATAAGAGTGGGTTTTGTACATGCAGGAATAGATGAATAAACAAATACAGTGTCTCTTTTCTATCAGGAGCTGTACTAGATCTGAGAAATGGTCAATGTGGAAAAACTTTCATTGTGGTCTCATCAAAGCACAGACACACACTCAGGCTGCGCTGCTGGGGTTCGACTGCAGGAGAGAGAGAAACTGAATCATCTGCTGTGGTTTCAAATCCTTCTCATCAAGGGGCTTCAGTCTCTCTCTCTCTCTCTCTCTTTCTCTCACAATCACACACTCTCACACACACACACACTCAGGCCAGACGCATCTTTGATGGGACGCATCAAACACACAGCACACTATACATAAATTCTTCCATTCCTCATTTCTTTCTTTCTTTCTTTCTCTTTGTCTGCCTGTCACTCTCCATACTTGATCTGTTTCACTCTATCCATCTGTCTTTCTGTGTATCTCTCTTAGAACTTTGGTGTACACACACACACACACTTTTCAGAAACATCTCGTAATGGGACTTCTGAGAACAATAATATATTTCATTAGTCATACAGAGTCACGTTTAACATGTCTGTGTGTTTTCATTTCTTTTGGATTAATATCTATTTCTGTATGTGTGTTTGTGTGTGAGTGTGAGAACAGGCTTGAGCGTGTGTGGAAAGTTTCTATCTACTCCTCATTGATAAGGCGGGTGGAGGATGACGGAGAAAGATTACACACACACAAACACACACACACACACACGTTGAGAGCAAGAGTTCAGATGGTCTTTATTAAGGAGCTCTTTTTATACCCATGACACACACACACACACACACACACACACACACTAAGGTCAGTCTCATCACACACACACCATTCCTATCATCACTGGATTTTTTAGTTTCTACAAACCTACACACATTCTTGTTCTTTTTGATAGAACTCTGCAGCAGTAGCTTTCTCTCACTGTACACTGCGTTAACACTTTCAATTAACACCACCATTAGTGCAGCCTGGTAATTTTAGTTAAAAACTTCTGTCCAAAGAGCAGGCATGGATGGTAACATTCAAGCAGCTAACACTGTGCTAACAACTGGTGTTAACAGTTAATAAATAACGCAGAAAAAGTTTTTCATATTCAGGAAGGGTGACACAGCTGCTTTTCAACACAGTTGACTTTCTGAGCTCCCCATTCAGATTAGGCAAACCAACCTCTTGTAGTTTACACCTCTGAAGTTGCCAGTTTTCTTTCTTTCTGGAGTAGAAGTGTCTGAGATGCAGATTCAGTAACATCAAGACCACCACTTTTACACACAACCTCTAGGCTCTAAGCCCGAAAAAAAAAAATCAGCCATAGAAAATGTGGACTGAAAAAGGAAAGTTTTTTTTTTTCCTTCTGTCAGATGTAATATGATATGATAACAAACAGCAAAAGACCATTTACAAGTAAAAAATAAATAAATAAATAAAAAATACGATATATGTATATGACATATGAATGAAAAAATGGCAAACATTGAAATTAACATCTAATGAGAGTCGTGTGTGTGTGTGTGTGTGTGTGTGTGTGTGTGTGCGCGTGTGTGTGTTTATGATTCGATTTAACAACAAGGCTTCCACCCTCATTCTTCGTATAAAAATAGCACTTGATCCAGCACATGCCTATAAAATAGCACTTGATCCAGCACATGCTATTATTTTGCATTTTTAATATTGTGTGCCAGCAGTTACTTGTAATGTAGCCATGAGATGCTAAATCAAGGTCATGAAATCATAATGTGTGCTATTTCATCATGGTTTGAATTCATTTCATTTTGGTTTGTCAAATTGATAAAAAAAAAAAAAAAAAAAAAAAAAAGACAACATTTTTCTTAATTCGATGTGCTCTCCTTTAAAGAAAACATGCTGATGGTTTGAAGAACAAGCTGACCAAGCACTCCTCTGATACACTATATGGTCAAAGGTATGTGGACATCTGACTTTCGCACGCATATGTGGGTCTTCCCCGAACTGTTGCCAGAAAGTTGGGAGCACACAATTTATTAGGATGTCTTTATATGCTGTAGCATTATGATTTCCCTTCACTGGAACTAAGAGGCCCAAACATATTCCAGCATGACCGTTCCCCTGTGCATGAAGTGAGGTCCATGAAGACATGGTTTGCCAAGGTTGGAGTGGAAGAACTCGAGTGGCCTTCACAGAACCCTGACCTCAACCCCACTGAACACCTTTGGGGTCAACTGGAACGCTGACTGCTTCCCAGGCCTCCTTGTTTGACATCAGTGCCTGACTTCAGTAATGCTCTTGTGGCTGAATAAGCACAAATCCCCACAGCCACGCTCCAAAATCTTGTGGAAAACGTTCCCAGAAGAGTGGAAGTTATTATAAGAGCAAACCAATTCCATATTAATATCCATCGGTTTTGGAATGGAAGGCTCAACAAGCATGTAGAGCTGTGATGGCTGGCCAGGTATCACATACTTTTGGCCGTATAGCGTATGCTTACGGCTCACTTAATGTCTTGTTCATAATTTTATGCATAAAAAATCCCCTCCATAGAAATAATGGGCTTAAGTTCAAAAGTCCGAATTGACAGACACACCTCTGTTTTCAGCAAACTCCACCCAGCAGACGCAGTTCTCATGCAACTGTCCAAGTACTGCTTATGTTTGCAATGTTTATAATTTCCATATTAAATCCTCACTGCTGCATAATATGACTTCTTGTCATTTATGTTCACTGACAGAGACTTGTATTGATTTAATTTCACGCCACACTATTATATAAACACAGCAAATCAGGTCCATAGACCCACTCTTGGGCAAAATATTCTCTCTCAGTTTGCTCCTCAGTGTTGTAAAAGCATTGATGCTGGACGCTGATTGATTTGTGTGATTCATTTGCACACCTGAACTTGTTCCATTTAACAGAACGAAAACATCCGAATTCTGCGTCTCAGGTAGTTGGAAATGTTGTGTTACTAGCATGGAAGTCAAACTCTAATATGTATGAATGACACTTCAGGAACACGTTCAGGGTGAATTGGCCTTTTCATTAATTTTTTTAATGCTACAAATCTTTATTATGTAGAACACCTGTAGTATTTGGCATCAACTGGGACAATATTGTTTATCTCATCTCCAAGTATCTGAAACTTTTCAAATCACATCACATGAATCTGTTAAAAGCAGAATTACACACGCAGATGTGTTTGTGCTTTAATCAATCAGCAGAGGAAAACTGAAACCACATTCTCAATAAATCCCTCTTTTAATTCTCAAAGCTTCAAAGTGTATGTGTGCGCAAATGTGTAATTTCTGTCCTTCTCTTCTTTTTTTTTTTTTTTTTTTTTTTTTTTTAACTTCTAATCGTGACAATCTGGTTGGAAAGGCAGATGCTCAGAGAAATTTCTCTCTCTCTCTCTCTCTCTCTCTCTCTCTCTCTAAACGGTTGTGTTTGATTTTACTCTCTATACTCCAAACCTTCTCTTTTGTCCTCCCTCACTGACATCACTCATTACATCACGAGCAGCAGCGCAGCAGGCCTTCATTAACAGGAATTCTTTTTTTTTTCCAGCCCCCGGAGGGGTAATTACAGGAACAATTACACACTCAGGGGGCCAAACATGCACAAGTCAGGCCTCGTCTCACATCCTTGCAGCCACCTGCGGTTATATCCAATCGTACTGTGTCCTAAAGCCTGAATGTGCTACTAAAGGGAGTTTCTGTTCCATCAGTTCAAACACTGGCTCTGTCCCAAATGCTAGAATTGAATGCTAGGACTGAAGACGTTGAAGTGCTTGTAATGGTTTGTATAGAGTAAATGGGGTGTGTGGTTTTTGGACACGTCCATAGTGGAGTGAGGAGTTCGAGATGGTGGCCAATATAGTGAATAAGCAGTGTAGTTTTGGACATGTCCATAATTGACAGGGGACAAATGAAGCATTTGTTATGGTGTGTGGTTTGAGACACGTCCATAGTGTACTGATGACAATGAGGACTTTGCAATGTTGACTAAGCAGTGTTTGGGACACATCCACAGCAGACTGAGGCTGCTGAAGCTTTGTGATGATATTTATGTAGTAAATAAGGTGTATGGTTTGGGACACATCCACATCGGAATGAGGCTGCTGAAGCTTTGTGATGTCATTTATGTAGTAAATACAGTGTGTGGTTTGGGACATGTCCATATTGTACTGAAGGCAGTAAGGAGTTTGTAATAATGACGAATACATGAATAAGCAGAATGATTTGGGACTTGTTCCAAATGCTAGAATTGAATGCCAGGACTGAAGACTTTGAAGTGTTTGTAATGGTGTGTACGTAGTAAATAGAGTGTGTGTCCCTACACGTCCATAGTGAAGTGACGACATGGAGGAGTTTGAAATTCTAGCCAATATAGTGAATAAAGAGTGTAGTTTGGGACATGTCCAGAATGGACTGAGGACAGTGAAGAAATTGTGGTGATGTTTATGTAGTAAATAAGTTGTGTGGTTTGGGATACATCCATAGTGTACTGATGACATTAAGGAGTTTGCAATGGTGGCCAATATAGTGAATAAGGAGTGCAGACTGGGACACGTCCACAATATACTGAGGACGGTAAAGTGTTTGTGATGGTGTTTATGTAGTCAGTAGGACGTGAAGTTTGGGACACGTGCATAGTGGACTGAGAAGAGTGAATAGTTTGCAATGGTGGCCAATATAGTGAATAAGGAGTGTAGTCTGGGACACGTCCACAGTGACATTGAGACATTTGTGATGGTGTGTATGTGACGGAATGTGATTACACTGTCACAGAGTGATGACCCAATCATGTAGTGACCCAAAACCCTCTTTTGTCCATAAAAGAGTGTGCTACATAGTGTGCATGATTCTCCAGCTCATCAGACAGTGAATAGAGACACATACAGTATAGGACAGAGCATGCGGCAGTGGTTCTAGAATGTTACTGTAATTAATTTCATTGGAAAATTCTAGAATCCTTCAGGTCAGAATTAGAACTCTTAGATCTAAAGAGTTCTAATTAGAACATATTTTATATCAAAGAGTTCTGGCCATTCTAGAATTTTTGATTGGTATCGACTTATAAGAAGAGTCCATATGAGCTTGTAGTATTCGTGACTTTGGGAGTCAACTTTAAATTTAAAAAAAAAAAAAAAAGGGTCAAAGTTCATGAGTTGTGATGCAAGGTAGCTGTTTATCAGTATGGCATAACCCATGAACGTTAGGCTAAATTGTTACTACTATAAACCTCAATTGTTAGCTTTGCGAGTTTAAGCACCGGCAGCTAAAGTAGTTGCACATTTTTAACAGAAGCATGATCGTAAGCCAGGGTGTAAAGCCAGTCCTAACCGATAATTAGTTAATAATTTGTTGTTAACTTGCACAGACACTTAAGGTACATTGTAACTAGTAGTGCATAAAGGCAACATGGATCAAATCTGTTGCACAGAGCGAAGTATTTCACCATCACCAGCCAATCAGAAACATGAGCAAACAAAAACAGGAACTACTACATCCACGATTGAGAGGCAGGAAAGCGGTTAGTGTTTGTCTTTCTCAGTGTAGCATTTACTTCAAGTAAGGTCAGTCTGTCGAGTTAGTCATTTTAATGCAGTACAAATAGCTTCAGAATAAAGTGGGGACTCAAATTGTAGATCTCTTGTATTTGTACTTATGTGCAGCAGCATTTTAGGAATTCATAGTAACGAAAGGTAACCAGTGAAGTATGTTACGTTAATGGTAAAATATTTTAAAGTATTTGGTAAATACTTTTTACTCTGCACATGGTTCACTCTGAGCAGAACTATTGAGTGGCTTTGTTTATTATAGATGGATATGGATAGGTGTACGTTATAACTTACGGCGATGTTAAAACTATGATACGTGGTGAAACCTTTAATGTTTTAATAATGCGTAAACTCGAACGTAGCTTGATCCACAGTGAAAAGCAGGCTAGACGTAATTGGTATATATTAGTGCACTACATATGCATCAAATGTAGTGATAAAGGAAGAAGAGAGCCATTAAAGGTGACACATGGATGCAGAACACCTTGTGTACAAAGAAATATTTCAATATCGTAAGGGAGAACAGAAATAGTCAGTGATGTGCCAGAGAGCTTTGGGAGTGTGATGTTTATAATGTGTGTGATGATCTCCTATCAGTATGATTCAGGCGTGTTTAGACTTGAGTAAGAGTCTTGAATCGTGCCTCCGTTTTTCTTTGCCTTTCTTTTCATTAGCTTTATTTCCTACATAGTAGTATTGGGGGATTCACTTTATCATATCTAGACCTGATAATGCCCGTTCAGGCTGTATGTAATGATTTAGGAGCTGGACAGTTCTCAGTGCTTTCCATAGTTATGTGCTTTAACGGCCCAATTTTCTCCGGAACGTTTTGATTCTTGCATTGCTATACACCGGCGGTGTCGAGTTCAATCCTGCCCAGCATGTTTCTGAGCCTGTATTGTTATAAGTGTGTCTGTTTTCTAGTCTAATAATAGTTTATTTATGAGTCGGTTTATCATATTTGTGCATTATAATGATGCCAAAGAAAGTGGTCATCATTATAAAACTTCCGTAAAGAAGAAATGATATGAGCTTATCTTCTCTTAGAACATAAGATTTAATACTGAAATTACACACATCAGTATTCAGACTTCGGACACAATTAAAGATTTAAGTGCGATTCAGAAGTTGTGCGAGAGTTGCGCATGTGGGGCCAGGTTTGAGAAAAACAGAGGGGTGTCTGTTTTTATGCATAATTATGCATAATTTTGAGTTTGGACATAAGCACATTTTTCTTGCATGTTATTGGGTGGAGGAGTATTAAGTCTAGTGCCACTGTCTGACAGTTTGATGTAACCACCCTTTTAAATTAAAGTCAAAATCAAGAGGTTTTTTTTTTTTTTCTCCCAGAGGAGACAGCATCTTAGTCAGAGACATTGCTTATCTCAAGGTGTGCTTGGTCAGCTTATCTTTTAAACTGTGGGCACACATGAAAGCATATCAAATTAACAAAAAATGTTTTATTAATTCAGCAACTCAAAATAATGAAATAAAATGATGAAATACTGTGATACGGTAGCCTACATCCTGCACATGCATTATGATTTCATGACCTCAATTTAGTATCTCGTGGTCTCATTAAGCTGTGTGCATGATAGAAAAAAATAAAATGGAAACTAATAGTTAGTACTGGATCCAGTGCTATTTTATAAGCTGCTGAATAACGAGGGTTAAATTAAAGCAAATTTGTAGTGCCTAATGTGATAATTACTACTTGGACTATATATATATATATATATATATATATATATATATATATATATATATATATATATATATATATATATAATATGTATCTATGAATGTTTAACATGGTAGTAATATGACATTTAATCTTATAAACCCAGATCTACCTTACTTTGTCTTCCTCAGCTCTCACCTTGATATCCCTGAGTTCAGACTGTGACTAGCTGGCTTTCAAACAGAAATGGGTAAAATGCATGGGGTTAATTCTGTTTCTCACCACAGCAGCTGGTAGCCAGTAAAATGTGATTAAACAAACTAAAGGACATGTTAATTTGACATTTGGGAAGGTTTAATATGTAATCAACTTTTTGGAACATCATTATAGTGCAATTACTGCAAAAAAACATGTTCTGCAATCTTATTTGACTGTGCTATAATGATATTCATAAAAGTTATATACGTACCTTATATTGCCAAAAGTTTGTGGACACCTGACCATCACACCCATATGTGCTTTTTGAACATCCCGTTCCATATTTAGACCCTCTTTGCTGTTGTAATAACTTTCTGGGAAGGCTTTCCACTAGATTTTGGAGTGTGGCTGTGGGGATTTGTGATCATTCAGCCACAAGAGCATTAGTGAGGTCAGGCACTGATGTTAGGTGAGGAGGTCTGGGGTGCAGTCAGTGTTCCAGTTCATCCCAAAGGTGTTCAGTGGGGTTGAAGTCAGGGCTCTGTGCAGGACACTCGAGTTCTTCCACTCCAACCTTGGCAAACCATGTCTTCATGGAGCTCGCTTTGTGCACAGGGGCATTGTCATGCTGGAACATTTATGGCATTTGGCAGACGCCCTTATCCAGAGCGACTTACAATTATCTCATTTATACACCTGAGCAGTTTAGGGTTAAGGACCTTGCTCAAGGGCCCAGCAGTGGCAGCTTGGTGGTACTAGGATTTGAACTCTCAACCTTCCGCTCAGAAGTCCAACGTCTTAACCACTGAGCTACCACTTTCCCAGGTTTGGGCCTCTGAGTTCCAGTGAAGGGAAATCTTAAAATTACAACATACAAAGACATTCTAGATAAGTGTGAGCTTCCAAGTTTGTGGCAACAGTTTGGTGAAGAACCACCTGTGGGTGTGTTGGTCAGGAGTCCACATACTCTGATGCTTCTACTCTAGAAAAATCTGCATAACTCAGCTCTGAAGACACATAACTTTCTGTGCAAATGCTGGCGTAACTTTTCGACTTAAGTCGCCGACTCTGAATACATCTGTAGACCATTAACCTTACAAGACCTGTCTATGGCACAAAAGTGTCTATGCACATTGTCTTTAAAGCATTGATGCTTCTCAGTTCTTTGAGTGATAGAGACTCCATTGAATCCATTTCCAGTGAATCCATAGATACCGGGATAACAAGCAAACCCAATTTTCTTAGTGTGGTCAATGTAAACTGTTACATAAGTTTGTAGCATGGATACTTTATGCAGCTGCTTGGTCCCCATTGCTGGTTTGAATATTTTGTACATAGATTCATTTTTGCTATTGGCTACAGCTGCTACTGTATTTATAAAAATACTGGATATAATTTTTGTCATTACTATACTCTCTACCTGGCTGCTACCATATATAGTATAAGCTTATCTGCCGAATACTATGTCATAGTATGTTATGTTTACATTCACACCAATTTATTATATTGTTATTCTTTTGCATTTTTTTTTACATCTGACACTTTCATACTAGAACTGTGTACTGGTCAGCACTGCACTGTCTCTTACCGTGCCTATTGTACTGTTTTAGTAGTTATTGCACTGTCTTATGCTTTTTGCACATATTTGCACGTGCATTTTATGTAGTAATGTGTAGTCTTTTGTAGTTCTGTGTTGTTTGATGTAGCACCATGGTCCTGGAGAAACGTTGTTTCATTTCACTGTCTACTAACTAGCTGTATAAGATTGAAATGACAATAAAGCCACTTGACTTGACTTGATTTTCAGCTTAATTTGAGACACATATTTTAAAGTCCTTAGGCTCTGGTAGGTTTGAGTATCTATTTAAACGTTCTTTTAGAATGTGTACGAGTTTTTATTGAGTGTCTCGTTAGCTGAAGTGGTGTTAAATAAGGATGTAATTATTGACATTACTTAAAAAAAAAAGCTATAATGTAGGTAAGAGAGTTAAGAGTTAAACACATACTTCTCAAGGTTATCTTAGGATAACTGCAAAAGTTAACCATAAAACTCACACACAAACATGATCTGCTTTTGCTAACCTTCTATAATTTATAGATTTTTAAATAATCACTGTATAGCTTTGGAGTTCAGCCTAGCATTTAGCCTTTAAGTGCACTTTAGTGATACAGCCCTTTCGGGAGTATATTTTTACAATTTTCACTGCTTACATTGGACGGTCATGTTTTTACGACCTCTGATGTCATTGATGTTTTTATTGGCTTGTGAAGGAGCAAGCAGTGTGTGTTTTCATGCGTGTTCGTTGCCAGACAGTGCACATCAAAACTTACCTTAGCTGTACTCTCACACTAACATTTAGGGCTTTGTTCTAACACTGGTCCTAATGCAACGTTGTCAGCATGTGCTCATGCACTACTGCAGCATCTCAGTTGCTTTTTTTTTTTTTTTATGTGCTTGTGTCAAGGTTGGAATGTAACAAACTACACTTACTCTCGTTACAGTACTTGAGTACAGGGTTCACTGTAACAGTATGTTTTTGAGTATAATTAAATCATAGCACTTGAGTATTTAAAAAAAATGAAATATCACTGTTATAGAGTCAACAAAATCATAATGCAATTAACCCTGGAAGACTGTAAGCCAATTAAAAGACAATGTACAAATTTTAAATAATTCAATGTTCCAGACCTGATTAAAAATAAAGCCGTTTCCTGCCGAAAATCTACACTTAGTCAGCAGCAGCAGACTTTGAGACCATAGAGACAGATGAGCAACCCTGGCCCAATTTATCAGGTACCTACAGCTTTAAATGCTTTAAATGAAAACAGCATGATAATCGTCTGCAAATTATGCAAGCCAAAACCCATCGAGATATCAGCGTTTCACAGCTCAGCATCCAACCTGCGGAAACATGCACAGGAAAGCCATTAGCTAGCTGAGTGAGCTAGACTAGCTAGTTAGATGTTTTGAGGTTGTATCATATGAAAGCTTTGCATTAAACGTACGACGTTCAGTAGCAATTACCTGTTGTGTTGAATATCGAAGTGCGGCTAGAAACACGTTTGAATGAACAAGCCAAAGGCTTGAATGAAACCCAAAGGCGTTTGGCTAAGCTCGCTGAGGTGGTGTTCACTTTAGCAAAGCTTACTAGTTAACATAACAGCTCAAAAATGCATTCAGAATATTTTTGGATTAGTTGTGTCAATTGTAGACGTTAAAAAAAAGGTAATCTGCAAAGAATTTTTCCAGTAGTTTTTCACCAGATGACTTATTGAGTCTTTTTTACTTTTACTCATACTATGTTTTGTATTTTTTTTTAGAGATCTGGGATGTCTGGGAAATGCACATTTTACTCAATAGGATATGTCTAATTTCATCAGGTGGTTTTGACATTGCTAATGGTTGGTCCAATTACATTTACATGGTCCAACTTGCTTATTTGAAGTTCTTCTTTTCTCACAGTGCAGCAGCCAATAGCCAAAAGTATCAGAATGATATTCAATAATAAATATAGAAGTGGAGCCAAAAGTGGAGAGAGGAAAGAGAAACAATTGGACAGGGTATAGCGCTGACAATTATTCATTTATTTTTATCACATTTGGTCGTTCTGGTGGCTCATCTCCCTCCTCAAGTCCAGTCTTAAGATGTTTGCTGTATTTATTTGGACTTCTTGGCATTACTTGTCTCAGTCTTGGTATCTACCAAAAGTTTGTTGTAATGAATCTTTGTGTTGTCTTTTCTTTTTGCATTCACAAACTTTCGCAATTCCTTTTTCTAAAAATATAGCCAAAGCATTAGCGCAATGCACGCAAAGCCAGCTAGCTGGAGTAAGGATTTGGCCTCGAAAAGGATTTGAAGATTTTCAGTCTTGGCTCGATCTCGCTTTCATTTTGACCCAGTCTAGACTCGACCTTCGACCCCCTTAAGACTCGGTCTTAACTCAGTGATACGTGATTGGCTTGATGAAGTGCTGCACTAAGGAAGAGTTGTATTACTGCATTAATGAAAATCTGCACTGATGAACAGATGACCAGATGCATTATGAATTAGCTGCACTGCTGCAGTAAGCAACAGTCGTGCTAATTTGCTCCATCTAGGCATAGCTGCATTAATGGATTGAGGAACTTCGGGATTACTGCATTAAGGAGCAATTATTCATTCATTCCCTAACGAGCAGAAGAGAAGAGTGAAGAGCTCCACGGTGTTACTGTTTTATTTAATGTACTGTTGCATTGAGAAACATCTACAATACTGCAACAAAGAACGAGTTGCAAAGAACTGCATTGCTTCAGAGACAGTCACCTTAAACAGATGAGTTGCTTTATTGATGAACAGTTGCAACTAAATAATATGGGACAGAGGACATCCTGTGTTTGTGAGTGAAATTTATGAGGCAGGCTGAGGATTATGATTATGATTATATTTATGATTATGTTGATGACACACAAACAGACCTAATGGAGGCGTATATTCAGGATGAGGAGATAATCACACGTTCCCTCGTGACCTTCTACTTAATATGCTACTGTCTTGCTTGCCCTCTTTGTCTCTCTCTCTCTCTCTCTCTCCCTCACACACACACCAATAGTGAATGCATAATGATTTCATTTTTATATACAGTATAATCAGCTATAAACAAGTTTTGTTTCCCTTCATCACACTTTCATACAATTATCGCATTACTGTCTTGTATCTCTCTTTATTGCACTATATAATGATTTTATTTTTATATTACAGTATAATCAAATAAAAAACATTTAAAAACCTTCTATTACTGTTAAATATGCCATATTAGACCGCATCGCTTTACTGTACTGTAATTATTTAATCATGTACCACAGCTTTGTTGAATTCTTGGTGCTTCCAAGACTTCATCGTTTCTATAGTTACAACTTACACAGGGACTCTACATAATCTAAAACATCTTGTTATTTAACATAATCATTGATATGGTGAAGTATTCTATTAAAGAGACTTTTATTTCACATTTTTGGAAGGAGTCTCCAGTGTCAGAGGTAAAGCTTTAACTTTGAAAGTGTTCAGGACAGAGGATGTTGTGTTTTGTAGTTTCTCTGTAACAAGCATTTTTTGTCTTATTAATTTCAAGAGAGAGAAAAAAGAGAGGCTGGTGAAACAATGACTGTTTACAGCTGCTGTAACGTAAGTGATAACAGAAATTAACATGTTTCCCAGCCATTCCACAACATTGATTGTAGCTATAAATGGATAAAAAATACAGTTTGTCATTCTTTAAGTTAAAAAAAATGTAATTGTGGGCAAATTGCTGTGGTATAAGAGGAATAAAACAATCCCGTCATTGATTATTTTCAGCTCGTCTTGTTGTATTTATTATTATTATTATTATTATTATTATTATTATTATTATTATTTGTTTTTGTTTGTTTGTTTTTTGCACATTATATAAAATCTTGAATTTACTACCTTCTGGGTAGGTTGTCGCCAAGAAGTCTACATTGATGTCAATCTATTATCTAACATTCATCTAAAAAAAAAAAAAAAAAAAGTAATGGACTGGCCCTAAAGGCGGCCAGGGCACTCCAATGCAGAAGGAATTGGAGAAGAGAAGTCACCAAAGGGCATGTTAAAAACAGTATTGGAACACATCCTTGAAAGCACAAAGATACCCGACTTTGATTCATGCGCTCTAAATGTCATTCTGAGTGACTGTAGGCGTATACATCAAAACAGAAATGTCAATCTGACCACACCACAGTTAACCAAGGAGTTGTGTGATCTAGAAATGTTTATTCATCATAAATGACAGAGGGAGAAAGAACTGTGGCCTATTGTTCTACTGTGAAGAAGAAAACCTCAAGTGAATGTGTACAGTGTAAAAATAAACTTACAGTTACGAGATGAAGGAATACAGAACAGAACAAGACACAAATGAGGAAGAAACCTGAATAAAGAAGGAACTTTTAACAACCTGAGGTTCAACTAAACCAGCTAAATTTGTTTTTTTTCTTACCAAGGAGAAAAAAAAAGCGTTTTAATTTTAATTTAAGACAAAATTTGAACATCTTACCCGGTTTGCTTTACCGTCCACATTCTATTGTTACGTGACTTCCACATTTGTAAGACAGCAGAACCTGTTGCTATGCTGTTGCTATGGAAGCAAAGAGACCACAGGGGACACAGGTACGAGTTTAGCCTTTTTGGCAGTTTAGTATATTTTTAACCAAACAGCTCGCCACTGGTGGTTTAAACTAAACTCAGAAACGTACGTATTTAAACATAAATATTGCTTTCCAGCTTCACATGCTTCTACTCCACATCACTATATACATGCAGGAAATAAAGGACATAGGTTATATAGGGATCATAATTAGTACTACCACTCACTAGTTAACCATTTCATTCGTCCCTCAATCTCCGTCTCCCATTACAGCCTTCGCCAAAACAACACCCCGCCTGCTACATAGGTATTTTAATTTCATATTTGCATATATAGTGTACAAGCAATATGATGCTACAACAAAGAAAGATAAGTTCATAAGTTGTTCATAAGTTTATCCGTAAAAATTTCATTCTCAGGATAATCAGTGTCACGGATTAAGATGCTGTGTCTTCTATGCTGGTGGAATTTAAAGGGACGATACTATTCACTCACTGAATTTCAGTGACCGCTTTATCCTGCAGTTGCAGTGGATCCAGAGCTTCCCCTGGGAACACTGGGCGTAAGGCAGGAGGAATACACTCTGGATGGGATGCCAGTCCATTGCAGGGCATCATGCACACACAATCACATTCACACAGTCCTTCACACAGTCCTTCATACCTAGGGGCAGTTTATCTTAGCCAATCCACCTACTGGCATATTTTTGGAAAAATAAGAAGAAAATCACACGGATGCTGGGAGAATATGAGAAACACCGCACAGACAGTAATCCAAGCTCAGGATCAAACCCACCATCCTGGAGCTCTGAGGCAGCCACCGAGGCAGCCACCATGCCACCCTTGAGCCATTATAATAATATTGAGCAAGAAAAATGGGCTTTAAGTTCAGTTTCAGAATCTTGCAACTGAGACACATCTTTGTTTTTGACAACCTCTTCCCCTTAAATCAACTCTGAATATGGCCCTCAGAGACACATGACTTTTACTAACTAATATAAACTGTAATGAAAATAAAATATCTGATTAAAGCTATATAATAATGTAGTTGTAGAAATCTCCATTCATTTGTACAGTCTTGTGACATCCCAGTCCAGCCCTAGGTGAATATTCTAGTGCTCCGCCTCACTGGCCTAGTAACAGGCAATACATCCTACCTATGTATGTATTTTTCAGAGTAATAATCATAGACATAATTGCTAACCTACTACAGTCAGAGTAATAAAATCAAGAATGTATCGTTCATTAATAACATAAATGTAAACGATTTCAATGTTGCTTCTCCAGTTTCAGTCTGGTCCTGAGTTTATTGCTTAGCTGTGTGAAAAGTCATCTTGTGAAACTGAACTCCATCTTAAATGGTAACACATGCACAGTCCTAACATGTAGTGTTAATTAGGAATGGGAATTACAACATTGCAATTAATTCAAAACAGTTCGTTCTGCAAGGAGACTTTTGAACTCTACATAATTATCAATAATTAAAGTCTAGTGAAAGCATTACACAACAGAACACACACACACACACAAACACACACAACGCCAACCACTTTGTGTATTCAGCTATGCAGTATGACAAAATGTCCAGATTTGGTGTTATACAGAGAGCTGTATAAATATAACCCTTGGATGAAATCTCTTTCAACCTGTTCTCTGTGTGCGTGTGAGTGTGCGTGCGTGTGTGTGTGTGTGTGTGTGTGTGGGGTGCGTGTGCAGAGATCTCCAGCTTCACATTATGCCCCATTTGTCATTTCTGCATGATACCGTGTTTATTCCACAAACAAAAGAAACGATAAATTGGGTTGAAGAGAGAAGAGGAAAGCACAATGCTGGAAGTCAGTTCATGTATATCACAACCTTAAACACTCATGCTACATTTGGCCTGGAGCAAAACAAATCTCTGCACATTTCCAAGTCAAACAGAGAAAAGTGGATCAGACCTCTCAGATCACATGGCTAAAAATTTTACTTTATTAAATTAACAGTCTGTTATTTTAATAACAGTTTCTGCTAAACAAAAAATCTTAAATGCAATGCTGATTAGTTTTTTAAAATAACATTTTACATGCATTATAGTAATGTTTATGTACTCCACTATAGTATTAACACTTACAGCACAGTAACTGTACAATAACTGCACTATAGTCGGTACTAGAATACACTATAACATTAAAATATAACAAAAATATTACAAATACACTTAAATTATTACAATTAATTTATAGAAGTTATTATACTTCTATCATAGCAAACTTACCATATTACTACTCTAAAATTACTACATTACTATACTGATTTTCTACACTACCATACTACTGAAATGTACTATACTGCTGCACTAAAGCTACTACGCTACTACAATAAAAAATTACAACTCTATAACACAAAAGTTATTACACTGCTACACTTGTGCAGTCTGCTACAATTTATTACATTACTATAGTAAAGCCACTTTATATCTACACTAATGTTACAACAGTACATCAAAGTTAATATAAAGTTCCTGTACTAGTTAATACTCTTATTTACTATACTTACTAAACTTACTATACTACTGACCTAAAGTGCTACATGTCTACAATATGACAAAGTTACTATAGCGTTACACTGAGGTGAATGCTGTATTATTGTGTATTAATACACAAATGTTACTATTCTAAAGTTCCTATATGATTGTATTAACATTAACAAATTTATCCACTAGAATTACTGTACTAAATTTATCACCGTACTGCACTATGACTTAAAAATTGCTGAATATATTATAGTTACCATAATGTACTATTGTATATTATACTGCATTATACTACACTATACTATACTATACTACTTTATGTGCTACACTAGAGTTACTATAATTATATACTGCTACTCTGCTTCACTGTACTAAGGCTACTGCACTATACAGTTACTATACTACCACAGTAATTTTACTACAGTATTTGAGATACTGTACTGGGTCACTGGAGGACTAGTGGTTAGGCCACAGCGCTCTCACCGCTGTGGCCCTGGTTCGATTCCCAGCCAGGGAACCAACCCCAGCCACTGGGGTTGTGTGCAACACTGCGCTCTCAGTGCCGGTCCCAAGCCAGGATAAAATTGGGGAGGGTTGTGTCAGGAAGGGCATCCGGCGTTAAAAACTGTGCCAAATCACATACACGGACCAATGATCCGCTGTGGCGACCCCTAACGGGAGCAGCCGAAAGAACAACAACAACAACTTGAGATACTGTACTATCGGACCGAAGATACTACACTACTACTATAGTACTGAACTGTAGTTACAATACTACTATGACATTACTCTAAAGCTAACATACTGTTGCACTGTTATACATCACCATACAGATTACAGATCAAATGCCAATTACGTTACTTAATTGCATTAAGTCCAAGGCTAGAGGAGAAAGAGCAAGGGATTGAGTATGTGAGGTTAGAGGAAAAAGGGAGAGAGGGATTCCTGCAGGAGCTTTAAAGTGGGAGAAGAGGTCTGCTTCATGGCACAAACCACATGAAGAAGAAGAATGAGAGCTAAACACTTACAGACGGGTACAACCCCCATCCCTCCATCCTCCATTTCCCTCTATGTTCCCTCTTTCTTTCTTTCCATCTACAGTAGCTAAACTCTCTGAAATGCTTACAGGTTTGGAGGAATGACCAGAGAGGTGGTTCGGCTATGCTGTGTCCTATAATGCACTGCTGCTTAACAATGCTTAAATAAAGACTGGGTGCTAAACACTAAATGCTGATGCTGCTCTTCACTTCTCTGTCTCTCTTCCTCCTTGTCTGCCACTCACCACTCACCCACCCTCTTCCTCTCTCTCTCACTCTATGGTTCTCTTCTCAGTGAAGGTTTAATAAAATACTCCAGCCTATTTTCACACGTGTCATATCTCTGCAGTGTCTTTCCACTGCTGCTGGCCAGGCATATACACACACACAGGCACACACACACCCATGTTATTTAAATGTCTGTGCGGTCTGGGAAAAAGATTTCAATGTACTGTGGTAACAGAGAGAGAGAGAGAGAGAGATGATTGTGCAGTGCAGTTGGATGATGTATAGCTGAATATTTGAATGTCTGATCAGTCCAGACAAGAACGTATCCACACACACACACACACACAACTTGAGACCATTTCAGCAAAAGACACCACAGACTTTAAAGTAAAAAGTGCTCTAAAACTCTATTCTATTCTATTCTATTCTACAACATATGCTATTTATCAAATTGGCAACAATCAGTTATTACACAAATGCCTTTGTGTGTGTGTGTGTGTATGTGTGTGTGTGTGTGAGAGAGAGAGAGAAATTGAAGAAATACAGTAATACCAGCAGGGCCACACACACACAGTCATGTATTGCTGTTCTTATGGGGCTTTAGGTCCTCCCTGTAAACCTACACATACAGTAGAGGACAAGATCTGTAGCTCTGTTTAAAAAAAATGGTGAATGGCCAAATGTCCCTACAAAACTGTCAGACATCCTTTTCGCTAAGGGTACATTTGGTCCCCATGAAAAGATAAAATCATGATATACACACATACACCTTACAGTAATATTACACAGACAATAATATCAGCTAAGCCACACACAGTCAAGCATTATTGTCCTTATGAGGATATAAGGTCCTCACTAAAAACATACACAGATACACACACACAATATCTGTTTAAAAAAAAAAAAAAAACAGCAACACCAAAAACCTTCTTTATGGGGACCAGCCAAATGTCCCCACAAAACTGCTACAGTCTTAAAAAGCTGACGGACAATCTTAAAAGTGTTATTTTATTCTATAACAGATTCTATTCATCATATTCACACCAATCAGTTATTACACACATATGCCTCTGTGTGTGTGTGTGTTTGCGTGCAGGAAACCATACCAGCTGGGCCACACACACAGTCATGTATTGTCCATGTAGTCCTTATGAGGATATTAGTTCTTCACTAACACACAAAAGAGGACCAGCCACAATATTCTTCTCACTAAGGGTCCCCATGAAGATTAAATCATTATATAAACACACACACACACGCGCACGCACACACCTTGGGACCATCATAGCAAAAGGCACCACAATTTTTAAAACTGATAGACAATCTAAAGGTTGGTATAAAATTCTATTCTATTCTATTCTACTGATCTATTTGATGAACATGCTGTTCATCAAAATGTCATTGTGTGTGTGTGTGTGTGTGTGTGTGTGTGTGGTGTTAACTGAAGAAATACAGTAATACCAGCTGGGCCACACACACAGTCATATTTTGCTGTCATTACGGGGACCAGCCAAATGTCTGCACAAAACTATCATATATTCTTATCATTAAGGGGATGTTTGATTCCCAGGAAGAGATAAAATCATGGTACACACACACACACACACACACACACACAATATGTCTACTGATTCAACTCGTGAGTGTGTGCGTGGGCGTGTGTGTGCGTGTGAGTAAAACAGGTGTAAATGGCGCCGGTGTGTTAACGAGAACTGAAAGTTCTTAAGTGACTCCCAGAATAGAACAGCTGAGTCCTTATGGTTCTCATTAAGAGGACATGATTACTCCTCTTAGGTTCGAATCACGTGACCTTTGACCCTGTTAGTAACAAACTGAAGCGTGACTGCGCATGACCATGATTTAAAATTACAGTGAATCACAATGGACACTCTATGAATGGACTATCTATCTATCTATCTATCTATCTATCTATCTGTCTGTCTCATCTCAGTAAGTCATTAAATGTGCGCTACCAAATAATCTTTATACTAAAGGAATGTTACGTATGCTCCCACTGTATATGTGTGATATAGCTATATAAATATTTCTAATGTAATATAAGTGGAGTAAACATGGAGACAACTGTTCACTCTCCTGTAGCAGCACCTGTCCTCTCCCCGCAGACGAAACACAATATCCCCCTCTGTGTGTGTGTGTGTGTGTGTGTGTGCATGCGTGTAGCTCTATGCATGAGCCTTTGTGTGTCCTACGTGTCACTGCAGCACGAGCGTGATTGATTATGCGCTAATCTGCACAGGTCTGATATTTTTAACAACACAGCCTCTTCGTTTTCCTATTGTGTTACACACAAATGCACATGTGCACACATGTGCGCACACACGCACACACACACACACTTAAAATACTATGCAATTACACAGTACTTTAAGATAGTCATACATTTTTAATTAAATGTAGTGTACATTATAATTACATTGATCTGAATTGTTTCTTCAACATAGCAATAATCAGTGTTAATATTAAAAAAAATAGTTTTTTTAATGCATTCGCGCTGTGTTAATGCGTTCACGACAGGGTTATTATAGATAACAAATACTAAATCTGAAAAAAATGTGTCAACTGAAATAAGACTATAGTAAAGTTAAATTAAAATTAAATCTACAGAAAAATCTAAAAATGTTCACTCTGGGAAAAAAAAAACAGATTAAAAAAACACTTTAAAATAAAAAGACCTTTGCCCAGTTTAAGGATGTTGGCTTAAAAACCAAATAAATTTTTAATTTTGCCTCTAAAACCAAAATTGAAACTTATATTAACTATAACCTCTGACAACAGAATAACAAAATTTAAAACCAAATTTTAATTTTCCTTTTAATTGTCCTTCAATCAACCTACCAGACATGTGAATTATGGTTCTTCCCTATTGTTCCGAATGCTGTTTACCACCAATTGGATATGTCTTAGGAACAGTAACATCACTTTGTTCACTCTTGAATATTCATTTGAAATGGTCTACAATGAATGATTCATGGAAAATGATATGTTTCAAGCATGAAATGTTAAATGGGTTCACATATTACTGCAAAATAATAAGATTTGTTAAGTATTTTAGTGTAGTTATAGTGGGCTGGGATTGGCAAAAAATGCTGTAGATAGAATTTATTAATGTTATAAAGTATATGTTATTTATCTGAATCTGTATTTATGTAGTAAGTTGATGTGAAGGACACTTTAACATTATGTAGCTCTTTGTATATATCAGTTGGACACAAATGGCACCCCAATTATGGAAACTCTCAAAAACAAGCTAAAACAAAACAAACTTCCGGCATCGCAGTGGTCGCTACTACTGCATTCAGTTTTATACATAACACTGTGGTATATAGGGTCAGAAACCACATATGCAATTCTAAGACACTGAACTTGCCAAGGCTGTTTGAGGCAGTTTGGAGGCTATAATATTTCATTACTTGTTCTAGCTTTGTACCAAGATGGAAGCCAATTTCATACACCAAACATGTCCTGGATGATGGACTACATTAGGAGTAAGGGGAGTTTTGTGTACGTTACATTTTTTTGGCTGAAATGTTCTTTTAAACTATAATATTTCTTCAGAATTAAGGGTTTTGCATCAAGCTTCCAGCTGTTGCACTTGTTTCCTTCCTTCCATTTTATCTTTATAATCTACAAACGTCATTGTGACAAAGTTTTCAAAAAGTGTATTTAGCACACTCGGGAACTGAACAACTGAACTTGTTTGGGGTTTTCGAGGGTCACAAAACTTGTCTTTTCCCATCTGTCCCTGATCTCACCATTTCAGTGAAATCACTTTAACGCTGTGATAATTAGATAAAAAAAGCGAAGAACAGGAGTGTTAATTAGATAAGCTCTAGAGGAGTTTCCTCTGACTCAGAGTCACCTGTCGGATCTTATAACGCACCGACGAGGAGAAAAGAGAGAGAGGGTAGGAGAGAGAGAGAAAGCAGATGGGAGAGAGGTGAATGAGAGAAGACATGAGGGAAAAGGAAGTGAGAGAGATGCCAGAAAAAGAGAGTAAAAGAGTTAGATGTCATGGAAGAAGAAATAGAAATCAACGTGGGGAGAAAAATGGAAGACGACAGAAGAGCGACATAAGAAAGAAACGAGAAGAGACAAGGATGGAGAGAGATGATCACATCGTTTATTCCATATAGAAATGTAAATTCATTCGTCTTCAGTAAGTGCTCGATCCTCATCAAGATCAAGGAGGATCAAGGAAACTATCCTGAGAATACACCCTGGATGGGACGGCAGTCCATCAGAGGGCACCATGCACACACACGTGTGGGTGCGTGTGTGTGCATGGTGCTCTGTGATGGACTGGTGTCTCATCAAGGGTGTATTCCTTCCTCAGATCCACTGTTCCCAGGATCGTTTCCGGATACACTGAAGCCCTGAGCAGGATAAAATGTTTACTGAAGATGAATAATTAAAGCCTGCATTTACCCAAATCTCTTAACCCTTAATCTAACCTTAATAACTGATTCTTTAGCACTTTTAGTTTTAAAACGTTTGGTCGTACTATCAAGAAAGTGTTTAAATTCATTCATTTATTCATTAATTCATTCATTCATTCCTCTTCAGACAGTGAAAGGAAAATAGAAAAGAGAGACAAAAAGGGGTACAAAAAATTTTGAGACAAAGTTACATAAAAAATTAAGTAAAATATATAAAAAGAAAAGAAATAAAGAATGAATTAGCAGAAAGAAATAGTTTATAGACAAAAGTAAAGAAAGAAAGAAAGGGTGGCACAATGATACAAGGAAAAGAAAAGAGAATGCTGGATAGAAGAGAAGGAGTGGGAGAAAAAGAAGAAGGAAAAAAGTCATGCAAAAAGTAGGTAATAGAAAGAAAAATAATACAATTAGAGAAGAGGAAGAAGAAAGAAAAGAGGAAAGATTAAAAGGAGTGGAAGAGAGACAGAAAGGAAAAAAGGTTAGAGCAATAACTGAGAGAAAGAAAAGGAAAGAAGAAGAATATGTGAAAGAAAGAAAATGAAAAAGGAGATGGAAGAGAAAGTGAAAGATGCAGTGATAAGGAGAAAAAGTTCAGAAAGTCAGAAAAGAAAAGGGGAGAGGAAAGAACGTGGGGAAAAAAGTGAAAGAAATAAGGAAAGAAAGAAACAATCAGCAGTATGAAGTGAGTAGTGAACATGAAACACACTATATACACAACTTTTACACAACACACACACACACCCCCACACAATAACAAGGCTCTCCCCTGGAATGCGCTCATGCTCAGCTGTGAGCTTTAATTAGTTCCTCATTCTGACAAACATCAAAAGCCTTCATTAGTGAGCGACTGATTTTAATTGTTTAAATTAAATATGAAAAGAAAGAAAAGCAGAGCATAATTTGGCCTTAGCCTAGAAGCTCACGCTGATTATGCATTCTAATTTAACCTTTTGGGAGTTTGACGTTTATTATTTATTGTAATAATATTCACATTATGAACTTTTATTAGGATCATGTTTCTGCACAAAGTTCCTTCCTTTACACTAGAATTAATTAGTGATCTTACGAGAACAAGCTACTTTAACGCTAGATCCCAAACGCTAGATTTGACGTTCTAGTAGATTCTCAATGATTTTACTATTTAAGATGAAATGTTCATAAAGAAGACTGGGTTCATTTATGTCCTTAGTGCTCATCTCAGAAATGCTTGAAAGTAGTGCTTGTAAATTGATTGTTAAAAGGTCTTAAATGTTTAAAAAAAGCTTCTCTATAAACTCTGGATGTTTTAGCGCAAGTCCAACATTTTTTAAACCTTAAAAATGCCTGTGGCTTTGTGTATCACTGCAAAATGGCCGCTAGTGGCGAGTCAGTTTACAAAAATGCCATTCAAATCATTGTGCAATACAGTAAAGTGTAACATTAGCTATTTAAGGAGTAAAACACTGTGTAACAGCACACCCCAAAGTGTTTTATTACCTTTATGCCACTACAGTTTGCCAATGGTTACATTTCTTTCAAATTAAAGACCATTCCGCCATACTTTTTTTTAAAATCCATTTATAGTTAGAAACGTCCACAAAACAAAATACTTCCTGTTATCACTTACAATATGGCAGCTACTGTATATAGCAGCCATTTCCTCACTAGCTTCTCTATTCTCTCTTGAAAAACACAGCTTGTCATAACAGAGAAACTGGAAAAAAGTCCTCTGTCCATGGTGGAAAACTTACTGATATTTACAAAGCACTGACACTGGAGACTCCTTCTATATGGTGAATAAACATCTCTGTACCATGTCAATGATTATACATTTTTCTTTGTTGAATAACAGCATGTTTTTACATCTGTTTACGTGGAGCGTCCACCATACAAGTCCCTGTGTAAGCTGTTACTATAGAAACGATAACGTATTAGAAGCACTGAAAAGAAAAATAATAATTCAGTAGTTAAGTACTGTAAATATGACAAACACAAATCTGTGATTTTTACACAAAAAGCAAATTATTAGAATTACTTAAGTGCTTTAAGTTCTGTACTAAATTCAGTCAATAGTGTATATTTTATTTACTTTACTGGGTTAAATGTACTATTATTTTGCAAGTGATCACAAAACTAGGACAAAAATAATGCAATGTAATGTTTACTGAAGTAATGTTGTACCAATGGCATGCTAAACTGGGGGGGCGTGGCTTTTGAACTCGATTTGCATATGTGTTCACAGAACTTTAAACTGATTTAATTTTGAGCGTTAGAGATAGGTTGTTTTCAATATTTCTTGATTTGTGTCAACTTTAAGACCTAAGGCTATTGTATTATGAAATGTTTTGAAAGATCGAGCGTTTTCTTTGTTCACCCTGTTTATGTTTCTCAGTCAGGTGTATGGAGTGCGTGCGTGCGTTCACACACAACTTGGTTAATTAGTCATCGTGGGTTCTGCCAGTTCAGTCTATATGGAGACTGATGTGAAAGCATTTACTCATTGGTGGGAAACTTCTGGAATCATTAAAGGTGTTAGTGACCATTAAGTAGTCGTGATACTGTTTAGATGTGTATTTTTTAAATTGTTAAGTTTTATTTAGTTCATAAAACTCACTTTTGGGTAAATGTACTTATAAAACAAGAAAATTGCAAGTTACATTCTTACTTTTTTTTGCGAGAATAATCCTTGGTGCTGTGTAAACCTTATTTAAAATATGCTTAGTTAAATTTACTAACTTTTTTTTGTATGTAAATTGTTACCACACTTTTCTTGAGTAAATTTCACTCCAATATTTTTTTCATTGAAGGAGCACTTTAACATAAACCTGTGATTTCTTTCTGACCAATCTGATTCGAGAATTCATCCTCGCAGTGCGATAAATTATCTGTAAGGCATTGCTAGAATGTAGCATCGAAGTGTACACTGTCAGGCTATATGTGAAGGACCATGCTAGCATACTGGATAAGCCACCATAGCTCAAACATAAGACATGCTCTTTTGTATTTTAGGCTTATTTATACTTCTGCACTGTTGCACTTATGCGTATCTGTGTGAAAAATTGATTATGGTTAAAACTTAGCTTGCGGAGGCCTGCACACTTCCAAAATCTCAACAATGCAACATGCAAATATGTGTAGTTGCATCTCAGGCAAATGCTGAAGGGACATTTATCCAATAGTGGTTGGGGTTGGAACCTGAACCATATGAAATGTACATTTTTTCCAACCCAGACACGCATGACTACTCCAGCGGTTATTTTTTGAGGCTGTTTTCTAATAAACTCAGTTGTTAAAATTCCACCAAATATAAACAAATATGTCAGTTAAACACTGTTATGGGGGTTTTGCTTTCCTGGTAATGAACACAAGAAACTTCTGTTTGCATGTGCAACTTTCTTTGTGATACATTATCTGTGAGTTCTAGCAAGAACATTTATATAGAAGATCAGTATTAGTATTACAACTTAAGACTTATTGAAGCTAATCCATAAAAAAGAAGCCTTTAATTTGAGACAAAAGTTTGCTGTCACTTTTATTTTCCGCAGCAGCCCATTTTGGTGTGTGAACTCATTAG
>CM040466.1:20748716-20769899 GCA_022758105.1 Pangasianodon gigas
TATATATATATATATATATATATATATATATATATATATATATATATATATATATATATATATATATATGTGTAATGTTTTAAATAATGTCTCACACTATTAGAACATTTGGTCCCCACATATACTGGATTGCATGTGTGTGTGTGTGTGTGTGTGTGTGTGTGTGTGCAAGATTAAACCAGTAAATCTCCTTTTTAAGGTGAGAATTAAATTTTTGGAAGCACGCTCTTGTGGAAATGCCAAGCCGCTGCAATATAATATATCATGACAGGATTATAAACAGACATTGCCATCAGATTACATTTTAAAAGGGTATTGTTTAAAGTATTTATTTGTTCTCTAATTTGATGACAGACAAGTTGTTCTGTGTGTGGAATTTATATCGTTGCCCAGTAGTCAAGCTACATTTGGTAAAGAGGGTCCAGTTAGTGAGTCCATGTTATGAAACAGTGTATTCTTCCATCAGTAATAGCTTGTAATAGCATTTTTCTACCACAGAGGGCGAAATACCGAAATCTTACATCCAGAAGCTTTAAAGTTTCATACAGGGAGGCATGTTGGAATGACCAACTCATGATTCCAGGTCTTGGAGTTTGATTCTGAGCTCAGGTTACTGATGTGTGTGGAGTTGCACATTTTACCCCTGTCTTTTTGGGTTTCCTCAAGGTTCTCCAGTTTCCTCTCACCTTCAAAAGCATTGTGGTAGGTGAACCACAATGTTAGCCTACCCTTTATTTGTTTAAAGCCATTGCATGACCGGAAATGTGTACATAATTGTCTTCTCCAAATGTAGTCGGTCATCCGAGACTTTTTTTGGTGTTGGAAGTTTGCTTCTTTAGTTTTGTGCTGGAGCTATGAGGCTAACGTAGCAAACAAGTAAAAGAGTGCACAAAGCTGATTATTTTTGCGCAAAGCAAGAATGAACTGAGTATGAGAATAAGTAACAGAGTAGCTTTTTTTCATAACATTTATTTGTTTATTTCACAAACTTATGTTTTTTTTATCACATAAAAAGAGCACAGATATTGCTAGCTAGCTAGCTAGTTCAGGTAAATGGTTAGCTGTGTTAGCTGACTCTGTGGAGGGAAAGTAAGGAGACATTTAACCAGATACTTCATGTGAAAGCTCTGAAATTGTAATAGTCAGTGAAGGAACTATGCTAATACAGCTAACCATTTGCCTGAGTTAGCTAGCTAGCAACACCTGTGCTACTTTGACAAGGTTAATAGCTGTATTTGCGTAGTTCCTTCACTGATTATTAAAATTTCAGAACTTACACATGAAATAGTGAGTGTGTTATCTAGCTAAATGTCTTCTTACCTCTTCTCCACACAGCCAGCTAACACAGTTAACAATTTGCCTGAGTTAGCTAGCTAGCTAGCAACATCTGTGCTACTTTGACTAGGTTAATAGCTGTATTAGCATAGTTCCTTCATTGATTATTTCAATTTCAGAACATTCACATGAAGTAGTAACTTTGTTATCTAGCTAAATGTCTCCTCACCTTTCCTCCACACAGCCAGCTAACACAGAGCTAGCTAGCAACATGTGTGCTACTTTGACTTAGTTAATAGCTGTATAGGTTAATTTACTGTAGCACAGTTGTTGCCAGCTAGCTAGCTAGCTAATGCAGTGTTAGCTTGCTGTGTGGAGGGAAAGTAGGGAGATTTAGCTAGATAGCTAACTCACTACTTCATGTGAAAGCTCTGAAATTGCTGCCTGAGGTCGAAATGTGGAATCTGACATACTTCACGCAGCTGATATTTTATATTTTTATTAAAACATAGAAATTTAAAGATAGTATGCTAATTGGTTTAGAAATGACTGCATAACCAGCCATTCAAAGTTCTGCAAAGACTCAGTCACTTCTTTATACGTGTGGATATTAAAATAAAACTGAATTAATCATTTGGAAGGATTATTACAAACGTTCGTGCCTCGACAAAAAAAAAACAACAAAAAAAAACAACTGATCTAAAGTGGTTAGTATAAAAATAAAGAAGGTATTTTTTCCTCATCATTTACTCTCTTTCTCTCTCTCAATTTACTTATGAAAATGGAAGCAGCTTCAAAGCTTCTGTTAATATAATTTTCTATATAATTCGCATTCTGCGGGGGGACTACTCTCACTTTCAACTCAGTTTCTCATTTTTTATTTTCACTTTTAACACAATTCTTATGCCTAAACAGAAGAGAATATGAGAAAAGGGAAAACTTTCTGGCAAAAGTTTGAACGTTTCATTTTTTTTTTATTTTGCATGCAGTACAGCGTGTCTGTTTTGCTTGCGGTGTGAATGGCCTCAGTTTGGAGCTGTTTTGGGGAAATACCGTTTCCTTGGGAGAGCCTGTAAAGATTGTTTTCCTAAAAATCCCAACCACATCATCTGCTCGGCCTGATATTTTTATTTTGGATTTAATGGAAGATGTTGAATTTACTCTGATAGTGTTCACTACTGAACAGCAATGTTGTGTTCTTTAACCTCAGCTCCATTTACACCAGTACAACTTCAACGTTTATTATAAAACTATTATTACTAAACATATTGCTGCTACCCTACCAATAGTTTACAGTTTACAGCCCATGTTCTGTGTATTTATTGTTCTGTGTCTTTTATTGTCTTGCACTGTTGTGTATTGCACTTTATGTAGTCTTGCGTATTATGTGTTGCTCCATGGTCTTGGAGAAACGACATTTCGTTCCAGTGTATACAAGATATATAGAGGAATGACAGTACCAACCCACTTGATTTCACTTGAAAACTACCTCCTCTTCATCTCAGTAAGGACCCACCCCTTACAGATTTAAATACCATATACACTTCACGTGATTGTACGTTTTTCACACATGATTGTGTGACTAATATGTAAAAAAACAATATGTGAAGGTGTATTTCAGAATGCTATGCCCTGAAATTACACGTGACAGTATGTGAATAATACGTGATCACGTGAAAATAAATGAATCACATGAAAACAAGTGAATCACATGCAAAAAAAATTGTTAAAGCACGTGAAAATAAGTGAATTGTGTGGATTTGTCCACACAATTCACTTATTTTTCACAATTTATGTGAAAAATAAGTCATGTCAAAATAAGTGAGTCATGTGGAAAAAATAAATAATGTGAAAATATGTGAATTGTGAAGAAAATCACATGAAAAGAAATGAATCATGTAAAAAAATCACGTGTGAATAAATGAATCAAGTGAATCACACAGGTAAAAATCACACATGAAAAATGAGTCAAATGAATCGTGCAAATAAGTGAGGCATGTGGAAAAATCACAAAAAATTAATTAGGAAAAAATAATCACATGCAAATAAATGAATCATGCAAAAAAAATCTGAAAATAAATTAATCGTGGAAAAAAAATCACATTTAAGATTAAGCGAATCGTGAAAAAAATCACATCTGAAAATAAATGCATCATGTAAATGTGATGGGGGAAAAAAACATAAAAAAATTAATCTTGTGATAAAATTCGCTTGTGAAAAATACTAAAACGTTAAAAAAAACAAGGAAAATAAATAGATTGCATGAAGAAAAAAACAGATGTGAAAATAAATGAATCATCACAACAGTCACACGTCAACACATGAACCGAATGTGAATGTCCATTACATGTGAAAAATGTGTGAAATATAAAACATGTGAAGTTCAACCCTGAGTCCCTGAACCACTTCTCAGGCTCAGGGATCCACCTGGTGTGTGACGACTGAGTTATGAGTAGAATTAAGAGACGGAGAAAATAGGACAAACATCACCTTTCTGTTTCGCATTTAGAAACACCAGCCATTTTTCCTGAACACCTTTATTTCATCTTGTTCCTCTCAGCTCCAAGGACCTGAACATCATCTGTGTAATAGAGAAACGTATGTAAAACAGAATAGAGAAACTGAGCCAAGCGCATAAAGCTTTATGCTGAAAAATGTATGTTTGGTATCCTTCCACTTTTAGTAATAAAAAATTAAAGCTGGTCATTTTGGGCTGAAGAGAGGCGTCTTCCTCTCCAGAGTCCAAGAGACAGACAGACAGATGGACGGACAGACAGAGTGATGTATAAGAAAGATGTTTTAGGTTATAAACTCTTCTCTCTCGAGGCCTTCTGACCATGTGATCTGAAAAAAAAAAGAAAGCAGCAGGAGATCCCACTGCCAAACTGAGAGGTCATGATTCATTAAAATAGAGATTCTGTAACACAGCTGAACTGGTCCTGTCCTGAATTTCCACCATGACGTCCACGTTTGGCGCGTTTTCATGGCGAAACCGAGGACGGCCAAGTACTGACTGGAAAAATGGAGCAAATCTCACATGGCTTATTCGATCCACTTTGTGCTCCCTTTCTTTCACTGATACAGTAGCTGAGTTTCCATTTGAGTTTTTCCTCAAAGGTTTTGAGTGTTAATATCAGTTACAGTCCTGTTGAATATTCGGAAGAGAATCAAAACGGTTGTGGCTGATGTTTAAGTGTACAGAACTGTCTAGTGTACATTTGTCTTGTGAGAAAAATGAAGAAAAGTAATAAAGCGGCAGATGAACGTTCATGTATGTGCATGATACATAGCTGCGATTTCAGCTACAAAGTGACATTTGACTTGAGATTTTCTCAATTCTACACAAATCAGGTATGACACAGTAAAGCGACAAATCCAAGCGACAGGCTCGAATGATTCCTTGGACCAATCCTATGTGATACGATATTTTCTCAGTTCCCTTCTCACCACTTTAGCTACTACAATTACTGTTTGATGCACAAAAAAACGGACAAAAAAACTAATAACTGCTGTTACATCTTATCCTGTCATATACAGTATGACCTTTCAGTAAATCTGTATAAAGACATTACGAATGAAAATAAAGCTTGGAAGGAAGTAACAGAGATTGGAGGTGTGTCTGGTGAGTATACATAGCTAGCACAAGCTAGTTAGCTAGTTGCTTTGCTAATCCGCCAACAAATGAGGACAAAGCCTAGTACTAATTTACTGCCTTGTATAATTAAGCAACCAATTTACACAAATGATTAGTGTGTTTAGTTAATTTGTGTTGTACTAGTTAAGTGTAGGCTATACAGTTTGGCTACGATCATTTCTCAACAATCAACAAGAAGTAATGGCTCACAAGTGACACGCCCACAAGTGACACGCCCCCAAGCGACACGCCCACGAGCAGCACAAGTGACTTGTCACTTTCTAGCATGAACCTCTAAGGTAAGGTACTTCATAACTAGTAGTGGGTAAAATGATCGTAGATCAAAACTTCGTTATCACCAACCAATCCAAAACATGATCCGATGTAAACAGGAAATACTAAACCCATGCTCGAGCTGTCGGTTAGCATCTGTCTTTCTCAGTGTAACATTTATTCATTTTAACGTAATCTAAATGCGCTTTACAATGAAGTGCTGATTCCACATGAGCCGTCTCTTGTATGTGTATTTTATGTGCTTGTCCTGCTTGGGCTCTTGTGCAACAATGGCATTTTAATAACAAACCATAGCAATGAAAAATAATGAAGCAGCTGCAAACTTTAAATTTAAATATGCTTTTAAATATTTGACGTATTACGTTTGATCACTTTACTGCTTGTTGCACTGATTGGCATAAAAATAGCTTATCTGTAGTGTATTCTATGATCTCTTGCATTTATGTGCGCTATGTTTATTTCATTATACTGTAGTTTATAGTTTTGTTTTTATGGCAGATGTTGGGTAGGTGTTTTAAGTTGTAAGCTACGTAAGGCTAAGAAGAAACGATATCACTGTCTGTAAACTGTAAACGGTGTGTTCAGACTAGGCTATGTTAGTACTTATATTCAGCTAGTATAACTGGTTACTGTACATTAAAATAAGAAACACAGCACAATGAGCACCGTCGGTTAAATTACTAAATCCACATACTCAATTTTTTCCAAACACCAAGTCTCCGTCCGCCTTTATAACAACTCCTCTTTATCCATACGACAACTTTTACACCTCAAACACGAGGAAGCATTTTAATTACGTCTTCATCTGGCATTTCCAAGCTGTCTTTCATGTTTTGCAGAGGTCAGCGAGTCCTCGAGGGGAAACTAATAATAGAACAGGAATCACTTCTCTGACGTTCTTCTCTCTTTATGGACGTCTTGTGCTTCTTTTCTCCCCGCATCAGCATCCTGAACCAATTACTCTGGAATGGCGATTAAGGGAAATAAAAGGGAAAGCCATGCAGTGAACCGATGCTAATTAGAAGAGGACAGTACTGCCAAATCCTGGGTTCAGTTTTAAGGAGTAATAAAAAAAAAAGAATATAAGAATACATAAAGTGTATGGAAGAAGTGGTGGTGATAACTGCTCCCATAATTTGCCATTTGACACATTAACATGGCTATATAGGAATTACAGTGAGAGAGAGCAAAACGCCACTTGGTGCGGAATTGGTGTGTATGATCTCGCTAATAATTACACAAAGGGGAGGGGGAGATGGATGTTCCTGCTTGATAGACAGGGCGACTTAGGTTCAGGAGTTACATCAATATTTTTACGCAGGGAAAGTTACTCCTATTCAGAGTCGGGTTATGCAGATACTCCAGTTTCAGGGATAGAAAATGCGGACTAAAAAAGGTTTTTTAATTTTTTTTTTTTTTTTACTTGCTATCAAATGGTATATGACGTAGCATAAAAGCATTAGAATCAAAAATTAAAAATAAAAAAATTAATAATACAATGATATACAAATGAGAAGATGTAAACATCTGAATCTGAAATAAACATCTAATAGGAGTCTAGTATATTGCCAGTATATTGCTGCATGAATAGTTCTAGTTGTAATTATCACATTAATCACTGCAAGTTGGGTTTAATTCAGCAATTATTTGTCAGCTTATGAAATAGCACTTGATCCTGCACAATTACTTATGCATTTTATTTTATTTTTTTTATACTGTACGCACTTAATAGCTATCACAAAGTACTAAATCGAGGTCAGGAAATCGCAACGTTTGTGGGATTTAGGCTATTTTATCATTCTTTTAATTCACTATTTTGAATTTTGAAATGTTTTTGTGTACCCAAACATGTCCATGGTTTGAAAGATAAGCTGACCAAGCACTCATCTGCTACGCTTCTGGCTCACTTTAAGTGTTGGAAAAAAATTTGCTCCTGAAGATAAGCAGTGTGTACGATTAATACACTCTCACCCCCAATGTCCTCGGTGAGAAAAACATTAATTAATTAAAGTTTGGACTTTAAAGAGATAATACTGTTAATTAAGTAATAGTGTGATAGTTATGAAATTGTTACAGGTCTCAAATGGCTTTCCATAGTTTTTTTTTTATTTTTTTTTTTAATAGTGTATTTACAGCTAAAAACATACATTTCAGCATGATATATTGTGGTTACAATAAAGAGTCATACAGTGGCACTGGACTTAACACTGCTTACACAAGAAACATGTTCAGGTTCAGTGTTGTGCGTAAATGAGACATGGCCTTATTTTCAGCAAACTCCACCCTGCATGCGTAACTGTCCGAGTAGCACTTCAGACGTAAACACAGACTTAGGTTTGAATACTGCAGATAGATAGATAGATAGATAGATAGATAGAATGACTGACTACAGGTACAGCAGACCAATTGCACCACCAACTATTTTATTTTGTTAGCTATCAAACCCTAAACCATTATAAACTAATACAGACATTGCACAAAGAACCAGATTGCATGAACTACACTTCAACTTCGGTTTCAAACATTTGTCATGGGCGTATTTCTTTCAGCGTGTCTTCAGCTCTTGCTTTAAACTTAATGACTGTGGAAATTCAGTGTTCTCTACTTTTATGAGCAAGATAAAGCATCTCGCTATCTCAAACACTTTCACACTCACTACAGCTGCTCACTCATATTTAGGTGTGTAAAGATATGAACAATTCCTGCTTTGATCATCATCCAAATCCAACATCGGCGCACCATGGAGCGTTGCATTTTCAATAATGAAATAGTTCAATGAGAAAAAGAAAGTATTTTATTTTCCTCCTTACCTCAAAAGTAATCAATCAGCCAGGACATGGTTGATGTCTGAAGTTTGCTTTATTAGATTTGTACTGATGCTACATAATTAAAGAAGCTGTTATTTAACTTTAAAATGAATATGTATTCATCAGTAGGTTTTCTTCAGTAATGTCAGTTTAAAAGGGAACTTTAAAGCGACCGCTTTCAAGATTTTTGGGAGCAATTTTACAAATGGCTGCCGTTAGTGTTCTCACTTCAAGGTCCGTCGCATAGGCTTCAATCATTTCCTTTATACTGCACCAAATGTCCTGGAGCGAAAGGTTTTTATCTAAATAGCTGGTTGATTCCATGATTGGTGTAATCTTTGTGTCCCGCTGTTATTATATTTTACATGTACAATATGTATGGAAAGTAGATGTAAATGTTTCCTTCATGAATCTACAGGATGTGCAGGTTTCACATAAATAACTGCATATAATTTAACGAAACCTACAAAATCTCAAGCCCTTAAAAAAACAATATTTTTGCCGGTCTCAGTCTCGTCATTAAAACACTTCAAAAATCATATCTTTTTTTTGCATTCATGTGGGAATCCTTTTACATCCTTTTTATCCATTATAGATTGTGAATGTTCAGGTTCAGGATGTTCATTTTAGATGCGTCCCACTACATTCCCTCAGTCCTGTTACCCAAATTATAGATTTCAAGTTCATTAGTAAATCAAAGTAAATCATTACAATGTCCTTAGTGTTCTCATGCCATTAGCATGGATGCTAGTTAACCACATTTTGCATATTTTTGCTAATTCTTTGCTATAAAAGCTCGACCCTGTGACTTTCAAGATATGAGTTGCATGAGATGGAAGATTTAACACATTAACACGTTAAATGTGTGTTTTCTTGGATCCAATTTAAATAAAAATATAAAACTTTTACAAGTGTTACAATGACTATTTAAATAGTTGTTCTAAAAATATTGCATCTGGATCTAACTTTTTTAGGGAAATCGGGGACCTGATTTTTAGGGAAATGTCCCCACAAGTATTTTTTTTAATAAGCAAAAATTTAAGCTTTTATTTAAAAAATAAAGAAAGGTTTCATTTAGATTAGGGTTAGTTTTAGGTGTATGCATAGAGACATAGACTTAATATGCAGCATTAATGATTATATGAATTGCAGGTCCTTACAAGGATAGTAAGACGAGTGTGTGTGTGTGTGTGTGTGTGTGTGTGTGTGTGTGTGTGTTTTCAGCCTACTGAGACGGATATTTTTCTCCTTCCTGGACATACGAGCTAATTAATTTGCTTTTCAAACGCTTACAACCTCCTGCTGACCTTCCTTGCCTCCATCTATCATTCTATTTCCCCTCCATCTCGATCTCTGTGTGAGAACTGGCATGTTTCTCTCATGTTTTGTTCACTTCAAAGCATTGTTCTCTCGCTTCTTTTCTCCTCCGAGAGCAGACGGACTCACCATGACACACTCAGTCATGTGTGAAAGTGTAATTCTGCGCTTTGTCTCTCTAATTAACCCACAGACACACAGTAATAAGTGGAAAAAAACATTCCACCAATGAGGATTGGACTTCGTCCCAAATACTAAAAATCGTGCCTGGTTTGTGTTCCTAGCAGATTGTTGGACATCTTACAAAGATGCTAAAACACTGCTACCATTCTAACAAGGTTTCTAGATCGTATTTTTTTTTTCCACTCTGTGGCCAAGGGTCTGTATGTATTACCCATAATGCAAGTTTATGCCAGGTTAAACATACAAAAGACTATTGTTTAATGAATTAAGTGTTAGTTAGCCTATGTTATCTGTAACATACAGCTAGATATGTATTTGCCCAGAAAGCACACACACATTTAACCACGTCGGCACAACATGCACAAATTACGTCACGTACAGTTTGCTTGCTAATCAGAAAGACGTAAGTCAGCACAACGTAGCTTGGATCACTGTTAACGCATGTTCTTAATATTGTTATAGGAAAATAATCAACGACACGGTGCTATGATACCACCTGATTCGTAGCAGAGTTACTGTCACTATCCCGAGGTAGCTTATTTTCCAATAACATCACATCCTGAAGCGTTTTATTCCTCTTATACCACAGCAATTTGCTAACTCGTTCCTGTTAACATTTACGTTATAGCAGCTACAAACAATCATTCCCTCCTTTTTCTCTCTTGTTAATAATAAGCTAAAAGTTATTCGTCTGATTATTTGTCAACAAGAAACCGTAAATTCCTCCATCCTGAAGACTTTCATTTGACCATTACAAAGTCCTGACACTGGAGACTCCTTCCATAAACGTTCAGTAAAAGTCACCTTATGGAAATCTTCACCATATTCATTAACAACAGTTATACATTTTTTTTTAAAGTAACACCACACTTCTTTAATAAGTACCTGTGAATTAGCTGTAGCTATAGAAATGATGAAGTGTTAGAACAAGTGCAATAATGTATCGCAGCTAGAACTGCTTTCAGAGCTGCTGATTTGTCAGAAGGTGTTGAAAATTAATCAAGACCCTCTGGTATAAGTTGAAAATTATTTATTAAATACTCAAGGATATTTGAGTATTGAGTATTTCAACAAGGCTGAAAGTAGTAATTAAAAAAAAAAAAAGATGCTGTATTGATATCTTCTCAGTTAGGAATTGAGATTGTTGCGATATTGATGAGATGTTAACATCACACTTTATTCCCACATATGGCATTAGTTGCGTATGGTGATTCACGTAAAGCACGAATCTTGTACCCTATAGACTGGTAGACTACAGTAGAGCAAAGAGATTATTTCTGATGCAGTAATTAAGTCGCGGTGGCTTATTGGTTAGCATGTTTGCCTCGCACCTCCAGGGTTGGGGGTTCGATTCCCGCCTCTGTCCTTTGTGCGTGGAGTTTGCATGTACTCCCCGTGTTTCAGGGGTTTCCTCCGGGTACTCCGGTTTCCTCCCCCAGTCCAAAGACATGCATTGTAGGTTGATTGGCATCTCTAAATTGTCCGTAGTGTGTGAATGGGTGTGTGAGATTGTGCCCTGTGATGGGTTGGCACCCCGTCCAGGGTGTCCCCCGCCTTGTGCCCCGGGTCCCCTGGGATAGGCTTCAGGTTCCCTGCGACCCTGTATAGGATAAGCTGTACAGAAGATGGATGGATGGATGGATGGATCGAAGAAATTCTAATAAGACCTCTTCTATCAAACATACATATTTGGTAGACGGTCTTATTTTGCTCATATTCTGTTTCTGGTTCAAAATGAAATTTAAAATAAATACCCATAATGCTAGCTACATATAGCAAGAGGTCATATCTTGAGCATTCCTATGTCCTCTGTGTTGATTTACGCATAGCTCCAACTCTAATTGCTAATTAGTCAATTAGCTAGCACAATGTTTGATGTATCACTCTTTTCTGGCCATTTTAAAGATTAGCTTTACTATGTTCTCTGTCTAAACTATTAGTTATCTTACAAGAGTCATTAGGTTACACGAGTGATAAAAGTGTTACCGCATTCTCTTCTTTTTAAATGACTTCTTGTCATAATGACATCCAACCACATCTTTTAACGTACTTGTTAGCCTGAACTTGACCATTTTATCAAATACTAGCATCTACGAAGTAAACAAATTTAAAAAAGGTCTTTAACAAGGGCACCATACTAAATGAAGTTACACTCTCTGACACACCCGCAGTGTAAAGCTTGAGATTTGGTTGAGATCTGTCCAGAATCTTATCAAAACCACATTCTTTCGCCCTCTGAAGTTCTTCAGCGACTATAACGAGGGTCAAACACTTGCACATGTGCGAGAGAGGGAAGATGAAAGGAGGGAAACAGAAAGAAGGCAGGAGGCTGGTTGATTCTGCTCGAGATAAACGCCTTATTGAAAGCTGTGAAAACGTTTCAGGACTTCTTTAGATGTTGGTAACAGGTGTGAAAGTGTAATAATTGAAATCGATAAATCGGACAGTACTTTTGAGATTTCCTCTCATGCTTCTGTCAGGATGTTTCAGCTGTTCGGGAGACACTAATCGAATAAAGTTGAATATTTTATACAAGATAAGGGCATTTAAAAAGCACCTGCCAGTTACATTCAGTTATCTGTTCCAAACATGCTTCAATCCTCTATTCCAAACATTCTGTTTTCATATTGTTTTAGCCCATCTTCTCTTTATCCACTTGCTAACAAATACACAAATACAGTAATGTGCGATACTGTATGTCCATAGGTACAGTACATACAGTATTATTTAGCAAGGTGTGTTTGTTAATAATTAAACTAATAGGGTTGAGCAGTGCATTATATTACAAGGTATCATCAATGGCAGAATAAAAATAATGCAACCTTTTACACACACACACACACACACACATGTGCACACACACACACATATACAGTCAGGTCCGGAAGTATTTGGACAATGATGGAGTTTTTGTGATTTTGCCTTTATACACCACCACAGTGGATTTGAAATAAAACAATCAAGATGTGATCGAAGTGTAGACTTTCAGCTTTATTTCAAGAGGTTCCACAAAAATATGGCATTCACCATTTAGGAATTACAGCCATTTTCAACAAAGTACCTCCATTTTCAGGGGCTCAAAGGTATTTGGACAATTGACTGACAAGACGTTATTTGACCAGGTGCGCTCCATTCCCTCGTTACTTCAAGACAAATGAAGCAGATAAAAGGTCTGGAGTTGATATCAGGTATTGAGTTGGCATTTGGCAGCTGTTCGACTGGAGCTACCAACGTGAAGTCCAAGGAGATCTCAATGCAAGTGAAGGAGGCCATCATTAGGCTGAAAAAACAACATAAATCTATAAGGGAGGTAGCGAAAACCTTAGGTGTGGCCAAATCAACAGTTGAGTACATTCTTAAAGAGAAAGAAAGCACTGGTGAGCTCAACAACATCGAAAGGCCTGAGAACATGGGCTCCAGACTTGAGGCAGTCATTGACTGCAAAGGATTTTCATCCAAGTATTAAAATTATGGTTATATTTACAATTATGTCACTTTGTCCAAATACCTTTGAGCCCCTGAAAATGGAGGTACTTTGTTGAAAATGGCTGTAATTCCTGAATGGTAAATGCCATATTTTTGTGGAACCTCTTAAAATAAAGCTGAAAGTCTACACTTTGATCACACCTTCGATTACATCATTGTTTTATTTCAAATCCATTGTGGTGGTGTATAAAGGCAAAATCGCAAAAACTCCGCCATTGTCCAAATACTTCCGAACCTGACTGTATATACTTGAAGGCACATTGGAAGCTGAATTCTTGATTTGAAATTTTTTTTAAGCGTTTCAACTCTATAATCCTATACATGCTATGTTTCTCTTCTGAAGACCAAACATGCAAACAGAAAAGCTGTTTAAAAAAAAACTTGCGGTTCTGTTGTTTCATTTTGTGTAATGTCTACTTTGATTGGACAGTGCGTGTTTAGTCTGTCTACTTTTAGTTACTTAGGCATTTTGGGAGGGAAAGGGATGCTACAGTAAATAATCCACCTCATGTGACTGTCTCATGTCACATGCATCTTCTTAAAATCAAGAAGGTTAATCACATGTTACGGATGTGTCAGGGAAGCAGGATGAAAAATAGTCCATAGGGAAAGTCCAAATGGAAAAAATCTAGTGGGTGTTTCATTCTGTGTAATTGCCTGACATGATTGTCACTGATAGGTGGCAAGAATCTACAGTCTGGGCTAGAAAGAAATCAGCACACGCCTTGGATCTTACTGTGCCATTTTGTTTTATAAAAGTCTGTGCATTTTCCTTACTTACCCTGGTTGCCTCTGCCAAGAGGTTAAGACTTAGACAAGATACTGATTTCAAACATGCTACATCCAAATAAACCAAAAATATTTACAGTGTACTATCCCATGGTTTTAAGGTTTTATGGTTCAAATCTGAAGAATGAGAATGCAGTTGAGATATACATATATATATACACACTGTATTGCCAAAAGTTTTGGGACGTCTGCCTTTACATGCACATGAACTTTAATGACATCCCATTCTTAATCCGTAGGGTTTAATATGGAGTTGGCCCACCCGTTGCAGCTATAACAGCTTCAACTCTTCTGGGAAGGCTTTCCACAAGGTTTAGGAGTGTGTTTATGGGAATTTTTGACCATTCTTCTAGAAGCGCATCTGTGAGGTCAGGCACTGATGTTGGACAAGAAGGCCTGGCTCTCAGTCTCCGCTCTAATTCATCCCAAAGGTGTTCTATCGGGTTGAGGTCAGGACTCTGTGCAGGTCAGTCAAGTTCCTCCACACCAAACTCGCTCATCCATGTCTTTATGGACCTTGCTTTGTGCACTGGTGCACAGTCATGTTGAAACAGGAAGGGGCCATCCCCAAACTGTTCCCACAAAGTTGGGAGCATGAAATTGTCCAAAATGTCTTGGTATGCTGAAGCATTAAGAGTTCCTTTCAGTGGAACTAAGGGGCCAAGCCCAACCCCTGAAAAACAACCCCACACCATAATCCCCCCTCCACCAAACTTTACACTTGGCACAATGCAGTCAGGCAAGTACCGTTCTCCTGGCAACCGCCAAACCCAAACTCGTCCATCGGATTGCCAGACAGAGAAGCGTGATTCGTCATTCCAGAGAACACGTCTCCACTGCTCTAGAGTCCAGTGGTGGCATGCTTTTCACCACTGCATCCGAAGCTTTGCGTTGCACTTGGTGATGTAAGGCTTGGATGCAGCTGCTCGGCCATGGAAACCCATTCCATGAAGCTCTCTACGCATTGTTCTTGAGCTAATCTGAAGGCCACACGAAGTTTGGAGGTCTGTAGCTATTGACTCTGCAGAAAGTTGGCGACTTCTGCGCACTGTGCGCCTCAGAATGCGCTGACCCCGCTTTGTGATTTTACGTGGCCTACCACTTCATAGATGAGTTGCTGTTGTTCCCAATTGCTTCCACTTTGTTATAATACCACTAACAGTTGACCGTGGAATATTTAGTAGTGAGGAAATTTCACAAATGGACTCATTGCACAGGTGGCAACCTATGTGAGATGTCTCTCCTTGTTAGATATTCCATGAAGAAGACTTTTCTAAATATTCATTTTTATATTTTGATACCAATGCTTAGAAAAATATTTTATCTTTGAAAAATTGTGTTAAAATAAAACTCTGCAGCCTCCCCAGAAAATATGACTCACTACATGTGTTACTCATTTATTATATATTTATTTTTTTCTTATTTATATAAGGGATGCCATAAATTCTGTAGATAGCTGTAAATAAAATACGCTTATCAGAAATGTGTGATTGATTTTTTGCTCTGCGCACCACTGAGGCATAAATGGATACAGATCCATCTAGCCCTTACTACACCTCTTACTGGAGGTTTACTTCCCCATGATAAAACTCAATGACAGTCCAGAAAGAATAGTTAAATAAAAAACAAAAAACAAGCAAAAAACAATAATAACCATTAGAATGAGTGCCAATAAAATAAGATACAAGAACGTGCTTCAGTATAACTGTGCTTCAATATTCTTGAACAACAAATCATGTTGTAATGTCTCTCAATCAGGTCATACATCTGTTAAAATGGTTAGCTGTGTCTGTGAGAATGTATTGGCTCAACATTGACCCTTACTTGGACGTTCTGTGTTGTCTGCACCCTTTCGACCATTTAATATCGCTTTTTACTATCATGTGACTCATAAGTCGCGTTTCTCATAAACTGCTTTTTTTTCTATGTTGTGAGTGTGCACATTTTATTGTGGGAAATACGTGAGTGCTGTTAAAACTAACTTATCATAAACATTTACTTGGAAAACAACAAAAGTCTGAAATTTTGTTATTCAAGTTAATGATAGGATATGAAACAAGTGTATAAAGTTAAAGTTAGGGCTAGGTTTAGGTATTAACATTAGGGCTATGTTTTATCTTTTAGGGCTAGGTTTATGTATAAAAATTAAGGCTATGCGTAGATATTAAATTTAGGGCTAAGTTTAGATATTAAACTTTGGGCTGTGTTTAGGTATTAAAATTAGATCTATGTTTAGGTATTAAAGTTAGGGCTATGTTTAGGTATTAAAGTTAGGGCTAGGTTTAGGTATTAAAATTAGATCTATGTTTAGGTATTAAAGTTAGGGCTAGGTTTAGGTATTAAAATTAGATCTATGTTTAAGTATTAAAGTTAGGGCTAGGTTTAGGTATTAAAGTTAGACCTATGTTTAGGTATTAAAGTTAGACCTATGTTTAGGTATTAAACTAAGGTCTATGGTTAGCTATTAAAGTTAGGGCTATGTTTTAATCTTAAAGATAGATTAAAAGATAGGGTTTAGTTTTAATCTTAAAGATAGGTTCCAGTGTTAAAGTAGGTTTAGGTACTAACATTAGAGGTAGGCTTAGATATTAAAGTTAGGGCTAAGTTTACGTATTAAAGTTAGAATAAGGTTTAGATATTAAAGTTAGGGTTGGGTGTAGGTATTAAACTTAGGGTTAAGGTTAGGTACCAAAGTTAGGGCTAGGTTTAGGTATTAAAGCTAGGGCTATGTTTTAGTGTTAAAGTTAGGGCTATGTTTCAGTATTAAAGCTAGGCCTAAGTTTGCATATTAAAATTAGGGCTGGGTTAAGTATTAAAGCTAGGGCTAGGTTTAGGTATTAAATTTAGGACTAGGTTTCAATGTTGAAGTTCGAGCTAGGTTTTACTATCAAAGTAAATGTTAGGGTTAGGTGTAGAAGTTAATGTCAAGATCAAGTTTAGGTCTTAAACGTAGTGTTAAAATTATATTTAGGTAGTAAAGTTACCAGATTGGTACCAATATATTGCACCCCCCTGACACCACAAGAAAAATATTAAAGTTTCCTTTATAAATTACTCAGAGTAAATCCCGAAACCACTCAGTTCTCAGTGCTAGGGTGTCCTCAGTTATATATATTATTGTTGAGAGAAATTTAAAGGTATAATTTGGCTTAGGTATTAAAGTTATCTACCAATACCTATTGATACCAGAATTTTTGACATGTATCCACATAAAGGCTGATGTATACAGAATACTAACAGAAATACATTTATATTTTTAGTACCTTTTCACTGTCCCTTTATCTCGTTGCCTGTTACAGTAATTAACTATGCACTGCATATGGGTTTCCTCTGGGTTCTCTGGTTTCCTCCCACCTCCTGGGTGGACTGGCTACACTGAAGTGCTCCTAGGTGTAAATGAGTGTGTGAATGTGTGTATTTGGTGCTCTGCAATAGACTGGCATCCCATCCACAGTGTATTCCCACCTCACACCCGGTGTTCCCGGGAAAGGCTCCAGATCCATTGTGACTCTGACCAGAATAAAGCAGTTACTGAAGATGAATGAATTGAGTTTGAGTTATTGACTTGTAAGGAAATTCTGTGTGCATTTTCTTGGCAAGCCGACCTACCGTTCAATGTATATTTAGATTTGAAATCCATAATAGTCTGTGATTTAACTGTAAGTAGTACTAGTCATTCTACAGCCCACAAATTGCTGAGAAAAATGCTATTTTAAATTCCAGCAGTGCAATCTTTAGCCATCTTATTTGTAATAACCATGGTTTATTGTCATGTCACAAAGTATCTAGTTAGAAAAACAGACTAAATCATTCCGAGTGGTGCGTGTTTGGATATTTACTGCCACAGCAGGATTAACCTCAGGCCTCCAGTAAAACCACTCAGAGATGATGGGGTTTTGTCGACATTTTCCTCTGACAGGACCGTAAATCCTTCTGGTATCTCTGATTTTGCACAATTCTCCTTGCATCTCCTGTAGCGAGTTTCATGCCAGGTTTGGAACAATATGCTAATTCGCAAGTAACCGTCCAACCTGAGATTTTCTAGTGCATGACTGTATCTGCTTAGAGCTTCCCCAGCTTTCTGAAAAGAAAACGACACGAAATTCCAAATAATACACTCAAAAAATACACAATGTGATTACTTTTGACTGCTTAATTACTTGATTACATTTTGTCACCAATAAATTACACTATACTCTACCATAGTGCTGTTGAATTCATGATTCTGATTGGTCAGCTCTGACAAGGTAGTTCCAAATTGTGATTCAAATCACAGATTTAAATGAATGCGCTCGTTCTGATACGTTATTGTGTCACGTCAATGCCGGAATCGGTGTCTCGCTACAACCTCCAAGAAGCATCGCAGCCTACAAACATGGCCGCTACGGACTACAATTCTCAGTGCACACACTCATTTTCACGTTCAAGCTCACCTGATTGCTGGTCATACACACCTGGACTTTATTACACACAAACATTATATAAACAAATTGTTTACCTTTGCTAGATGCGAAGTTTTTCTCAGCGTAGCTTGTTCTTCTGACATACCGAGCTTTATCGTCGTTATTGCTTTTCTGGTTTTGATCTTTGTCTCGTTTCCTGGTTCCTGATTCAAGTCCTGTCTACTTCAATCTGTTGGTTGATTGCCTGACCCTCACCTGTCGTCACGTTCACGACCTTTCCTTGCGCTTTGGATTTGTCTGCCAGTTCTAAAATAAAGCATATTAACCTGCACCTCCAACCACCTGACATATTGTTTCTATGGTAACAGCTCATTCACATGGACTTGTATGGTGGATGTTCCACATAATAAATATAAATTTTATTGCTATTTAATAAAATACAATAGTTATATGGTGAAGTTTTCTGTAAGGAGACGTTTATTTAACATTTTTAGAAGGAGTCTCCAGTGTCAGCACTTAATAACAGTTAATACATTTTCTGCTAATGAAGCGTCTTCAGGATATTGCACTTCCTGGTTTCTCAGTAACATAACAAACTGTGGTTTTTGTCTTATTAACTTCATAAGAGAGAAAAAGAGGTGCTGTGGGAACGACTGTTTATAGCTACTATAACATAAGTGATAAAAGGAACTACCTTGTATTAGAGACATTATACAATATTAAATGGAACTTTAAACTCATAAAACCTGTGACACTTCATTCTTTAACTAATAAAGACGTTTAACTGGTGGCAAATTAGCTGTGGTGTAAGAGAAAATAAAACACTTCGGGATGTGCAGTTACAGGAAAATAATCAGCTTTAGGGTGGTAACAGCGTCACGTGCATGTGATTTTCTTTCTATATTATAGCTTAGAATAATACAGTAATGTTAGTGCAATAATATTCTTGGCTGATATTATTGAAAAGTGATAGAACCTCGTTTTAAAAAATTTTCTTTCACAAAATTCGAGTCGTTTTTCTAACTGATTAGAAAACCACACACGCTTTGAAATGGTTAGCTGTACCACTGTGCGTGCGAATCTGATGCCTAATTGGCCTTTCGAGGAAACCAGCTACTGTTTCAGAAACACCCTGGACAGATTAAACGTAAAACGAGCGTTGTTTTGAACGAAGGAATAACAAGGCGGCCACAAGGAAACATTCTAAAGGGAAATAAAAGAGGAGCACTACAAAGTGAGCACGCGCCCCTCATCACCAGGGGGGGGAGAAACACAAAGTAACATGATCGCTCCACACAGCAGCTGGAGGGAATTTGGATTAAGATGTTGTCACGTCAGATATAAAGTCTGAGCTTCACGTGAACAAGCATGGAAGAACATTCTGCTGCACTGGAGAAAGATTTTCTTTGTGTTTAGCTAGATCCATCCGAGCCGTATTTCTCTCAAATCAACAACTTTTAAATTCTAGGATTTCTTTTAAATGGATCATTTCTTAATTTTTACTTTACTGCAGATTTTGTAATGGTTTTAATTTTAATTTTCTTATTCTATAATTTCATATAGTTATACAAATTATGTTTTTTTTGGTATTTTGGTTATTTTTATTATTTTTTAAATTTGTATTAAAAAATTAAATTTTTTTATTTGATTGAATTGTTCATTTTTCTATCCTTATCATTTTTTCGGTCAGTATTTTCATAGTTATTTTTAATTTTTTAAACATCATTTATTTTATTAATATTATTGTCAGTGTATATTTTATTATTTAATTACTAAACATTATTTTTAGGTTTTTTTTATGTTTTTGATTCATGTTTTTAAATGTTTTAAATGTTTTTGTTGAGAACAGAAGCAAGCGCAAAATAGCATCACTCCTATTTTCTCTCTCTCTCTCTCTCTGTGTGTGTGTGTGTGTGTGTGTGTGTGTGTGTGTGAGAGAGAGAGAGAGAATTACACCTCTAGATTATGCAGTATGTATAACTGCAGTATTATTCAGGAACAAGCTTACTTTTCTCACATCATATCTTATGCGAAATGAATAGAATTAAAGATGAATTATTACTAAAGTCCATACAGTTCTTGAAAATGAAGTATGCATGTCGATTAAATTCCATACATTATTTAAATCCACAGTATAAAAATGTAGATAATAAATATTAACATCAATATTGTATTATAAATTATTATTGATGTATTATGTAATAGAAAATGGTGGATGAATCATTCATTTTATAAATAATATATGGTATTTAATTAAATCCTATATAGTGTTTAAAATGGTGTACGAATAATTAATAAAGTCAAAATAATTAAAAAAAAAAAAAGATTACCAAAGACTTTGAGGATTATGGACATTCCTGAACCCAGAGCAGCAATTCCTGCGAAAACAGAATAAATCAGCGGTGTTAGAGAGGGTGTGTGTGGGTTAAAGGTCAAGTACAAGGGGTCAAGAACAACTATTTACACACACACACACACACACACAGAGTCAAGAGCCATCCTAAACTCCTGATATTATGCTTGATGTATGCTGATTTATAACTATGGTTAACAGGCCTGTCTGTGAGAAAAGATGGCCGTGAAATTTCCAAATCCACCAAGACTGTCTGGCAAGAAGTCATAGGATTTTATGGAGTGAAACACACACACACACACACACACACACACAGAGAGAAAGAGAGATAAAGAGAGAAAGAGCTATCTTTCTTCTTCAGGTTATAAGCTCCTGGTAATGTAGAACTTTAGAACAAGAATTACAATTCACATAACAGAGAGAGAGAGAGAGAGAGAGAGTGAGAGTGTCACTGCGCTGTTTTTAATATGTGTATGCATGTGTTGTGTATGAATTTGTGCAAAAGTCTTATGCACTTTTTTTTTTTTTTTTACAAATTTTGTTATAAATATTTATTTTATCTTAGTCAAAAATATTTTAGATTCCCAAACATTACTTTTCCAACATAATATAAACTCTTCAGAAAAAAAAACATATTTTTGT
>CM040466.1:20779046-20799986 GCA_022758105.1 Pangasianodon gigas
GGTCCCACAAATTCTTTGGTTTTCCAGCATTTTTGTGTATTTGAACCCTTTCCAACAATGACTGTATGATTTTGAGATCCATCTTTTCACACTGAGGACAACTGAGGGACTCATATGCAACTATTACAGAAGGTTCAAACGCTCACAGATGCTCCAGAAGGAAAAACCATGCATTAAGAGCCGGGGGGTGAAAACTTTTTGAATTTGAAGATCAGGGTAAATTTAACTTTTGTCTTCTGGGAAACATGTAACTATCTTCTGCAAAATAAGAAAAATGTACACATCTCCATTCTGTTCAACTCTATCTCGTGTCTAATCTCTTCTATTGAAGCGGGTGTTCAGACAATACGCTGATGGATTTGATCTAAAATGGATCATAAGCCTTTGCACAAACTTCTGGAGTCCATGCCAGCTCGAGTGTACAACTGTCATTAAAGCAAAAAGGGAATGAACCAAATACTAAAAACTCTGAAATTCATGTAAATATTTCCAAGATTCTAGTTTTCAAGTTGTTGTCAATAATATAATTCTTCAGCAAGCCTTTTACACCAGTTCAAAAAAAAAAAATTTCCCCAGCCATTAAACATTCATTTTACAAACGAAGATATACAAGACATTTGGCCTACCTAATATGCTGCTTATTTTGCTTGTCTTGCTGTAATAATTAATATAGTTCATCTTCCCATGCTTGTCAAATTTCACAGCTTGTCATACAAACATCAGCTGCTTGTGCACATCCATTTAACCCTGAGTAGAAGCACAGCAGGACATTTGGAGCAGAAGTCGAGTGTACGGACTCAGAAACAGAATTCTGTACAAAATTAGCATGGAACGCATCATAATCCATTATGACTTGATCCATTATGACATTCCTTCAATACTTTTAAATGGCAGTGGAAGTGTATTAAGTATCTGTTTGTGAATGAGTGTGTGTATTGTGCTACATAATGGACTGGGGTCCCAATCAGAGTGTGTGTGTATATATATATATATATATATATATATATATATATATATATATATATATATATATATATATATATATATATATATATATATCTCACCTTATATCCAGTATTCCTGGAATAGACTCCTCAAACACTGCGACCCTATGTTTTAACTGCTCTGGCTGTTTATTATTATTATTATTATTATTATTATTATTAACTTCAAGACAGAGAAAAAGAGAGGAACAGCTGTTTAGAGCTGCTATAAAATACAGTATGCGATACTTACATTAAATGTAAGGTTAAATGGTTAAATATATAGTATGCTTTAAGTTCAAAGTGAACTATCATGTGGTGTAAGAGGAATACAACACTTCAGGTTGTGCTGTTTTAGAAAAATAATCAACTTCAGGGTGACTCCATTTTGCGTTGACCCACAGCACACCACCCCATCATTGATTATTTTTCTTTTACAGTGAGTATTTAATTCCTTACTTGTTACACATTATTTATGACCACACAGCAATGTTATCAAATTAATACAGTCCTAATGATTTCATACTCCTTGATTATAGAACATTTTTTTCTGTCGACCGAGTGAATGAGTGTGAAAAAGCAGAGGCGAGAAATGTGTCACAGCCGGAGTCCGACAACAGGGACAAATACAGGAAATCCAGAACGAAGTGACACACACTAAAGGCCAAGCCTGTTACCCTGTGCCGGTTATTATTAGAGAGCGAGGAGGCTGAAGGATGGATGGAGGGGGCAGGAAGGATGGAGTGGATTCCACAAATGCTGTTCATTCTCACTGTGTTGCTAAACCTGTCTCTAAAATACAGTGTGTCTGAGTCTCAGACAGAGAGAGAGAAGAGTGTGGAGCGTGACCGAGGCAAACAGACAAAAAATGATGGGCAGAGAGACAGATGGAAAATTGATATAGTGTGCAGAAGAGACAGAGAAAGTGGGATAGATCAACATAGATATGTACACAGATGATAGAAAAAAAGAGTGAGGGAAAGATGGAGAGCAAGACCTACAAAAATAGTCAGCAAAAGAATGACAGAAAAAAGAGAGGGGGAACGGTGGAGAGAGGGGAAAAGGCAAACAATGACAGAGAGAGGAAAACTGAGAGGGACAAAAAGAGTCCGAATGGGAGCTAAAGACGGGAAGAGAGACAGCAGGGAGAGGAAACAATGGAGAAAAAAGACTGAGTAAAAGACAGAGTAGGGAAAAGCTGCAGAGAGAGAGAGAGAGAGAGAGAGAGAGAGTTCTTTTCAAACAGACAGCAACATATTGTGTAAATTAATGACTAATACATGATATTGACTCAGTTAGTATACACATATGTGTTATTGTCCCTAATGCCTTCAATGCCAATAAGAACAGACTTCCCTGGATATTAAGTAAGAATTATGGAATCATTTAACTTGTTCTTGATGGGGGGTGTGTGTGTGTGTGTCTCTGAGCCTATACACGTGGAATCCCTCTGTAGACTAAAATGTTTCCAAGACACCCACAAAGCCTGCGTTTGCCCAGAACGTCCCTGCATATACAAACGTAAAAAGTAGTTTTATGATTGCACTCGTAAAGGTAAGCCTTTCTCAGATATCCTGTCAAGTTAGCCACCTAGCTAACATTAGCAGTGAAGATTAATTTATTTATATTTAAATAAATAAGTTATATTCATATTTACTGTGCCCAGTGTTTCCAGGATCAGGCTCTGGATCCACCACAACCCTCACCAGGCTGAAGCACTTACTGAAGATGAATGAATGAAGTATTTAGATTTATACCACAGTGCTGTTGAATGCTCGATTCTGATTGGTCAGAAGGTGTTGATTAATTTTCTATTACAGCTACTCTTACAATAGTTCCAGCTGCAAAGGGTTATAATAATGCGTTCGTTCTAATACAATACTGTTTCTATAGTATTTCCATAGTATATGTATGTAAGTTTATTAAGCATTTTTGGAAGGAGTCTCCAGTGTCAGTGCTTTGTAACAGAGATAAAGCCATAAATTTTGTTTGCCGTCACAGGAAAGTTTTCAGAACAGAGGTCCTTTGTAGTTTCTTGGTAAAAAGCTGCATTTTTTTTGTCTTATTTACTTCACAAGAGAGAATAAAAGAAGCAGGTGGATGTTCCATAACATTAAACGAAGACATAAATGGATAAAAATTTAGTAAATCAAAAATTGTTAGTGTTGGCAAATTGCTGTGGTATAAGAGGAATAAGACCCTTGGCTTCCCTTTCCTGACCATATATGGACTCAAAGATGCATCTGTGCTATGCTATTCTCACAAAATAAGACTTTTTTTCTTATAGCTATTGTGAAGGAGCCTGGTAGTTTTCATCACTCAACACATGACTGCAATACAAGCAACCAACAGCAAAAAAAAACTTATTGTGCATGACATGCAGCCGAGGCAACTGACCGATCCCAAGTGCTACTTTATTTTCTTGGCCCTCCAAACACTGATTAGCAGCCACTGGTATTTGCCATTACCTCTGTCAAGCTTTCAGCACTGTGGCAATTGAACAATGGACATAGTTTGAATTTGAAGCTCCAAATATGGTCAGGAGACAGGCCCGAAAAAGCCTGCTTTCACTTGTCGACTTGTCAACAAAACAACTTTCACTTGTCTGGACACCATTACCAAAAACAATTCTCGAAAGGTGACTCAATTCTGTTGTTAAGTTGGTTATATGTGATGTTTAGTTGGTTAAAAGAGGGTTCTCTTTGGTTATATGACTGACTAACTAATACTTCTTGTTTGAAAACCCTCCTGTCAAACGTTGAAGCCTTATCTGGCATGCTATCCATTAGTTAGTTTGTTTTGGCTGAATTATCCAAATTGTTGTACACTTCAAACGTGCTTTAATGTAAAACTGTGTCATGTAGATTGTTCAGCATAACTTGCTGTCCAATATCCAGGCTCTATTTTTCAAAAGCTTGATCTACATAGTGACAGTAACTAAGCATTAAGGGACTTGGTGATTTGGGCAATAGTAAAAACAGTGCCAACCAAAACAGACCTGTGTGCAACAACTTAAAAACAACATGGTTTATTATCGTCTCAAAAGCCAGACTCCTAGAGAGTCTGACGCTGAGAGTTGGCTGCCTTGAACTTCCCTAACCATTTTCAATCCAGTAACTCTGAAAAGCTCATTGTTGCCAGGGTGTTCAAAAGTTTGTTTCTCTGTTACAAACCAGTGCTTGATTGTGTGTACACACACACAGGGGCAAAGAGGTAATGAGATCTCTGATGGACTCTGATATTGGCCAGCTAAGTGCACAATATACGCACATCAGATTGCTTCTGAGGCTGAGATTAGCGACCTGCAGGCAGACCTTGTGGATGCATGTGCACAAACACACACACACACACACACACACACACACACACACACACACAGCCCAATATAACATGAATACTTCTACTGCCCACCACAGTGACCAATGCAGTGACCACCACACACATACACAGCCCACCCAAACATCAGCAGATGTGGACAAAAGAATAATATTTACCCACTGTTTTAATGAGGCCTGCAATTTTAGTACACAACATACCATCGCCAATCATAACACTAAGCAAAAGTTCCACACGCAGATACACACCAAAATAGCAACAGTATGGTTGTAATTTATGCTAAGTAGGCTTTTTATTTCAGGTTCACTAATTGGGCACATTTGAATTGATGATGATGATGATCAAAAGCTTCAGCCCCTAATGAAGCACTTCTCTGATCCTTGAGTACCAAAAACAGCAGTTCAAGGTCTACATGGACACAATTAATGCAATTCACAAGCTGCTTCAAGTGCACTTTACTAATTCAACCAAATAAGAAGTGTTGCCTAAACAAGAAGCCACAATTTAAAAAGTAGAATTTTGTGGCCTGCTTTTGTGGCCAAAAAAGGAGTTCTGCTTAACTAAAGGATATAAGAAGGAGGATAGTGGTTTTCATCCAATTCTAGATTTGAGAGGGCCACACTGGTTTTTAAACACGTCGTTTTCGTATGATAAGTGCATCAGATGTAGTTGAAGCCATGCAACCACAGGAATGGTTCATGTCATTAGGCCTGTGCAATGCATTTTTAATGTCCAAATAGGCCTAGAACACAGCTTTTACATTTGGCTTTTCAAAACCAGCACTATGGGCTTTTCAGAACTGTGTTATCAGGCTACAGCTGGACTCCAAACCCCAGGCTTGCTGGAGACACAATGCTTTTCTATTGAAAGGGGTCTGCTTTGGAGCAGTGCCCCACTGGAAAGAGATAGTCATCATGAATGCTTCTCTTACTGGATGAGGAGTAGTAGTGTAGTAGTTGTGTGTGTTTTGAGATGTTCTTTTCTGGTGGGCCCATCCACGGATAGCCTCATGGAGGGCAACGCATTTGCCTGGACAACGGTGCAGTGGACACACTGTTGAGACGATGCATATGTCTGGAGAGCTGCTGTCTATACCTGGAGGTGGTAGCGCAGATTCGGAAAGGTTTGGCGAGGTGTAGCTGGACCTCTTCACCAAGGAAAGTAAATGTCTGCCAAGTAAAGACATTGCCATGTGTGGCCTTCCCTGGCAGAACTGGATAGCCCAGGAGAGGACTGGCCCATGACTGGCCTCACTATCTCCTATACATTTTCCTCCTCTACCACTGATTCTTCCTCTGTTGCACTGATTTCAGCAACTGGAACACAGAGTCCTGTATGTAGCCTTGAAAAAGAAGACCTCAGTTTCCACTACTGCTTTGGTTAGTGGTAAGAGCAACCCAGCAGCCTCCTCACACAACAGATTTGCTATCCCACATTGACAGAGATATTTAGCACTCTCAGCCCATTCATCTATGCTTGTGGATTTGGCCCCTCAGAACGAATCATCAACTAATGACTGCAACGCAGGGGTCCAGGAAACACTCCTGAACACTTTGGCCCCTAGCACAAGGATCTTGTATGATCTTAGGTGGAAGCTGTACCGCAAATGTACAATGGTGTGCACCCCACTGGCTGGATCTGGCACATTGGTACTTCCCAATACCCCAAATATTAACTTTTCTTCAGTGACTGCTAGACAGCCACAAGTCCCCAACCTCGTTACAAGCATTTCTGACAGCCATCGGGGCACACCACAGGAAAATAAATGGCATCTCTCTTGGGGCCTGTATGCCTATTACCTTCCCTGGTGGTAATCTGGGGATAATGGAACCAGAGTTATATACTTAACAGGGTTTTCTTGTGAGATTTGTGTTTGATCGCATGCGTGATCCTCTAGGAGTTCATATCAGCTAACTCCTTGCCTTTACGATGGCAATTTAGTGCATTTCCTGTTTGATTTACATGTAGTAACCACAACCAAATTTTCTGTTCTTATTTTTATTTATTTATTTTTTTTACAGTTAGTGTCATAAAAATGTTGTCTGAGGTATAAAAGTGTATCTATGGATAAAGAGAGTAATTATGTGTTTCAATATCTCCATGACAGTGACTTTTGATGATGTCACCTTGTTTGCCCTCTTTAGAATATTTAACAGAATAGAAGCTGATGGCAACACAATGATTCTCATTTGCGTCTTTTCGGAAATGAGCTGAATTTTTTTTTGGCTGGAAACAGGGAACGGGATGGATTCGGGGCGGGGGGCAAACAGTCAGAAGAAAAAGTGTTTTTATTCAAGTGGGAGGTGACGGATCCATTGAGAGACGATTAGCATGAAGAGGCACCTATTTGAGTGAGCTGAACTCACGGACGCTTCTCGCTGACAGCATGAATGGACGGAGAGGGGAGAAAAGATGGAGAAGAGAAAAGATAGTGGGGCATGGGAAAAAGCCCGAGGCAAAAAACCCAGAAAAGCTACAGGCGACAATTAGCCAATGAGCGTTATTGTGGAAATTAATGTGCCTCAAACCAGCTGCCAAAAGAGTCTCATTGTTTGTCTTTCATCTGAAGTACGTACAATCCAGACTTGCCAGAGAGCGAGTAGAGGGATTTGGTGAAGAATTGGCCATTAAGCAAGCTATTGAGCTAACGAGGAGAATAATTGACACATTATTGCGTTCGTTAGTGTCCAGTTCTCAGGATTAAGTGGCAACTCAATCGTTAAGGCTGATAAATTGCTCTAAAAATGCATTGACCAAAGTGTGTTTATTAAACAAATAACATTGGATTTATTTTTGCTGTAAAATGTAATAGTTAGATTTATCTACATGTAAATTATTATATTGAAACATTTTCAAATATTATTGTTGTGTAATGCAGAGATTTATGTGTGTGTAATATATATATATATATATAGTATCACCAATAATATAATTAAGACATGATGTTGTAGAGCTCTGCATTACACAACAATAATAATACTTGAAAATGTTTCAATGTAGTATTTTACATAATTGGAATAAATGGTAATAACTGGAATTAACTTGTTTTATGAATGCTCCACAACATTAAACATAATTATTAATGAATAAAATGTGCAATGGGTACAATGAAGAAGCAACAGTCAACATTTACCCACAATCCATTGCGTCCTCTGTTTCTGTTATTGAAACCTCCTGGCATGGAACCACTGCATTGTTTCCTCTCTAGATCACTTGTTTTCATCTATCAATCTTGGTCCTCGAAAGCACACTATTTTGTGTGTGTTTCTGTGAGTGTTTGTGTTCTTTCTCCCCGAGTGAGATTTGATGGAACGTATTGTACCTTGCTTGGCAGTGTTATTCCAGAAACGTCAACATCTATCTGAGAATCTGGGAAAACTTGACAAATAAACAGTATTTGGCTTTGCGTTTGTATTTAGTTTCCAGCCACAATGGACCAGTGGTGTTTCGCTACCTACAGCCTAATAGACTTATCAATCTCATCGAGCCAGTCGGACATTTTTGGCAGGAAAAAAATGCTAACCCATGTGGCTATTGAGTCAAGTGCGCTAGGATTTGTGAGTTAGCATGCTAACTTTGGCCCGAACTGAGGTCGTTTTTTATGTTGGGGTCCTCTCAAATTCCTTAAATTAAGCCTCAATTTATGTTAGACACACTGGAATTGTGGTGTTTCATCAACCTAATGGTCTTATCAATACCATCAAGGACAGCTGCCCAATTTTTTCGCCGAAAAAAATGCCAAACTGTGGATAACTTGAGTGCATTAGGATTTGTGGGTTAGCATGTTAAAGCTGGCTTAAACATGAGGTGAATTTTTCATTAGGTTCATGTCAGAATCCATAAACTAAGCCAGTATAGCAACCTATATTGTTTTTACTATTGTCACAATCTAGCAGTGCATAATTACATCTAGTGCCGAAGTCACGCAACCTCAAGCTTTTAATTAAAACAAGCGACTCCTAACATAACAACTAAACCACTTTAACCACATAAACACATTACACGGAGACGATGAGAAATATCAATATCAAGTCATAAAAATAGCACAACATGGTTAAAACCATTCGGAAAAAACATTCCAAGTCCTTAATCATAAACAGGAAGCTGAAATTCAACTTGTGTTATTAAACAGATCATAAAACCATGTGCTAACTGCTATATTTTGTAAGCATGCTGGGAAATATTCAAATGAGCAAATCCATGATGGGACACAGGGACGCCACATTTATTATTTTCTGTATTATTACAGAGTATTCTGTATTACTGTAGTGTGGTTTACGCTGGAGCCACAGGCAGTGTGAATCAAGAGAATCATCACTGTGTAGAGAATCAGATCATCGTACTCTTCCTGTTTAGCACTACTTGCTAAACAGTGTGTCAGTCATGGCCGGTCGTGATATGAAATGCGAGACCAGAGACTAAAGAATAATGTCTTTCAAACTACATTTCAAATCTGTAATGCTCCACTGGGGTCATGCCGTGCTTCCTCAGAACACCAAACATGGTAAACAGAAAAGCTGTAAACGTTTCATTCAAACCGAAAAACACTAAACTTATGGTTATGTCATCTGTCATTTTGTGTAATTTGTACTTGGGACAATGTGTGCTACTTTTAGTTTCTCCTCTAAAGGCATTTCAGGGAAAAAAGGATGACAGAGTAAATAGTCCAACTCATTTTCCTTCATTACAAACACAACTGTATTTCACATGCATCTTCTCAGTCACTGCTGATGGAGTGTTACGCATTCATGAGCAAATCAGTATGAACAACGGGCCTCATTTATCAAGCTGGATACAAACGGATTTACAAATTGTTTGTTCGATTTTCATGAATACAACGAAATTTGGTATTCATGTAAATCCTATAAATTTGGAAAAAACGTTCGTATCCTAAATTTACACATAAGAAGACTAACTAATGTAATCCTCGACATGTTCTACTTAATTTGCATGGATCACTGCACTTTTATACATGGAATTTACTGTCAAGTTTAAATTGTGTATTTATGCTAGGTCAGGGACTAAGAATATCATAGAGAACATTTTGTGAAAACCAGTCGTTTTATATTATTGGCATTAATTAAAGAATATAAAAAAAAAACTAAGAATGTTAGCCAACACAAAACCATAAATTAAAACAAATAAAACTAAAATCATTCAATTATGAGCAAAAGAAATGCTGTCATAAAAACGGACGACAGGCTGATCTACCAGCGCATATCCAAAAGCTGTAAACAAACGCCTCCGCTGATGGAAGAGTTAGCGCTTGCTTATTATTACTGATTAATTATTATTAACATAATATATTATTAAATGCTTTTATTGACATAGAAGTGAGTCAAAATAACTTCCACTTCTGTTTCTCAGTCTTTACCCTGATCATTCATTTTGTGCTCCCAGCTATCTGTGCACTTGACCTTTTATGGAGTTTTGTGGGCGTCGCTACATGCAAATGAGCTGTGTCGGGAATGTGCTTTTCACTTTATTGGTGCCAATATTCGAACGTGAGTACAAAGAAAATCAGTGTTTCTGAAACTTTTGTAAATCCGTGGAAAATTTTCGTTTGGTTTGGCGTACGCAAAACATTTACACTCAACTTTACTAAAAGATTGAATCCTTCAAATATTTGTTAATGGCAACAAGTGATTTGATGTGGCTACCAAAAACGAAACCTTATATTGATGTCTTTTTAGGTTTGAAAGACCTTGGTAAACCAGTTGTGTATATTTGTGTGTATATGCATATACGGCGTAGCCTTGCTAACCCATGTGTGTTTATTTGTGTGTATATTACGGAGTACTGTTTTGACATACTACTTAGTACAGTAGTGTTCAGTTTTAGAGCTTTTTGGAATCAATAATGTAGCGAGTGGTTTTTCCAGTCTGTATGTTATTGCCTGGTGCAATTTTGACGACTTCATCTTGTTCAGAAAGTTCAGAACAGAACAGGAGCTGGGGTTAATGCACAAGTGTTCACATTTTCTTTACAGAAATGTTAAATTCCTTCAAACAAAGGGCCATATCCACACACACACACACACACACACACTGTTTTTTTCCCTGGTTAGCTTGAGGCCTCTCTAGTCAGCAGTGAGAGTCTCAGTGAGTGCTGAAACAGCGCTTCATACCGTCACGATCAGATCCAGATGTGCTTTCTCAAACTACTAACGCACACACACACACACAGCCATGGGTAGATCTGTGTGCACCAATGGCATGCACACTATTTCAGCATGAAAGCACCCAGACCAGTGGCATGCTAGTTGTGGAAAGAAGTGTTCAGCTTTTAGCTGCAATTATTTTATGACTCTGAGGGAAATGAATTATGCTCTAGCCATATGAACCAACTCTAGGCGTATGAGTGTTTTCTTTCACTCCATACACACTGCTAGTGTGTACTGAAGAATGTAACACTTAATGTACTTTTTTTATTGTTAGCATTATTAACGGCAGATGATTGTTAGCTAGTTTTATTAGGTAAGAGGATCATTAGCATTATTGGTAGGATTGTTTTTAGCAGATGGGACAATTAGCATTCATACAAGAGGAAGAGGAGGATTAGCGTTACTGTTAGCATCAGTATTAACCAAAGAGGACTATTGGGTTTTTCATTTATGTGGCTTTTTACACATCATTTACAATCAGGTCCATAAGTATTTGGACAGTGACACAATTTTTTGTAATTTTGCCTCTGTACACGACCACAATGGATTTGACATGAAGCAATCAGGGTGTGATTGAAATGTAGACTTTCAGTTTTAATTCAAGGGGTTTGACAAAAATATTGCATTGACTATTGAGGAATTACAGCCATTTTTTTTTTAAAGAGTCCCTCCGTTTTCACAGGTTCACAGGCCCAGGGAACTCGGGGCACAAGAAGGGGGCCACCCTGGACGGGGTGCCAGCCTATCGCAGGGCACAATTGCGCGCACACATTCACACACTACGGACAATTTGGAAATGCCAATCAGCCTACAGCGCATGTCTTTGGACTAGGGGGAGGAATCCGGAGTACCCAGAGGAAGCCTCCTAGGTACGGGGAGAGTATGCAAGCTCCATGCACACAGGGTGGAGGTGGGATTCAAGCCACCAACCATGGAGGTGAGAGGCACCAACCATAGATGCTAACCACTAAGCCACTGTGCCCTTCGAGTGCCATTTGATCACGTTTTAGTCACTTAATCACATGTGGGAATGTATGTGATTTGCCTGTACGGATGTGGCTTAGAGTAGTGTACATATGTAGATGCTGCATCATAAATAAGAGTCATCTGAAAAGAAAATGTCATCACTTTTGCACAAATCGTAGTTTGCTAGCTATGAGATAAACACTGTAGATACAGTAATGCAATGCAAGTCTTAAAAATGCACGCTTAGTTTTGCTTAAATGTCTGATATTTACATTTGACTGGACTAAATAACACTCGTAGAAATGTATTATGGTCTCATAAGTCTTCAGTCTCCTCTAATCGATGTGAATGGCGAACTGAGGTTATATAGATAACGGAAACATGTTCATTCTGTAAGGCATCTCCCCTTATACAACTGATTACCCTGTCAAAATTCATGAATTATAAATTTACATTTTTAAGCGCCTTTTTGTTTTATATATTGTGTCTTCTGTAAATGTGGAGTATTTTGCAGTTTTTGTGACTCACTTTCTGCTGTTGTGGATAGTCCCACACGGATACCCTACTGCACATCCGTTTTCTTGGTAATATATCAAGCTGCACTTAATTTCAAGAAAGAGAGGCTGGGGAAGGAACGACATTTTACAGCTGCTATAACGTGATATAAAGCGAGAACAGGAACTAACTTGTCTTTTGTTTTGTGTGTAAGTACAAATGGTTAAACATTCTTTGCTCAATTAAAGATTGTAAAGACTACATTGATAACTTGTTGTAGTATAAGAGGAAGAAAACACTACGTGACATGCGGTTATAGGAAAATAATCAACTTCAGGGTGGTCACTGTCTGGTATGGAAACACGGACTCCGACACCAAGAGGAAACGAAAGAGCCCTAGAAATGTCCTCTGGCCCATCCCATTCAGTCTATGTCATATTTTAGCCCCTCCCATCTGGCAAAAGATATAGACTACTGATATCAAATACAAACCGCTTCAGAAAAAGCTTTTTTCCATCTACAATCAGAGAACTCTTCTAGCCTCAGACGCTGCTGATATGTCCTTGCCTCTCAGTCTGCAGTGCCATAATGCCCCCCCAACACACACACACACACACAACCTGTACTATATTACTGTGTTATAGCTACACTGCTAGTCATTACTCCTATACTCCAACTCTGACCACTACTGCTGCTACTGATTTCCATAAACACTACTGAAACTCTTTTTGCACATCTACTTGTGGCTAATTTTTGCAGTGATTCTGCATCTCATTGCACATTTTTATCTTGTTGTCCTTTCTTGCACTAGTGTGCTATCTATCTATTGTTTATTGTTGATTGTTTAGCCATCCCCCAGCACTGTTGCATGGCAGTAGTCTTGTATCTTATATCTTATATCTTGTATCTTGTAACAGTAAATCTGCTTTGCATCATAGATGTTTTTCCTATAACAGCATGCGCATCATGTTTTAGTGCTTATGTATAACACCAGCCATACACACAGACGTACATAACCTTACACACGTGCAGCTCAAACGACATTTCCATAAGTCACTTCAAAATGGTGCTAGTTATATGTCAACGATAACAAGGCCACGTTATTGCATTATGAATCTCATAATCAAATCAGTTACATTTGTAAACTAATCCCTTTCTGTTAAGTCATGGTACACGTGCTGTGCATTATGGGTAATAATTCAGAATAACTGCATATGAGCACTTACAAATAAACAAACCAATTTGGAGATGGCTTAAGGACACAAATAGTGAACAAGACACTATAGCGGTTATAGGACTGGTGAAGAAAAGCCTTTAGTTCATTGTTGTGTGTGTGTGTGTGTGTGTGTGTGTGTGTGTGTGAGAGAGAGAGAGAGAGAGAGAAACCACAAAGTGCCATCAGCCAGCTGTCAGCGATTTACTTTAGACCCCAAACCATCTGCATCTTCATTCACTCCATCTGCCTCTTCTAATTTTTTTCTTTCTTCTCATTCTTTCCTTTTCACTTACACATCATACACATGTACACACTCTCGCAGACTCTTGTTTACACTTACACGCAGTTTCTCTTTATAAAGGTCTCTCAGTCACACACACATAACTGCAGAGTGTAACAATCTAGATCAGCCTTTTAATCTAGAGATGCTTTATGAATAATGCAGACTTTCTGTCTTTTATTTTCTCAGTTCATCAGTTCACTCTCATGCACCATCTTAAGCCTGGTTTATACTTGTGTGCATATCTGTGTCGCAACACAGGGAAAGGGATTGTGGGTAAGCATAGCTTGGAGATATATACGCTTAGAAGTAGCGACATGCAAAAGATAGGATGGTGACTGTTTCTACCTGCTAAAACGTAAGTGTTTAAAAGAACTTACACCATTAAATGTAACTATAAATGGATAAAATGTACAATGTATTGTTTTTATCAAATAAAAAATTGCATTAGTCGGCATATTGCTGTCGTATATGAGGAATAAAACACTTGTTGTTCCAGGAAAATAATCTGCTTTGAATCTGAAACCTTGTCATTGATGAGTTTTCTTATAAACTCAGCATACCCCCAAGTGATTTATTCCTTTTTTTTAATTGGAGAGATGATTAACTGGATGCATTTTTTAAAAAATTCTGTAAAACAGACCCACTTGACAAGTTTGTGATTTTATGAACAGCACACCCTGTTCTATGCAAGGAGTGCTTAAAGAATATCGACGCCTGAATATTCTGAATAAAGCCCGATCCTGACATTCGCCATAACATTCTGTTTAACGTCTTGTTCTTTAATTTGTTGTGACAGACCCTAGATGTTCTACATTACCACACAATGTGACATTTATTACTTTTTTTTTTTTTGCCACGAACATGTTATGCAGCAGATGAAGGATTAAGTTAACTTCATACAGAAGTCAATGCTTCAGTCAGGAGGAAGCTAAACCAGGAATCACGGTTCTGCTGTTCCTGTCGTAGGTACAATATGCAGTACAAAGTCTGAATAATCAAAACTGAATTCACGCATGTGACCTTGTGGACGAATGCTAACGCGGTGAGTGTAGCTTACTGAGACAGGTCTATAACTGGTGTAGAGTTGAACAATCCCGATTCTCTCCGATTGCACCATTGTGCTAATACTACAGTTCTCAAATCAGAAGGTGTGGATTCATTTTCGACATAAACGACATAAACGTTCATGAACGACAGATTGATATCAATGCACTGGTTCTAATAATGCGTTATCGTTTCTATAGTAACAGCCCATTCACAGGGACCTGTATGGCGGCTGCTCCACATAATCTACGATTAATAATAAACAGTTTAATCAAATGTGTTGCTGTTTAACTAAGAAAACAGTATACTCGTTGACACCGTGAAGCGTTCCGTTTATGTAACACTTGTGGAAGGAGTCTCCAGTGTCAGTAAGGTTTCTGACACAGGAACGTCTTCAGGAAAGATGAGTGAGTTTGTGTGTTCTGGTTTGTCAGTAACATGACAAGCTTTGAGAGAAAAGAGAAAGAGAGGCTGGTGAAGGAGGGACTGTTTATATCTGCTATAAAGTAAGTGATAACAGGAACTAACTTGTTTCACGGACGTTCCATAACATTAAATGTATCTATAAATGGTAAAAAAGTATGTTGTAAATAAGTAAATTAGACATTTGTATTCATTGGCAAACTGCTGTGGTATACTGTAAGAGGAATAAATCACTTGTACTGTTACAGGAAAATAATCCACTTCAGGGTGGTAACTAACTCCGTCACACCACCTGGTTGTTGATTATTTTCCTGTATCAGCACGGCCCAGAGTGTATTATTCCTTACTTAGATTGGTGCAGAAGGCAGCAAGTCTCAGACAATCAAACACAGTCATGAAAATATTAAGCCACACTTGGACACTTCTCAGAACAGACTGTTTTAGGTTTTGTATCATATAAATATTTTGGGATTTTTACAGTATTCCTGGGATTTTAAGCAAGTTATCAAGCCAGTATGACTGCACTGACTGTGAAGTTGCCAAGAGTGTATAAAGTGTAGAACTCTCTCTTGTCCTTCTCTCTCTATATCTCTCTCACAGTCAAGCCACTCTAAGAAAGCTTTCACATAATGTCTTTTTGTTTTAGTCACACCCTGGTGCGTTTTCTTCCTCTGTGCCATTTGGTTGGGCAGCGCAGAATTCCCACTCTGCTGCAGACCAAAACACCCAGTCAGAGAGCATCTGAGCGAGGTGGTCTCGTCCAGATCCAGGTGAAATCTAGTGTGATTCCAGTGCCGTGAGAAAACTCTGAATCAACCTGATTGCAGGAAGTGTTTTGGGTTGCAGGCTGCATGTTTTTCTAGATGCGAGCTATTAAACTGAGCCAAGGGACAGAGCTGTAGAAGTGCAGAAGTGCCATGTGTTCCGGATATTTTGACCATGGAACAGAACGAAAATAAACGCTGGATGCGATCCCCACAACGTTTTAAACTAGCTATTTATGTAATTAACTAATTATTTATTTAGTGCTGGCTGCGTGTTCTCCATGCTCAGATGATATTTGTGATTTCTACGAGCACTTGGCAAACATTTGTTTAGTTTTCCCAGAGCCGTGAGTACGGGAAGTACGTTTTCAGTCCTACACGCCCCTCAGCCAATGTTTTTTTGGGCCGTATAATTATGTGCCGTTTGAAAAGACACCAAACCGAACAGCAAACAAACTAAAATTTCACTCCGATTCAGACTAATAGGAAAACGCCCTAAAAAAGCAGATTTCATCCTTTTGCTCTAGTTCGTCTCTCGCTTACGACTGGCTGACCTCCATTTGACACACACTCTTAATCGGTCTTTGAAACACTTTATTCAACTCATCCAAACTTTATCCAAACTCCTCACTAGGAACGCTCACTGGATGGCATTCTGGCGTCATGGCCTACTTTATTACTTTAACTCTTAATTTTGTTAAGTATTATTGCATTAGTCTCGAAATTGTGTCTTTTTAAATAAATATTGTTTTTTTTTATTCTGTTATTGGCTCTTACACATATAAAGCATACAGTATGTTATAGTTTTATCAAAAAAAGTGGAAAATACTGATGTTACATAAGTAACAAATGTAAAAAAAAAATTAAGTACTTCAATCTTACTTCCCCTGAAAGTAAGATCATTTCCAGCATATGAAAAAAATATCCATAAAAACACTGCTTAAGTACTTTAAGTTAATAAAAAAAAAAAGTAGAAACAGTTCATTAAAAAACACACACTCACAACAACAACAGAGAACATTGAATTTCCTTCATTGATACAAAATGTACACAAGTTCATAGTATTATGAGGATTTTGCTTTAGGTCAAAGGTCACAAGTGATGGCTCCTACAGGACAAGAAGTGAACTAGCCTCAAGAAAGATGGCTGTCCCAGACACCTGCAGGTATTACCGCGTTACACACACTCGCATACACTCCTCTTTCACACGAGAAGCAGGCCAGAGGAGTCTGGTAAAATGAAGGAAAAAAAAAATCTAAGTGCCCCAGAAACTGTTTCTATTCCATCAGGTATCAATCACTAAAAACATTTTCTTCAGTCAATCCTTATTACGTAATAACCTCAGTTATTATAACTGAGACGGATCCTTTGTTCAGCTGCGTGTGAAACTGAAATCTATCGGAACGTCCTGAGCATACACCATTCATGTTTTTTAAATGTCAAACCAAATATTGAGAAATATCATTTGACCAAACCATATTAGTTTGTGAGAACAGTTCTCAGTAGTGCACTCAGACTTTTGGACCCTATTTTATGTTTGGCGAGCTGGAATGAGAGGAGCTCTGTTTTTTTTTTTTTTTTTTTTTTTTGATGAAGTTCATATGGTCATGCTGTTAAAACAGCCACATCCTCCCTTGGCTTTCTGCTGCACGGAAGAACGCAAATGAAACTCTATGGGGTCATCAAGGACCTTTCGAATTTTATGGACATCTATGGGATCCATGAAGAAGTATTAAAAGCTACAGTCCAAAAGTCTGAGTCTATACAAAACCTGGTTTCAATGATATTTTTATTTGACATCTACAAAAATAAGTTATTACATAGAACCGAGGAGAAATGAAACCATTCTCTATCAGCTACTTGTTACTGAATAGAGCCGGTCATTTTGCAATAAAAGTACAGGTGATAGTTTAATTTATTGTGATATATATATATATATATATATATATAGTCCAGCCCTAAAATGGTTTTGCAACAATTTGGAAAAAAGACAAATAGTGCTTGGAGAAGATAATCAATTTCTGATTTGTAAAATTCAAACTTCCTGCTGCGGTTTGTTGAACAAGAAACTCCATTGCTAATGTTTTTATTTGAGATTTTGGACTCTGTAACACTAGAATCAACAGTGAAACACAAACAGTTTTTGGTAATGGACTCAGACTTATTGGACTATTTAAAATCTTTCTTACTTAACAGAGATCAGGAGAATCATCACAGATGTATCGCTCTGCCTTACTGCATTTAAGCTCGTCTTCTTACAAATACAAGTACCAAAAAACAAAGACAAAGAAAGAAGAACATTAATTATTGCAAGCGATTGCCTTCTCTCTGTCCGTAGTCCATCCAGTCCTGATTGGTCCAAGAGAGAATATCTCATACGTATTGCTCTGCCTCTCCCTCGGCAATGATGGTAACCGAACCATCGCCGCTGTTCATTTCAACATCGTTAGCAGCATTAGAATTTTCTGGAAGCATAGCTAAATCTTTAAAAACGTCAACATAATGGCTAAATCCTGGTCCCCAGTTTAGTAGGCTGTCCCAGTTGAAGTTGCCAGATCCTTGGCCCAGTTTGTGGGGCAGTGTGTGATGCTGATACTCCCCAAAGGGGGTGTGGCCTCCACTGGCCCCGCCCTCTGCCCTACGACTTGAGTACCTCCTTTGCTTGATTCTTCCCCCTCCGTAATCTTCATCATCAGCATCAGATTCGTTAACTTGTGATAGTTTTGGAACTCGAGAACCATAGTTGACCGTTTTTTCCCGGTCATATTCCATCTCAGAGCAGGTGAAGGAGTCATGCGAGTCACTCTCGGAGGATGAATCCGGCGCTGGAATTCCATCTGCGGGATTTCGCACACGAGAAAGCGGACGTCGGGCGTCTTCCTCAGACGACGAGCGTCCGTGATCAGCACTGCAGATGCTGGGGTTTCTGGGTCGCGGAGTGTTGAGTCGCTCCACTTCTTCTATGGACAATCCAATAGGAGGCCCTGTCTCCAATGGAATTTGCTCAATTGGCTGTTTCAAGCGGCTTGCGGGCCTTGACCCGTGACCCGCCATCGTTTGCGGGCTCTTGCTGCGCCTTCCAAGGCGCGATGCTGTGTAATTAAAGATAGCTGCTGACTGGCAAGCGTCTCCATGAAGATCCAGCGGGCTTCCATCACGCCTCGCCAGATTCAGATTCATCTCCCGTGTTGGTGTGTTGCGGTAAAATGAGGCCGGTTTGCTAAAATGTGCAGGGCTGTGGCGGGACAAAGGGGTAGGTGTAGGGCAGGGGGCATGGCTAAGTGGTGTTTGGCGGAGTCCTTGAGTGTAAGAAGGTTGATAAGTGTAACTAGCAGCGCCCAAGGTTAGTGGTGATTGGCGAGCATAACCCAGAGGACTATGGCGTTGGATCTGAATGCTAAATTTGGGGGTGTGGCTTCGGAACTGCTTGTAATGCTGGACAATGTCGGCATCAGATGGTGCGATGCTGCTGGCATTGTCAATGTCATAGTGCTCAATTTCTGCGATTTCTGGTGCGCTTGGAATCGTATCACCACTCTCTGGGACGTCTGTCTCATCATATATCAGGTAGGGATTCTCACGCTCAATGATATCTGGCTTTGGATTTCCTTCTGGCTGCTTCCGCACCGTCATGTCAACGTCCCCGATGTTATCCGGATCATCAAATGCCACGTTCTCGCTTCCCTTCTTCTTCTTCTTTTTCTTTTTCTTTGCTTTCTTTTCCTCCTTTGGTACAGCCGTCTTTCCACCACCTTTGCAGTGATTGTGTAAAATAAGGCCAAGCACCAACAGAGCAAGAATCGTGGCACAGCCGCCCACAATTGCCGGAACCGCCCAAATTGGCAAAACGAATTCTTCGTTATTGGAGTCAGAAACACAACTAAAACCTCCATTGGTTCCAACTTTGCACACCGTGCCATGTGGGCAAGTTACACCCAGGCATGCCACCAGGGTTTCACACACTCGTCCTGTGTACAGTTCATCGCACACACAGCTAAAGCCACCACGGTTAGCGGGGACGCAACTGCCGCCGTTTTGACAGGGACTGGAAGCACAGTCTCCAGGAGGAACGCACTGGTAGCTAAACCACTGGTTGACGCACATCATGCCATCCCAGCAGGGGGCACTAGCGCACATGTTTGGCCCACGGCAACCGATTTTCACTGACTCTTCTGTCCCGGAAATAGAGATGGAGACAGTTCGGTGGTCGCCGGTGAATGGCAGGAGCTCGCCGTTGTACTTTACATATGCGTAGCAGCCATCAAAACCTGAAAAGAGACAAAGAGAGTATTATTGTCATTAGGATTATCATATTGGAAGGATTATTAGCATTATAATAGGCATTTTTATTAGTATATTGGATTATATTGGATATTGGATGGACTATTGGAATTACTCATAAAAAAAAAAAAAAAACCAGCCTTGAATATGCCTAATATTACAATAGATGGAAAGGTCCCCTGTAAATTATTTTGCTAATACTCTTCTGCTAATAATATTAGGCAGAGCAGATTATTAACATTATTTTTTAGCTTGACAGGATTGACAGATAGGATTGACAGTACAGTTATCAGCACTGCATTTAGCAGAAAACATTTATTATTAGCAAATTTCATAACGGTATGATTAAAGAAAAAATATTATTAGCGTTATTAGGAAAGTACGATTAGTGGTATTACTATTAGCATAATTGTTAGCAATATTATTAGGCATATTGTTAGCATTATTATTAACAGACAGGATTATAAGCATTCATGATAGGATTCTTATTATAAGATTATTATTATTATTATTATTATTATTATTATTATTATAATTAGCAATCACCAATAACAAAATAACAAAAATGTTGAGAGAGATATTAATGCTAATAGCATTATTACTACTCTACATACTATTTTAATAGTACTTTACTAACAATATAAATTAGCAGAGGAATAATATTCAGCAGATTAATATTAACATTAATCAACATTATTGCTTGGATTAGCAGACTGGGAATATTAGTATTATTATACTAATAATATACTAATAATATTACAGATAACAATATTATACTAATAGTATTATTAGCATTGCTTTTAGTATTACTAGCAATATTCTAGCATAATTTTTAGCATTAGCAGGATATTACTAGTATTATAAAAGTATGGAATATTACAAAATATAAATTTTTACTCAAGAACACATTATTTATTGTACAGCCCCTGTTTCTAGTATTATACACGCATCGCACAGTAAAACACACAACATCTGGTCAAATTTGC
>CM040466.1:20800086-20862586 GCA_022758105.1 Pangasianodon gigas
GGGGGGGGGGGGGGGGGGGGGATAAATTCAATAAACATCTGTTTATGTTGGTGAAGCAACATCAAGAGGAAACTCGATAGCTTACGTTCTGATTAGTCACATCACCATTTCACCCAGATGGTTTTGAACCCAATATACGAGGCCAAAGATGTTATCTTTTAAAAAAAAAATAAATAAATAAAAATCTCTCCAGACATTCCTGGATTCAATAAGAGTTGATTGGTAAAGAACTGTTATTTCAACCGTTATCAAAAACATATCATTCTGAACTAATATTTAGTTAAAAATGTTTCTTTGAACAAGCTGCTGTATATGCTAACATACTAATTTAATTGCATGCTAGCTTGCTAACACTCCTGCCATTGGGTTCATAAGTATGACCAAGAACTGGTTTACTTTTATGAATGATCAAAAGACAATACAACTTGCCTTGTCAAATTTCTATTATCAATTATTCTTTACTAATATAAGTGCAATAAGAATGGTCTTATTGGCTACATCCAAAAATGATAACATGTAGAATACCTAGCAAATGTCTGTTTACAAGTATGATTTATTTTCATACAAGGATTAATTTCCCTGCTACTTTACATTTAAGACTAGCTGCCTAAGCATGCCCTAATGAAAGCATAAGATAGACGTGTATGTTGCATGTGCATATCTAAATGATTGCGTCTTTCACATGAGCAAAATTGCACGTGGTGTTTGTTTTGCTCAGCCGCCTTTAGGGCATTTCTACAAAAAAGTGCAAATTAAATGGAATGTCGATGCAATTAGGCTGAAAGTTACTTTAAGAACAACGATCGTGTGCGCAAATCAGCGCGAGCGAAGGGCATGTATTAAATTTGCAGAAGCAGTTCTATAGGCAAAATTCTACAATTAAAAGAGATAGCACAACGCCACATTTTCTTTTCCGATACTGAAACCTTCAGTATCAGCTAATGCTGATACCCATCCAATATTGTCGTCTTTTAAAACAACTGAGCTTTAAAATGTTTTTTTTTTTAACTGGAGCAATTCACAGTTAGGCTCTTTGACAGAAAATTCGCTTACTTTGCAAATATAATAAAGTATAAAGTATAAATATAATAAAAGCAATCCTAACAAAAGAAAAAAAACAGGGGAAGTCTCTTTATACTATGTAAACATTTCCTGTTCCAAAAATAAACTACTTTTCCAAATCCAATTCCAGTCTTTGCCATTTGTTACAGGATCTGCTATCTGATATCTTTTCTCCAATATCTGAGCCACCATTTTTTGCTAGTATCAGAAAATAAATACCGATAATGGGAACTAGATTGGTGCCATTTCTAATAATTAACTACAATTATATAGAAATAACCAAAAAAAAGTTCAGCAAAATGATGTCTTAGTATTGCAGAATGTTCAGAAGGTTTCTTGTGTAGTGAAGATGATGTAATATAACAATGATAAACCTGGTTACATGTTAAATACTGAGCGTACATTCACAACTCGTCTGTACATTTCCTCCTCCTCCTCCTTTCCTCCCAAATTTTTGGGATATCTCTAAATTCACGAATGATATAATGGTGACTTATCTCTGTGGAGGAACTGCAGAAGGATCCTGCAAAGTGTAACTACAGTGCAATTTTAGTCATATTGAGTCTTCTTAGTTATTCCCGATTTCTACTGTCAACCTGTTTTTCCATTGTTTGTATAAGACGTAACAGCTAGCTAGCTGAATTGTTCATTCCAGTCAAGCAGCAATGATCTTTTCACATGGCATATTTCCCATACAGCTACAGTACAGAATAATGGATTCTTGAAATAATAAGGCTCAGCTCAGGGAAATGTTGGCTTCGTGTTTGATTACCTGGTGTGGTCTTCTGCGGGTTGGTCCGCGGCGGCTCTCCTCCGAGCGACAGTGTGAGGACATCGAGACCTCCGAAGTCCTGCGTGGTGTGTGTGATGACACGCAGGATTGATTCGTCGATGAGGACTGTGGTGGAGGAGATGTTCCTCTGTAACAGCAGCGTGTGCCATTGACCGTCTGAGAAAACTCCATCTCCCAAAATCCTCTCCACCTTCCCCGCCACACCCGCGTCAGACACGTACTGCAGGTTCCCGTTCTTCAGCTGGTGCAAGGAACAAGTAGAAGCATTTGGTTACTGAGGTTAAGGTCAGGTTTAGAGCACTATTTAACTGCAGTAATACACACATCAGTGGAAATATCCCACAGGAGAGCAAGACCTGTGTGTGTGTGTGTGTGTGTGTGTAAGAGAGAGAATGTTCAAAAGACAAAGAGTGAGACAAAGGGAAAGAGAGGAAGGAAAGAAAGGTTGTTGGTTGTAGAGGCAGATAAAGAGAAAGACAGACAATAAGAGCCAAGTGAGAGAGCGAGAGAGAGAGAGAGAGAGATGGATATATTGTGAGATTAAATCTTTATAGTGTGTGTCTCACATTCACACATTTCCGTCACTGAGTTCAGTTTGAGGATGACTTCTATTGAAGCCAGAGAGATAGAGACTCCAGAGTGAGAGAGAGAGAGAGAGAGAGAGAGAGAGAGAGATAAATGTCTCTAGTAACATGTAATAGGAGAGAAAAGAAGTAAAGCATGAGGGGGAGAGAGGGAAGAGTGTACACTGTGCAGGTTGTGTGATTTAAAACGGTCACAAACTCTTGAAATGGAAAATCCATCTTGCCAGGGGAAAAAAAAAGCGAAGTGAAAATCAATCTGGGGAAAAAATCTTGACCTCTGCCTCTCTAGCATCATGTACTGATACTGTGTGTGTGTGTGTGATAAAATGTTAAATGATGGGAGGTTAGTAAGAGAAGAAAGAAAGAAAGAAAGAAAGAAAGAGGGACGGCAGATGGAGGAAGAGGAAGACAGCGAGAGAGAGAGAGAAAAGGGATTGATGAGAGGAATAGAGAGATGAAGTAGAAGATAGGAAGTAGGAGAGAGAAATAAGAAGTAAGAGATTGCTGGCAAGAAAAAGGGAGTGGCAGAACTCTATAAAAGAAAGAGGAAAGAATTGGTGGGAAGAGAGAGAGAGAGAAAGAGAGAGAGTGATGAAGAGGTGCAGAGGTTTTGAGTGATTGGCTTTGTGCCCAGAATTAGTCAAACTTAAACTGGAGCTGAGTGAGGAAATACAGCACACACACACACACACACACACACACACACAATAACTCAGCCATAACAATGTGTATACCTCATACATTTGTGTGCATTACTTATACCCTAAAAGTATCAGCAACTCATCGCTTGCTAAGTTGAATGCAGGCTTAGAGTAGTGTAGCTAGAGTGTGCGTGTGTGTGCGTGTGTGTGCGTGTGTGTGCGTGTGTGTGTCTGTATGTTACTTCTCACCCTGACAGTAGTGTAGTTAGAGATCTCCTGGACGTGTAAAATTGTTCCAGTATTGCTGCGAGTGCGGAACTTCAGCTCCAGGCTGCTGCTCTCGGAGTGTGTATGCGAGTGTCTTTGTGACTGTGGGTATGTGTGTGAGAAGCTCTGCAAATTCCGCTGCATCATCACGTCTCTCTTCCAGCTCTGACGAAAAGAGTAATCCAAACGGCCGCTACCGTCAAGGGATAGAGCCGAATCTGCAGAAATGACTAGAAGAGAAAAAGAGAAAAAATCCTTTTAAATTACTCTTCAGGTACGTCCTTCTCCATCAGTATCTTACTCCATCGCTCTATATAAAACCAGCCTCTGCTTGGTCTTACCCCATTGACCTATATCAAACTGCCCCATATTACCAATCCTACCCTATTATTCTACATCAGACTGCACCCTCTGACCTGACTTACCCCACTGATCTACTGTATATTAAACTGCCCCCTTTGGCCCATCTTACCCCACTTAACTAGATCAAAGTTCCTCTTACCCCATCGATCTGCCCAGTCTTCCCCCTTCTTATCCCACCTCGCCTTCCACCCTGTCTTACCCCATTAATCTATATCAAACTGCCTTGTTTGACCTTTCTTACCCCATAAATCTATATCCGACTGCCTTCTTTGACCTTTCTTACCCCATCAATCTATACAAACTGCTTTTTTGACCTGTCTTAACCCATCAATCTATATCAAACTGTACCCTCTGACATATCTTACCCCATCAATCTATATCAAACTGCCCCCTCTGATCTGCTTACCCCATCAATCTCTATCAAACTACCCTCTTTGACCAATTTTCCCCAATCAATCCAAATCGTCCCCACTGAATCATATTCCTTACATTTCTCACAGTATTTGCCCGTGAGTCCTTCAGCGCATTGGCACTGTTGCCATGACCACATGTCCAAACACGTCCCACCATGCCTGCAAGGGTTAGTGACACACGCTCCTTCCATCCTGGGACATCTGCAAGACACACACATAAAGACAACATTTTGATGTACTGACAGACAGACAGAGAAGCAGATGAGATGATCCCACCATTAACAAAACCAAATGGAAAGAGAGCGAGCTGCATTAGCATATTAGCAAAAGATCTGTCGCCTCCATTTTATAAACCCATAAAAACACCACATGTTTTTTCTAGCTTACAAAAACAGACATTTGGACACTAATAAAAGTGTATCAGACAGCAGGCGATTGACTGAAGTGTGATCTTCAATAGCTGCCTGTTGAGGGCAGTGGGTTCACAGAGTGTGTATGAATACAGTAGAGCCCGAAAGAGTCCAGTACCAAGAACTGTTTTTATTTCAATAGTTATCAAAACACTTATACTACTGTATCTCTCTCTCTCTCTCTCTCTCTCCATATGAAACATACTTGGTAAAGGTGATCCCAGTCATTTTTCCTATTCCTGCCTGTCTGAGACAGTGTGTGTTTTCAGAGTTCTTCTCCATCAACCAAGCTAACAGTATACACAGATGAGCTATGGTTTTCTTTTAGCCTTCATCAACATCTTGCCTTCGCCATACAAGACAGTAGTGATAAATATACCACAGGCAAAGATATGGTGTTTAGCTCAAGCAAGACTTAAGACAATTAATCAAAGGTGTGCCAGTCAACACGCACAGCTGTGAAGAGACGTGAAACATACATCCCTGGTATAAATTATCATTTGTTGTTTGCAAAGTTGGCATTTTCAGCTTAAGTTGTCTGTCTGAATACTTTCTTAGTTACTCTCTAATCTCATAACAAAGGCAAAAACCTTTGTTGTGATATTCAGGTAGGAGCTAGTGCAGTATAGCTAGCAAGTATCTAATCACTAAACTACTGGAGTAGTTGGCCAACCCTAAACACCCTAAACAACAGACGAGAAGTATAAAATGGACAAACATGGTTACACATGCATCACTTCAATAGTAGAGGACAAAAAAAACTTAATTTCAATCCAGATATTAAGGCAACTGCAGTAAAATAGGTGAAATGAATGTAGCCTACCTATAACTATGGTTATGTGTGTGTGTGTAAAAGTGTATGTGTAACGCACCTATCTAAGATGCCTTGAGATGATAGAGCCTGAGATGGTTCCAGAGGGCGTCCGTTGATGGCAAATTCCATGATGCAGCCGACAAAATCATGTGTGTTCACCTGATTTTTGCGCTGTAAGAGTGGTTCGATCGCCCGAACACCGCCGACCGACAAACGATTCGGCTGTACGTCCAAAATCCTGTGAGAATAAATGAGAGAGAGGATAGGAAGAAAGATGTTGAGGAAGAAGGAGATAGGGAGAGAGACGAAGGGCGCGAAAGATAGAGAAAGACAGGCAAAGGGAGAGATAGAAAAAAATATAGAATACCGAAAATGCAAGACAGCGACAAAGAGAGAGAGATAGCGAAAGATAGAGTGAGACCGAAAGAAAGCAGAGAGAGAAAGGGAGACCGAAATATGAGACAGAGACAGAGCGAAAGAAAAACAATGAGAGACAGAGAAAAGAATATAAAGACAAACAAGGCAGAGAAAATTAGAAAGACAGTCAGACGGAGAAAAAGATCGGGTTAGTAACTCCCAGAGGACACAGAGGCTATTGTTTCCAAGTAAACCTCACCATGACAATAAATGATGATGATAAAAATAATTTAATTAGCTGCATGTAGTTTAATTACCAAATGAAGTTAATTTGCATAATTAGAAAATTTGAAGTAAATTTGATGTAGAAAACTAGGAAAATATAAAATTGTTGTGTGTTTCCTACAGCTACCATTGTAAAGATAAGTGCGTATTCACCAGTCAGTATGGACAGCCACATTGCTGACGGCGCAGTACCCGGGCTCCTGTTCTTCTCCACACAGATCAACAGTGAGCGATGCAGCCTTACAAAGGAAAAAGATACTCCATTACTTGTTAGCAAAATTAGCCTCAAATTAGCCTTTGCTGCAAGGACTTCATATTAGGAATACAGGTTTTCCTATACAGGTTAAGGAAAACAATGCTAACAAATTAACAAAACCTGAAGACTAGTTAGAATGGCTGCAAGAAGTTTTTTTTTTCCATCTTGCATCCTTTTCACAGCAAAAAGTTGAGGTAAGGTCAACAAACAATGCTAACAACACTAACAATCAACAAAACGTATTGAGGAGAAGTTAGCAAGGCTGCCACGGGTTTCCTTTCTTTGTATCCTTCACACTGCAATGAATTGAGATGAGAAAAAGAAAAACAATGCTAACAAATAGTCAAACCTATTAAGGACCAGTTAGCATAGCTGCTAGGATTTTCTTTTCCTTTGTATCCTTCTTAATGTAATGGCTTGTGGTGGGGTAAAAATAAACAATGCTAACAGAGCTAGCAATTAAAGAAACATATCAAGGACCAACTAGCATGGCTGCTTGGAGTTTCCTATTTTTTGTATCCTTCTAAATTGAGAAGACCCCAAACTAAAAGTTCACATGAGGAAAAATGAGATCAGGCAGAATTGTTGTGAATGAAATAAAGAGTTACAGTGAGTTAAATAGAAACATCATTCCTCTCTCTTGTTAAACAAACACACTATGGCTCCTCACTGTCATTGTGTCCAAACCCACAACTCTGTGGTTTATGAACAGAGGGAGGAAAGACAGTCGTGGCAAGAGAGATGGAAAGAGCGCAAAGGTGTTGAAAAACAGGGGGCGAAGCTTGGCGCCCATACAGGCCTCTGGGTAAACACAGCAAAAACCCGCAAAAAGCCCCTGTTCCTAATCGTTAACGCAGAGCTGTGGCTTGGGCGAGTGAAATACGGCTGCGAGAAAATAAACCAACGATGGAAACAAGACGCATTTGTCTTCTGCAGCTTTGGTGTACACTGATACAGTTGAGTTACCGCATGGCTCGACCATCTGGGCTTTTTATTACTGCGGCTCTACACTTCAAAGAGCCTTGGCCGCAAAGAAAGACCTCGCACAGCAAGCGTACCGATCTACAATTGGCTCTCCATGTCCACGGAATCACATTCGTTAAGATATGAAAGGCAAAGACTTGGACCCCGAAGATATACAGTATACAAAGGCAAAGAATCTCAGACGTAATGCGACGTAAAAATAACTGATCTCTTGTTACAAACTATTAGAATATTGTGTTGTCTTAAAGATTGTAGATTATATGAAGTTTGTTTTTATACAACGCAGGCTCTTATTGCACCGTAGAGAGTGTGTGTATGTGTGTGTTTGTGAGCTCTCTTTTCTAAACGAATCCAGCTGGGGCACACAACTTTCATTTCTTCCAAACATGTTTGTTGCCCAACTTACTGGTCTACATATAAAAGGAAACTTGCTATCAACAATTTTCACTTAAAAGTTACGTCTTCTCCTATACCTTGGCAGCTTGGCAGTGCTGGGGCTTAAACAAGTCTTAACCACTGAACTAATATTGCCCAAAAAACTTAATGCCCTGCCTTTAGTTGCCCAGGGGTGAACTTCAGAAAGCAAAAGTACTGCTGGGATTCAAACCCAGGCTCTCCTTTTTAAAAGGCAGACTCTTCAACCGACTAAGCCACAATGCCATTTCAGTGGCACCTTTTGGACGCGTTATTTAAAAAGATGACATTATTTTGCTGGTTTTGTAACCCCTGACTGTATCTTCTCTCCTTAGTAGAAATAAGGGAACATTAAGTCATAACAGGGCAATAAAAAAGTCAGCAGCTGCCTCCGGGCAGAAACTGGAACGTCTTAACTAAACAAAAGTAGCCTTGACGCGCATAGTTCGACCTTAAGCCCAGAGGGACAACCAAGGGTTGATTATGACTTTAACATCTGCTCAAAATCCATGTCCAAAAAAACACACACAGACCCATCTAAATGACCCACAACACCTTTTCCAAACACACAGATTGGGTGTTCTTTACACCTCCATAGGGATGTGCTGAAAGCTTGGTTTTTAATCTTTCACTCCACAATAATCTTCAGACCAGATTTAGAACTGTAGTCCATAAAAATTGCACCAACTAGCATTTGTTTCACAGTGCTAACCATCTCAGAACCCAGAATGTTATCATTTTAGCAGATTCCGCTATACTCCTATACTTTGTACATCTTAGAATGTTAGAGTTTATAAATAAAAAATTACCAGGCGTAATCAAACATGACTGCTGGCCAAGATGAGCTACAAGAAAGAGCAAGTGTTGTGAGCCATTTGATTAGCAGTTTGTTTCAATGTTGTATCAACTTCCATATCTTTCATACTCAGCTTTCCCCAAACACATGCAGGTTCACATGATGACAACCTGGCTTTGCACAGATTGCAATATTTTTAATAGAAAATCATACTGTAAAACAATGTCCAATATCTGGTAATAGCAGTCAAGGACATTGGACTTGTTCTGTAATCATGAAGACGTGCATCCACTCATCTACAGATCTTCAATAGTTTACCAATGGTCTGTAGACAGCTAGTAGACATCTCTGAGTAGATGTTTCAAAATCATCTGGATAACATACAAGCATGGTTGGATGTTATTTTACAGATCTACACGTGACTTACCATTCCAGCTCTCCTGGCTATGACCGTGTGGAACTGACCATCTGAAACTCGAACCATAGTCATGAGCTTGTAGGTGCCACTGCCCAGGTTAAAGGAAAATCTCATCCGGCCTTCGTAGATCTCCAGCGCCAGAAACTCAGCTTTGTCACCGGTCTGGTTGTCATGATTGTACATAATCAGGGCATTTTCCTTCAGTGTGGCAAACTTAATGTAAATATAATTATTGTTGGGATCCAAACTTGGGAACTCCATATAAGACAGCTCCTCAAATCCATAGCTGTTAAGCTCGCAGTGTTTTCCAAAAACGCCTGTAAAACAGGAAGCAATAATTTAGTATTTCTTCAACTGGTATGATGACTTTGCATCTCTTTCTTATGTAAATTCAAGCTAACAAGTGTTATGCATACAGAATGAGTAACAAACAATCCCCAAAATCAGACAACTTGGGGAATAAAAAAAAATAAAAAAAAATGACATGACGCATTACATTCTTAACGTATGGAATTTTCACTCCTAGTGGATCTTGATATTTTCCAGTATGACCTGAATCATGGCCAAGTCTGATAAACACTACTCGTGAACAAGCCTGGAACACCTGGCTTTTGCAGCTGGAGTGATGACTTACCAAACGGACAGTGACAGTAATAGCCTTCCACACGGCTCTGGCAGGAGCCTCCATTGAAACAGGGGTTACACTCACAGTAATTGATGATGGAGTCACAGGTTTTCCCTGAGTTCATGAAACAACACAAATGAAAATGAATGAGGTGAAGATGACATAGGCATATGGTGAAGGGCTGTTCATGTATGGGGCTCCCAGAAACCAACAGGGGATTTTATGTGTTTGCACTCTCTCTCTAGTTCTGGTATACTTCAACCTCCTCAGCCAAAACAATTCTGAAAGGCTCTCACCTTGTAAATGCACCCAAGTGTCTAAAAAAAATAGGGGGTGAAAACATATACCTGTCATGATAGCATTAGCTCTACATATATACCCTATCTTCACTAGATCTGGGAGGCCTATAAAATGAACATTACACAATGGGAGTAACAAAATAAACAGACTGTGATCAATACAAGATGGTAGGGAACATGCAAACTCATGAATTTGCAGAACTAAGATTTGCCTTTCTCATTTGCTCAACATGGTTGCAGAAATGTAAGACAAAAAACTTAAGGGACATAAATTCCTTCCCTACAATTGGGCCTACAAAACAGGAAGTTGGGGGTTCAGCAGGAGGGCAGGCAAACTACTGTAAGTCAATAGGTGTAATACTTCTGTAGCCCCCATTTATCTGGGGCCTCAGACATGAATGCTCACGATCATTTATTACGGTCATAATAAAATAGGACAACAATGACTCAAAGCTTGAGCGTGCCAGAGACAACCCGTCTGCTGTAGCTCCATATGAAGAGGCCCTTCCAAAAGCTACAGGCAGCAGCTGCCCAAACAGAGCTGATTCAATGTAATGTTATCGTAAACAGTTAAGTGTATTCATTCCCTTTACACACTAGCTCAGTTACATTTATTAAGTCTTCAACTAGCCGTTACATTTGGTAGGGGCTAATCTACACCACTGGGTGTTGACACTACAGGAACCATTCTAATTAGATCACTTTTCAGATGCTTGCTACATTCAACAGTTAACAGAAGAGCCCTGTTAAAGTATTTTCCCTTTCAAGACTCCATTAAGCAGTTTGCCAAATGAACTCTTAACTTACAGAGCTCTTCAAAGCATAAACATGGAAAGGCTTTAATCCACAGAAAGCAGGTAGTGAAACTTGACTCAAGTGCACTTAAGGTCAGCCTGTAGTTGTGTCCTTATTAGGGTCAAACTGTATCATCCCATTTACTTTAACATAAACATGACAAGTTGATATGTATCATAGCTGATACCCCCCAACCCGTAATCCTAACAGCAATTGGTTTTTGGCAGTCATCACTGAATGCTAGAGTTACAACACTTCTCCAATTTCTCAGAAGCAAATATTTTTCTTGGATCAAAACTTTGCTATATTTGTGTGCAAAGAGAATATGCAGTGGCTTGACCAATAGCTGCAGTGATGTTGCTCATAAGGTCTAGATGACATGTCGTACTATACCTGCAAATCCTGATTTGCAAAGGCAGTTGAAGCCACCGGGGAAATTTTGGCACAGTGCCCCATTCTTGCATGGATTAGACAGGCACTCATTGACATCCCTTTCACATGCCATTCCAGTGAAACCTTCTGGGCAGGAACATGAAAAGCCACCTACAAGGTTATGGCAGGTTCCTCCATTGTGGCAAGGTGATGGAAGACATTCATTGATGTCAGTTTCGCACAGACTACCAGCATATCCTGGCCTGCAGTTACAGACATAGGGTTGTAGGGGGCGATTTGAGACGAGAATGACTGGGACGCTCTCCACAGTCATCATGTCCGGGCCGACACCAAGGCGCCGTTTGCAGCTGCCGCCATTCTGGCAAGGGTTGTTAGTACAGGGGTCGTGGTCCACAGAATCTATTTTAACCCCACTTTGCCTGTGCAAGGCTTCTTTTATACTCTGGAAAAAAGTAGTCACACCACTTGGGTTTACATACTGTCCATGACCACGTTTGATAGCTGCCATAAGGAAGGTCTGGTTGTTCAACTCAAATGCCCCATAGAGCTGAACTCCAGTACCAAGACCTGCTAGCTGTGAGTTTGCGATGCGTAAGAAACTGAGGTAGTGGTTATTAAGGAAGTTGCTGATACTTTGGGAATTGAGTCGGATCAGTATGCTGTTGTCCACTGTAGCATTGCTGAACCCAATAAAGAAAACACGCACATTGCTGTTGACAGCACCATGTACACCATCGCTGCTCCGCACTGAGAGGTCAAATGTGCCATCCGTGGATCGGGAATTTGAACTGAGGTCACAGGTTCCTTTGGGAATACTAAAAAGGCTTGAAACAGGGGGGATCAAGGTGCAATGGAATGTGTCCTGTATATCTGGATCCTGAGGCTTCACAATCCCTAGGGACCCTCCAGGGAACATGTTGCCAAAGTAATGAACATAGATCTCAACAGAGCGAGGCTGAGAAGGGTTATCATTCTGGTCATTGACTTTGACATGGATGGTGCCTGTGGAAGACATTTGAGGAATGCCGGAATCTTTGATGAGCACAGAAAGGTAGAAATCACTGATCTGTTCTCGGTCTATCTCCCGACTGGTACTAAGCTCCCCTGATGAGGTTAAGGTGAAGTAAGTTGCAGCTGATGAAGTTGTAAGCAGACTGTAGGAGAAAGGGCCTTGATTTGGTGCCAGATCTGAATCAGTGGCGCTAAGGGTCATCACTGCCGTTCCAGCTCTCTGGTTCTCCATGACCTCTCCACTCATGGTCACTAATGTGGGCCCATTATCATTAATGTCCTCTAGAGTTACAATCAAAGTGGCAGTACCAGTAGCTGCGGGTGAGCCAGAGTCTATAGCCAGCAAGGTCAAGTTGTACACAGGTGTGGTCTCACGATCCAGCTCAGCTGCCACCGAAACCTGTCCAGTTTGTGGGTTGATTGTGAAAGCAGTTGATTCATGGTCAGCAGCAATGGAGTAGGTGAATCTGCTCCAGCTTGGCACCGAATCTGAATCCTCAGCACTCACAAAGGTGACAAGACCTCCAGGTGACAGCCCTTCACTAACTTGAACATCATATAACTCTTGAGTAAATACTGGAGGATCATTGGCATCAAGGATTGTGATATTCACAAACACCTCATCAATATCTGCCCCTCTTATACTACCTGCATTTTTGGCAAGGACTTTCAAGGAGATTTTTTCTTCTTTTTCACGATCAAGAGGTCCTGTGACATAGATCTGGCCAGTGTTTTTATTGATGCCAAAACCTTTTCTCCTGCTTCTGCCAAAAATCAAGTAATAAACAACACCATCCTGTCCCAAGTCCCTATCACTTGCAAACACCTCCCCAACAATGGTGCCTTTGGTTGCAGCCTCTGAAACCTCAAAGTAGTATTGCTTAGACACAAAACGAGGAACATATTCATTGGCGCCTTTGAGTTGAATGTTGACATTTGCAAAGCTACAGCGTTCTTCATCAGGAATGTTGAATGCTTTGACAGTTAGATGATATACTTGTTTGGCCTCATAGTCAAGAAAACCTTGTGTAGTGATGACACCTGTGTTGGGATCTATTATGAAAAGGTCACTGTCGGAGGACTGGATGACATAAGCCAAAACAGCATTGGGACCAGAGTCTTTATCTGTGGCATTCATTTTAACCACTGTGGTACCACTTGGCACATTTTCCTGCACAACAGGGAAGTACTCATCTGGGTCAAACACTGGTGGATTGTCATTCACATCAGTAACATGGATATTAACTGTAACATAGCTGGTCTTGGCTATCCATCCTCCATCTGTAGCTGATATTCTAAGCTCGTGTTTTTGTTTTTTCTCATAGTCTAAAGGTTTAGCCAAGGACAAGACCCCTGTTTTACTGTTGACTGAAAACAGGCCATCATCATTGCCTGAGGAAATGTCATATGTGATGAGTCCATTCATTTGTTTGTCCTTGTCTTTGTCTCTTGCAGAAAGAGTGCGGATTGCTGTACCAACAGTAAGGCTTTCAGAGACGGTGGCAGTAACCTGGCTTTGAGAAAACTCTGGAGTGTGGTGATTTTCTTCTGTAACAGCAATTTTAAGAGTAGTCTTATCTGAAAGAGGTGGGGTCCCTTTATCTCTCACTGTTATCTCAAGCAGATAAACTTTATTAACGTCAGAAGCAAGAGAAGAGGCAACAGTGACCCACCCAGTCTGCTTATCCAAACGGAATTTACTCGAGCTGTTGCCTCCTGATACTGCGTACTCAATTTCAGAATTGACACCATAGTCTTTCTTGTCATGTGCTGTAACTTTGATGAGTTTGGTGCCAACTTTGACGCTCTTAGTGACGGGAGTGAAATAGGAGGATGACTCAAATATGGGAGGATTATCATTGCTGTCGATTACATTTACAATCACAGTGGTTTCGCTCATCAGAGGTTTGACACCTCTGTCAGATGCTGTCACAATGAAGCTATGCCTGTTTAAGTTAACATTACTATGGCCAGTTGAATTTTGATATTTGAGTTGCTGCTTGATAAATATCTCCCCAGTGCTCGAATTAATGCGAAAGTATTCAGACTGAGACCTAATGAAATAGAATATTTTACCATTAAATTCCTCATCAAGGTCTGTAGCAGAGACTTGGGTGACTAGTGACCCGATCTCAGTAAGTTCAGGGTAGTCAAGGTAGTAGGATGGCCTGCTAAATCTAGGAGCATTGTCATTTACGTCAGTCACGAATATAGTGACATCAGTGCTGACAGTCCAGCCCGAATCATGAGCAGAGACTTTGGCGATGTAATGATCAGTGTCCTCTCTGTTTAGAGGCCTGCTTATGGTTATGTCTCCTGTGCTGGGGTTGATGCTAAAGGGGAGACTTGTATCACTAATGGTGTAGCGGCTAACAGCGTTGGCACCTGCGTCCTCATCAGTAGTTGTCACACGGGTGACCGTGTAACCCACAGGTGCATTTTCTGGTACTGTAGCACTAAAAATTTTTGAAAATCTTGGAGCGTTATCATTCACATCCAGAACACTAATGATGACTTTGACTGCAGTGCTTTTTGGTGATGTACCACGGTCTGTAGCTTTTACCCCCAAGATATATTGAGCTATCTTTTCCCTGTCCAAGGGTCGAGTGGTGCGAATTTCTCCCGTTGCCCGATTGATGCTAAAGCTATTGTCCTTATTTCCATCAGTGATAGCGTATTCCAACTGCCCATTAGGGCCACTGTCCTCATCAAGAGCTGACACCACAAGTACTCTCTGAGGTGAGAGGTTCTCCAAAATCTCAGCATCAAATGGTTCTTTCTCAAAAATAGGACTGTTATCATTAATGTCCAACACTGTGATTTCGATCTTCTCATATGCTGAGTAGGGAGGAAAGCTTTGGTCTCGTGCTTCAATCCAGAGCACGTACTTGTCAATGTTCTCATAATCTAGGGCCTTTTTGATGGACAGTTCTCCTGAAAGCTGGTCTACATGAAACGCGTTGTCCAGGTTGCCACTCGCGATGTAATATGATAATGGTCCAGCTCTTGTAGATGATCCTGTAACTTTGGTAACCACAGTGTTGATTGCTTGGTTTTCTGGAAAAGTGAAGCTTTTTTCTTTTATATTGATGACTGGAAAGTCTCCACCCGACACAATACGGACAGTTACAGTTGTACTATCCATTTTGGGATTTCTTCCACCGTCTTTGACGCGAACCGTAAACGTGACCTCAGAAGATGAAGTGAGTTTCTCACTGGCTGTGATGGCTCCTCGGATTGGATCAATTTTGAATTTCTCAGAGTTTCGGCCACTCAGAGAGTAGTGCAGCTGAGCATTGGAGCCTGAATCTTCATCTGTTACAGTGACAGCAAACACCAATGAACCTGCATACCAAACAACAGAAGAGAATCAACCATATGAGATTAGAAATATTTTCTTCATTAATTACTAGCATCCCCATACAGGATGATGCAATGCATTATACAAACTCATACTGTTTATAGGGTAAAGATTTGTCATGGTCCTTTTTCAATTACACTTATTTTTCTTGTTTTGTGATAATAAGTTCATTAACCAACATTCTTATATCACCTACCTGGAGTGGTGGAGGCAGGAATGTGTGTGACGTAGGGGTGGTGATGAAATCGCGGCGGATTATCATTAATGTCGTTAATAACTACAGAAACTGTGGCTGAGCTGGAGAGGGGTATTGGGTGTCCACTGTCTGATGCAACCACCAGCAGTTCATAACTGCCTTGTATTTCTCGGTCCAAAAGTGAGCTGGTTATTATTTGCCCTGTGGCAGGATTAATGGAAAACTGCCCATCTCCTCCACTCAGACTATAACTGTGGACAAAAACACAACGTACAGCATTAATATATCCAATTCACTTCAATTGTATTTTATTTATATAGTGCTTTTAACAGTGGACATTCACAAAGCAGCTTTACAGAAACTCTCATATAGATTTAAATTTGAATTTAAATTTATTAATATGTAGAACATAATGAATATTATACAGACATAGGCCATCTCTTTAGATTTTATATTACTCTCTAGCAGGTGCTGGAATGATATGCTAGAAAATATTACTATTGTAGTAGTTTTAGTACTGTTCCACTTTGAATAACCAATTTAAATAGGTAATTTAAAACAATGCACAGCTACCTATTAGATATATAAAGAAAAGACTTTATATATTGAGTTAAATTTGTTGCATGTGAAATACATTAGTAACCATGTAAGTGTGTCATATACAATATCCAAAAAATATACAATATGCAAAAAAAAAAGTATCAAGTTCTGTGTTTAAGGTTATAGAATATAGCTCATGAAAGAGTACTTAATATCAAAAATATTCAGTTAATATCATAGAGGGGTAAAGATTTTTTTGTTTTACTGTTGTACTATTTTTAGCCTCAAAAGTTTTTTTTTAACCTCAGCATTTATGGAGCAGTCCTATGTTTTAGTGTTTTAGTCCATAAAAACACACCTGGGACATACATGGCAACAAAATCAAACATTTTCAAAATTCGCTGTTTTTTTCGCTGAACACAATTTTAGGGAAGTTTACTTCATTTTAAAAGATCCTTTCACAATCCTTTACATAATCTTAGGGCCTGATGCACTTATGCTTGTGACATTAACTTACTAAGGCTGAAGCTTATCATGCCTACTACCTGTAGGGTCTTAAAATGATCTCATTTTATTACATATTTTGTCATAAATAAAGAATATTTATGGGAGTTAATTGTACACAACATGCAGTGAAGTTTTTTCCGTCTAACACTGGCGTGGAGCAGCAAGCTAAATCTCCAGTCTATCTTCTCTTATACTTAGTGATGATCAGTATAAAAAAATCATGATTTAAACAGCCCCAAAGTCACTTCCCATGCTCTGGGGTCCTCCTAATGGCAGATATGTGTGTACAGGTAATAGGAAATAGGAGATGCAGAAAATGGGATCCTAATAACATCACTTTTCTGCTTCAGATTTACAAAAAAAAGGCATTTTTTATAAAATAAATTTTAATTTAATTTTATGTTGGAAAAAAATATTTCCAGTGTTGTTCCACTTTTAGTGACAATTTAAAATGGGTCATTTTAATGTGAACAGGACAGGAGGGTAAAATCGGTCTGAAACCCCCTGTTGCGTGCTGGTCTGTGTGTCACTGTCCATCATCATCCTCATTAGCGTGTTTTTGCAAAACTGGAGCACACTACTCACCCCCAGCAGGGAGTGGGACGCTTTAGAGTGGGTTGGGTTTGTGTATGAGAGTGTGTGAACATGAATACAATTCTTTGTGTGCTACAAGGGTGAAATTAAAGTAGGACTATGGACTACATAATGGACTTAATTATGGTAAAACAATGTACACAAAAAGGTCCAACAATGACCAAATTCTTTGTTTGGGATACCTACACAAGTGTTTGTGTGTTTGAACAAGTTGGTATGTCCTGTATGGGGTCAAATTTTTGAAGGTGGAACAACAGTAAAAATATTTTTTTCAAACATGAATTTGTATGTGCTTGGCTCTGTTTCTCTAATAAACATGAGAAATCTTAACTCTCAAAAGCTGAGAGTAACACAGTGAAATAAAAGTATATGAACTCTTATGTGATCTGCAGCTATGCCCTGTGTTTCTGATGACTTCATTTCCTGGGCTGTGTTTCAAATGGCTCCCTATTTCATAGAGATACAGTAAATGTACTACTGGAGCATTCAAATGAAACACAGGATAAACAGTTGATCCCTCACTCTCTCTTTTTTTTCCTCTTTTTTTTTCTCTCTTTTGGAGTTAATAAGCTTGTCGCATTACCGAAAACCCAGAAGGTACAGACCCCTTACATAAATTAATCTTTGAATTATCTGTTACAATACAAATGATAACATACACTATTAGAGCGAGCGCATTAATATAAACCTGTGATTTGCTGTTACAGAAAATAAATTGACACCTTCCTCAGCACTGAATTCAACAGCGTTGTAGTGTAAAAGGAAATAAAGATGTTCATTCATTAAAAATGGCTTGTGTTTATAAATGTAAAGTAGGAAAGTAATGTTAGTGGCATCCCATTTCCTCTGTCTCTTCTTTTCACTGGGTATTTTAGATGCATATAGGTGTATACAGGATTTACACAGTACCTAATAACTCCATTTTGACCCACGTCTCCATCTGAGGCATTGACCAGCATTACATCACTTCCTGTTGGAGCATTCTCCGAAATGGAGGTGTGGTAGGAGGAGGAGGAGAAAAGTGGCACCATGTCATTTACGTCATCAACCAGAACCGTTACTGTAGCAGATCCGCTCAGAGAGGGAGAACCTGAAGGAGAGAGAGATTTGTAGTTAAGAAGGATGGAAACACAGGGTTTGGTATGAAAGGTGACCTAGCGAGTTTGTATTCTTTTGTATTTCTTCTGGGCTCTGTCCCAAACCACATACTACCTTATACGCCACCTGTGTTAGCAGTGGTAAATTATAGTGTTGTTGTATTTTGACATATTACATACTTATACATATGTAGTGTGACATCTGGGACGGAGCCACATGCGGTGAAGAGAATTTATAAAGTGCCATTTAAACACTTGTCTAGCTGGCTTACAGCACTTGCTAAATAGCATGTACCTATGGTAGTGTATTGTTTTGGCACACTGTTTAGTGTGCTAGTGGCCAATTTTATAAAGATTTGTTTCATATACAAAGCAAATCATTTCATACATTTCTCATGAATCGAAAAGCCACAGCCATGTGGAGTTTAGTACATTTTTCCTGTTACTACTTGGCCATCCTTATTTTTGCCACAAAAATACGCCAAACACAATCATCATGGTGGAAATTCAGGACAGGATGAGTTCAGTGGCGTTAGAGTATTTTAATGAATCATGACCTCGCAGTATTGGCAGTGGGATCTCCTGCTGGTTTCTTCTTTAGATGACACAGTCAGAACACCTCAGGGAAAAAGTCATATAACATGAAACATCTTTCTTATATGTGGCTTTTTAGAGTAGCAGCAGCAGCAGGTCAGAATCAGAAACAGGAACACACTGAGTTGCATTTTATCAGGTATACCTACTAGGGATATAACTGAATATGAATACATTATTCTGAATGAAGTGATGTGTTCTAAACTGACACAAGTACAGATATGAATATAAGGTGCACTGTTCATAATTTTTTTTCCAACAGGGCATTTGTTTGAGGCTAGAGGTGTGCATCGGGACTGGGAGGTTTTTACTGTCATGTAGGTGCAATATAAAAGCTTGTGGGGCAAAGAAAGACCTGCATGATGCATTTACAGCAGTCACCCATTCATCCATAGTAAAAGCCTGGTCAGGGTCATGGTGAGTTAAATTAGGGTAATAGTTTGTTTATATATTGGGAAAGAAATTTGTTAGAAATTATCATGGGCAATTATAAACTCGAGTGATGTAGCTGAGGTTGAGGAACAGTCCGAGGCAAAATTTCCACACCATGCTGACAGTGCTAGCATTTCTACCTCTGAGTTTTTCCCCCGTATTTCCCAGTGTTTCCAGGGGCATAATGGTCATATTTAAAAAGAAACCATCTTTCTGGATTAGGCCATGACCTCATTGGTTTTATATTCAAATACATATATGGATATTTAGAGGACTAAACAGATACAGACAGTGTCATTGCGTTACACACCTAATACCTACAGTAGGTCAGTTCGTAGATGTAGAATTATTGACTGTTTTCTATCTGTTGCTGTACACAATGTGTCACTCCTTTGGGAAAAGTGACCACCATAGATCCCCCACTGACCAGATATTATTGGAATGGTGGACTACTTTCAGCACAGCAGGCAGTGTGTGACCTGGTAGTGTGTGTGAGACTCTGGTATGACTGAATCAGACATCAGGTCATCAGTGTCAGTTTCTGACCACAGCACGGCTGTTGATTGGATATTTCTTGCTTGCATTTTCAATCCAGCAAAGACACAAGTGTTTAAAAAACCTGCTCCATTGTTTTGTGTGTGTGTGTGTGTGTGTGTGTGTGTGTGTGTGTGTGTGTGGCAATAGCAATATCTTTTTTTCTTTTTTTTTCTTTTTTTTTTGCCACCAGAGCATCATCCTACACAACATAATCTCCATAATAAGAGGATTCTGAAGAGAAAGATGCTCCTCAGTCACTCAGCTGAATGTAAATGTGATGATCACGACGGGAGGCTGCAGAAAAGCGTCACGCTAATCACACAGCATCTGCAGCTATTTAACACCGTAAACCTTTCCACGTTACTCAGAGCAGTCTCAGAGGAGGGACAAAGCACACACCCCCCCCCCCCCCCCCCCCCCCCCCCCCCCCCCCCCCCCCCCCCCCCCCCCCCCCCCCCCCCCCCCCCCCCCCCCCCCCCCCCCCCCCCCCCCCCCCCCCCCCCCCCCCCCCCCCCCACCCAAACACCCTCCCAAACACCCTCCCAAACACCCTCCCCTACGTCCCCCTCCAGCATCACCGCACGGTAGGTCTGTAGGGATAATACTAAATCAGTAACAGATGACAAGAAAGAAATAAAGGAAAGGGAAAAGAAAGCATTAAAACAAATAAAGACTAAAAAGAATCAACATTATAACAGTTAAAGCAGTTGGTCCTTCACTAGCCTCTCTTTTTTTTCTCACTTTTGAAGTTAATAAGACAAAAAAAACAGTCATGTTATTGATAAACCACAAAACACCAAGCCCTCTGTCTTGAAGACTTGAATGTTAACAACACTGACGCTGGAGACTCCTTCTATAAATGTTAAATAAATCTACTCACAGAAACCTTCACCATAGCAACAATTATATGTTTTTTCTTTCCTTTTTTTTCTTTTTTTTTTTTTTTTTCCCCATGATTTTCTCCCTAAATTAGTTTGGGCCGATTCCCACCCACCAGTCAGCTCTTCCCTATCATACGACAGCTACCAACCAGGGAGCGTGAAGGCTATCATGTGCTTCCACCGACCACATCTTTTCAAACTGCTGCTCATGCTGCATCATAGGGCTGCGTAACACACTCAGAAAAAAGGTGCTATCTACCCCCTTCCGCATACATGAGCTCACAGATGCCCATGATTGGCTAGTGTTGCTGTGATTGATAGGGGAGAGAAAGTATGCCATCCCTCCCACCCTGACAGCGTGGCCAATTTTGCTCCCAATTTTGACTCTTGGCCATGGATGGCTGTGGCATCATCAGGATTTGAATTTTTGGCAATTTTTGGTAGCTGTTGGTAGCTGAACGCTTTTCTTTACACCACTCAGGAGCTTGTTTTTTTTCTTTAAATAACAGCAGTAACAGATGAACAGGAAAAAAGGAAAGGAAATGGACAGCACTAAAACAAATGCATAGATAAAAAACCCAGGATAACTACAAAATTTAAAAAAGAATTAAACAATTGAATAGGGAAAGCTAAATATTTATGGAACTAGCTATTCACGTTCAGATCCCAATGGGGCTCTAAACAAGTGCTTTTATTAAAGCCTATAGTCAATAATCATTTAATAATACATTTCACATATATGTATCCCTTGGTTAGATTTTAAAATTTTATTTAAAATGCGGTAATTTGAATGCTTTTTAAAATGCAAATAAAATCTATGTTCAAAACTTCATTAGCAGGATAGATAGATTTGGAAAGAAAGGGATTTGGTTATTAGCATGAATCAAGAAAGCTGTTAGCATTACAGCTATGCACAGGGTAAAAACAATCAAAACCACAACAAAGGCAAAAGAAAAAAGCAAGATAAATCAAGGGAGACCATAGAGATTTGAGAAGACGCTGAGGCTCCAGGTCGGAGAAGGATTACTGAGGATTAGTGTAATTAATAACGAGTTCATAAACCTTAAGCGTGAAGCTAAATCAGCTCTGCTCCTCATTTGGATGACAAAGGGATTCGCACTTTGCCAGATTAGCATGAGCATGTTGGGGAACGTGTGTCTACATCCAGGAAACGTGATTAAACACGCAGAGGGAACGTCTCAGATCTCACTGAGTGTGTGTATGAATAAAACAGTGAACACACACACACACACACAATATAAACAAAAGTAAACACTTCAAATCTGAGCACAATTAGCGCTAACTGTAAGGCTAACCAACAGAGTGACTCACTGCTTTTTTCATTTTTGTGTTTATTTGTCTTAGTTTTCTTGAAACTAGACACAGACACATTTAACAAACATTATGAAGGTGATGAAGTGCTAGAAAAGTTGAATAGTCAAATGTGGATGTGCTAACTTTTCCTTAAGCGGACACACACACACACACACACACACACACACACACACACACACACATGCAGTGAATCATGGTTTCAGGTAGATTAGATGGTCATGTGACTGATTCTGATTCAGTTTTGCTTACGTGTGTGTATTAAAGCTCTCTGTCAGCTTTTCAGACATGTGAGACACACACACGTGCTCATGATGCATCCTTTCTCTTTCTTGTGCACTTTTTCTTCTTTACGATGATCTGTTTCTTTTTTTCATTCATTTCTTCCTTTCCCGTTACGTCCATTTTTTCTGTATTTTCTTGCTTTTCACTGCTTTGTTCTCTTAATCTTTTTTTTTTTTCTTTCCTACTTTCCTACTCTCAGTTTTCTGTTTTCTTTTCTGTTTGTTTTCCACATTAAGTTCAGAGAGGTGTTTTCCATCTCCATCTCTCTCACCATATGTCCCCATTTGATTCTCTTTGTTCTCTCTCTCTCTGTACTCATTGTGTGTGTGTGTGTGTGTGTGTGTGTAATGGTGACCACAGTAGCAGCCACACTGTGTTTTTACTCCATTGTTTCACACACACAGTGACTCGAGGAAGCTGCTTTTGTTTTATTCCTGGATTCTATTGGCTCACTTCCAATAGTAAGTGATGTCATTTCCTGTTTATGAGCAGGAGAGAGACTCAGGTGTTTGAGGTAACACAAAATGGACTTGAATAACCTTTACATTTACACATGGTTCTGAGTGACCGGCCTCGTTCACAGGCTAATCCAGGATAACACAAACATACACGCACATGCGCGCACACACACACACATACATAAATATATATAAGTACACACTGTGTCTGACCATTGACCTTGAATCACCAATCACATTAGGCTAGAAAGCTCAGGAAACCCAGACCCTGTGTGTGTGTGTATGTGTGTGTGTGTTTTGCATATGTTTACTTCAGTACTGATGGTTGTAAACTATAACAGCAGAAGGGTTTAATAGCAAATGTTTAGCCAACAAATCAGTTCAACACTTCAAGCAGCGTGCGTGCGTGCATGCGTGTGGTGTGTGTGTGTATGTGTGTGTGTGTGTGTGTGTGTGTGTGATTTATTTATCATCCACACAGATGCCAAATACTGATCACATTACAGCCCTTAATTCAATGAGTTCAAAATTTATACCATCCTCCGAAGATTCTTGTTTCATTCTGCCACATTTTATCTGAAAAGGAATCTTGGCAGACATTATGTTTGGTACACGCTAAAGGGTCATCATATGTCCTAGATTTTAGCACAATTGCTACATGACATTTGTTTGTTCACTATTATTCACTTGTTTATTGGCCTTGCTGATGATGGATCACAAACAAGCAGCAGCTATTTTTCTGTTGCTCAACACAACTTTACAAAAATACTGTTCTTTGAATAATATACAGCGAGGGGAAATAAGTATTTGGACACTTTTTTGTTCTTTACTATACTTCCCATGCATGTATCCACTTCTAGTTTACACACAGCATGTCTTTACACACATAATGCACGAAGTAGCAATCATGCTGAAGGTGAAGGAGCTCCCTAAAGTTCTCAAGCACAACATTATTTCACAAAACTGGAATGGAAAAACTACAGAACCATAGTAAAGATCCCTGTCAGTACTATTGGCTTAGAATATGCAGATGGAAAAGTTCATGGAAGCACAACTTCTAACAGATGCTAACAGATGCGCCACTCAAGATTTCACAACACGCACTCAGACTAATGATACAAACCAGCAGTCATTTGAAAGGAGTTGCAGGACGACCTGAAAGCAGCAGGAACAACAGTTACCCAGAGAACAATAAGCAATGAAGTGCACTGCAATCATTCAGCTTGTCATGTTTGAGAAAGAAGGGTTGTGAGTATGAGTCCAAGACCACCATACCCACAGTGAAGTACAGAGGTGAGAGCATCATGATATGCAAATGATATTGGGCCATTACACATCATTGAAGGAAACATGAATGTAGTGACGTACTGGGACATATTTGAGGAGAATTTAATCTCATCATCCAAGAAACTGAATCTGATGATAAGATGGACGCTTCACCAAGACAACAGCCCCAAATCTACAGCCAGAACAACTCAAGAAGGCCTTGCATGGCCTAGCCAATCTCCTGACTTGAATCCCATTGAAAATTTATAGAGGGTTTTAAAATTGCAAGTCCATCAAAGAGCAACTGAAAATGATTTCCCAAGAGGAATGGGTCAAAGCTGAACCACAATGCTGCAAAAAAAAACACCTAATTGCTTCTTACCATAGACATCTCAAAGCTGTAATTGCAAAGTAGAAAGTCAAAAGACATTATGTGTGTACATTTGAAGTGGATATATGCACTGAAAGTATTAAATAGTGAGCATTAGTGGCTGGTGAGCTAGCTACGTAAGCTATATGAGGTTGTGTTACAGAAGAGGATGAATCCAGTGAAGGATCTTTATGGGATCAAGTCAATATCTAGCTGATGGAATCAGAAATTAGAGCTTAGATATGGATTTTGGAAACTAGTTATTCAGAAATGGTTCAGAATCAACTATACCAATAGCACAGTCAGCAGTAAAGTCGGTAAACAAAAACTGTTTTTGAGCCTGGCTGGGTAACACATGACATTTTTAAAATTTTTTAGTTTGTCAAAAACTACGTAATGTGCTAGAATATATAACCATTAATATTAAACCTGTGATTTGCCTTGCAGCTGGAACTACTGTCAGAGCTGCTGTTATAGAAAATGAGTCAATCTCTTCTGACCAATCAGAATTGAGAATCCAACAGCGCTGTGGAATAAATTGCCATATTCCGTACACACCGTATTTTCATCGTGAATGTCACGATCGTCACTGACGCTGTCCCGTTCTGAAGGCAGCCAGCTCATAATTCTGTTCAGCACATGAGAAAGTTGGAAGAACTTAGCAGACAAATCTGAGGAATGACATTTTAAACTATTTAGTATAATTTAATTTAATCGATTCATTAGAGGTTAGCCTTTAACCATTAGCCATGGAGAAAGGTCATGTGAGTGTGTGAGATTAGTCCTCACATGGAATCCAATTACATGCCAGGTCTATAACAAATGAATTGGAACTCTCCATCTGTTCAGTTCACGCTAACTCAGGTAAACATTTCGGCAACACACACACACACACACACACTTCTGTGTGTAATCCTTCAGTTGCAAAACGTCTAGCACAAACATATGGCTCGGTTTAATCCTCTTCCACATGTCCCCATTTTGACAGTCATCCCTGGGTCTGTGGGCGGGGCTTAAGTTACATTTCATCAAGCGTCTGATCTGACATCACAACAATTTACCTAATGTGCCTGCATCCAGCTTGCTAATGAGCTTGATTTACTACTTAGACCCAATGTCAGTACTACTGCTGAAGGGGTTTACGGTTGAATGTTAACAGCTAAGTAGTTAGCTAATGTTAGCTAATTAGCTAAGCACTTAGCACAATGTTGTGTTAAGGTAGCTTGCTGGTTGCTAGACTATTATATTGTGCAGTTACAACCTGTGTTTCATGCTAAGTGGTACACCGAGCTCAAAAACAAGAAAAGAAAGACTAATGATAATGATACATGTTCAAGTTTTACGATAGTTTTACGATAGTAAATATAGTTTTTTGCACTATATTTCTATTTCAATCAATTTATTTATCTATCTTTGTGGACGGCGTGTTGCACAGCGGGTAGCGTTGATGTCTCATAGCTCCAGCTTCAAACCTGAGCTTGTGTGTGTGCGTCCGTGTGTGTGTGTGTGTGTGTGTGTATTTCGATCCATTCAGCTGTGTGTAACCGCTGCCTTGGATCCTCTGTGTACCAAGGCAACGGCTTGCCACACGGGCAAAAATGCCATTAACACCCACGGCTTATTTACGCTTCATCTGAAGAATACACACACACACACACACAAACCATAATTAAGTGAACGGTGAGACGGAATGGGGAATAATGATGTTGCCAGTACAAAACATCTCAAATAAATAAATTCCTTCATCTTCGTTCAGGCTTGTGGTGCATCCTGGGGAAGTGAGGCAGGAATACATCCTGGATGGGAGGCAGGACACCATGCACACACACACATCCACCTTCCAGCATGCATTCTGGTGAAGGGGGGGTTTTGTTTGTGGGAAAAAAACTGAAGAACTCTGAAGAAAACCACAAGGCCACCACCTCCTCCACCTATGGTACTGTCGCGTGCAACCAACCACGCTATGATCCATGAAGTACTTTTGTGTTACTTATTTATTTAATTATATTGACGGAATAGAAGCAGCTCTTGCTAATCCTAGTGCATTTCGAATATTTTAACTCTCTTTGAAGAGGTCTGGAAAGTTAGACCGCAGATGAACGTGTGTCCAGAGGGGGCGCTCTGCTTCCTGACACTCATTACAGTCAGCTGTATTCAGTCTGCATTCAGCTTTATAGAGCACACAGGAACTAAATGAAGGAGCCATTAACATCTTTTATCTGCTAAATGCTTCTTAACACTGAAAAGACACTCCGCAAACACTGTGCTGCTACAGGGGCTCTTTGTGTGTGTGTGTGTGTGTGTGTGTGTGTGTGTGTGTGTGTGTGTGTGTGTGTATTTTATGGGCACACATTGGCAAGGTGCTGTCTCTTTAATAATCGTGAACAAACACAGTTCTTAAACCGCTCTTTTCATTCCTACATCACGAAATCCGTTCCCATACCTTCTCTCTTCTTTACTCTTTCGCTCAATCACTCCATCTTCTTTAATGACTGCCTATTTAACTTACACACAAAAGTGCACTACCACGAACCAGGCATGTGAAGATGCATCCATGCGTCATAAAATATACATACTGTACACAGTTAACCCCGCCCCCCAAAAATGCAGCTGATTAGCCAAAGTGTCTGGTGTCTGAAGTTTGCTTATTTACTTTTGCTCTGGAGTTATGAGACTGATTTACTAACATGCTAAAAAGCAATGGAAGCTTAAAACTATCAGCTTAACATTGTGCAAACTGCATATGTAAATCATCAGACACTCGCCTCAAACTGTGTGGAGCTGTTTAATATTTCAAACAGGCTTGCTTGTGTGGTTTCTGATGCTGTATGACACACTGCTGTCTATAAAAAATGAACAAAAGGACCCAAAGCTGAAACCAACTCCAGCGGCCATCTTGAAGCTGAATCACTTTCTGCCTCAGGGAATAGGTGGTGGTTAAAATCCCTCAGGATTATATACTGTTCCTGGATGTGGTATCATATGTACTGTATATGATACATGTATATATTAGGGATTGTGCAGACTAGTCGACTAATACAGTGGAGACAGGTGGTAAAGAAAGCAGACTAAAAGTACTTTGTTAGTATAAAAATATTTCAGACTAGATGAAGTTAATTCTGCATTCGGTGTCACTATGCAATCCCACTGCGCTAGTTTAGAGCCAGCCTCTGGCAAGCACAGCTAGTTTAGACGCTGATTCAGATTTGTTTTTCAGACACTACTAGAACTGGAGTTGAACATGATACAAAAACCTCCCAGAAGCTGCTGTAGACATCGTGTCCTCCATGCATGCAAGACCACTCATTGAGTTTTTGATGGACATGAGCTTCCATGCTGCGCTTACTCAGTTCCAGAATCAGTGTTTTCAACTGAGCCACATCTGCTGCCAGGTTGTTTCCAGTGTTGCCTGAAGAAAAGCTGGTGTGAAATGTGATTTATAGCCTGTGCATGGCTGGTATTTGAAGTGTGGTTTGACGCGTTCTTTGCTACACCTAACCTAGAAAGTGTGATATCCTGAATCGGTTTTTGCTTTAACTAGGGCATTTGCTTTAATTATTTGCTGTAACTAAAGACGACTAATCAACTACTAGTTAACATTAATAGTTGTGCAAGCCCTAGTACAGAATGTACATAATATTTTAACACAGTTAGAGATTGGTATCGCTTTATTTAATGAACTGTTTACGTACAAATATTACGGAGCCTTATAATATCTCTTGAAGTGAGTGTGTGATGATTCAGCCATGCTAACCCGGCAGCTATGAACTTCTCTCAACACATAAGTTTGGATCAACCCTACAGCCGGCTGCTGTGAGTGTCCACTTTTTCAGTGTCCCCCGTGTAGGCTTAAGTTATTCCACTTGGACCAGTAGTGTATCTCCTTTCCTCAATCACTCCCGCTCTCATTTTCCATCTGTAGCTGTATTTCTCTCCTCTTTTCGATCTTTATTTCACTTCGCCTGTTCCTTTCAGTGAACTCACTCAGTGACTGTGAAACAGCATCCTGCTGCCACGAGTGCAGAACCCATCATCTAATGACGAGTGCAGCCAAAACCCCTCACTATCGTTCTCTTTTCCTCTCTCACACACTCCTTCACGCTCCTTCTTTTGGTCCCTTTCTTTCACCTTCCTTCGTTTTTACTTTGTCTCTCTTTCAGTCTATCTCTTTGTTCAACTCCTTTTTTCCCCACTCCCTTTCTGTCACTGTTTCTTTCTGCTCCTGTCTTTCTATTTCTGTCTCACTCCCTCTCTTATATACACACACTCTACCTCTTTTGCTTCCTCTTGACTTATCTCTCACCTCTCAACCTAACTCTCTCTATCGCCTGTCTCTTCCTGTCTCCTTATATCTGTCTCTATCTCTCTTCTGTATCACTCTTTCCTGTATCTCTCTCTCTTTCCTGTCTCTCTCTCTCTCTCTCTGTCTCTCTCTCCTTGAGCTGTCGAGCGCTGGCACGTTCCTTCTCTTTCCACTCCTGTAAGTGCAGCTTCAGTCCCATGCAGCAGCGCTCTGACAGATAGACGGATGGAGTGAACGACGGTCACACTGAGTGAGTCTCAGTCATTCATCATCATCTGTTTCTATAATAATGACGAATCCAGTCTCTAAAACTCCAAATCCGGACTAATTCTTTTTCAGAGCAAAGATTCAGCCACCCTGACGGACGAGACTAGCTGCTCTCCTCGTCCAAAAAAGGAACGACCGACTCCTTTCTTCAAAACACCGCAAATATCTCAGCTAAATATCCTGCACCGTTCCAGCCGGGAAGCCATTAGAGGTTTCCGATATTCTCCTCCCTATTAGGACACAATAGCTGCTTTTGACTATTTTTGTACGTGGTGTTTTTTTTCCGTTTCGTCTTTCTGCCAGTCAGCGAAATCACTTCGAACAAATACACGCATCGTCAGTTATGATTTAACTGCAATAAATATTTATTCTCCGGACCGGCGATTGCGGGTTTATGAGAACAAAACAGCTACTGTGCGCCAAAGAAAATAAGACAAGGCTTACTGGATTGCAGTCTGCCTATTGGACATTCAAGAAGTCATTCAATGCAAATGGAGCAAAACAGTGCAACTCAAAGAGCATTGGAGATGCATTATTTTTCCCCACCCATATTCTGGCAATTTACTCTCAATTGTCCATTCAGTGGAAATAAGAGCTACAAGCCAATCATAGTGCACGAGGCTGGTATGTTTGTTAATGTGTTAGCAATCTTATATAAGGACAAAAACACAATGGGGCGATGTGATGCGGCCCGATGGAAAGTGGAGTTACTGTTACCGACCCGAATTTGATTATTTTCCAGCAACAGCAAATCTTGAAGTGTTTTATTCCTGTCATACTACAGCACTTTTCCAAAGCTTAAGCTTTTATATCCATTTATAGTTTAATCTCACTAGTTATCACTTTATTCTGTTTTTTTCCCCTCTCTTGCAGGTTATCATATTAGAAAAGCTAAGTTAAAGCTTTACCTCTGACTGTTACAAAGCAGTGACACTGTTGACTCCTTCCAAAAAATGTACATCAACAAATAAAAAAAAAAGATCACAAGAATCTATTCTTTTCCATTCCATTTATGGGTTTTCCTTTTAAGATTCTAGCTCATCTAATTTCTGAGTCATCTTTGATTACATACTTTCTAGACCTTGAGCATATGTTTTCTAGTTTTTGTCCTTGAAGTCTAGTTTATTTACTACATTCTAAATTAATTTTCTTTTTTGCATCATCTATTGTTTAAGTCTTGAAGGCTTAGCTCATTACTTTGTCGATTTTGTTTTAGATGTTTTCTCCTCTGGTGCGGTTCATTTGGGCAGGTGAGAACACAGCAGTTGCACCCGGGTGCTGACCAAAATAACCGAGCAAAGCGGTCACACACCACTTCCAAGTGAACTCTAGTATGGTTCGATTGCAGCGAGAAAGCGATTCAACTCTGGATCGACCAAACTGCAGGAAGTGAATCAAACATGCCGTGTATTTTGGGTTGTGGGCAGCAGTTTTTTGTAGCTGCGAACTGCTAAACTGAGCCGTGAGGAGAAAACAGAGCCAAAGAACAGTTTTAGCACTGCAGAAATGCCATGTGTTCTGGGTATTTGGACCTACAAACAAAAAAAAAAAAGAGAAAATGAATGGTGGATGCATGCACACACTCATTAACTTAGTGTTGGCTCCGTGTTCTCGGTTCTTGATTTTCACATGCACTTGGCAAAGGTTTGTTCAACTTTTTGCGTCACCATATTTCTGACGAATGAATGTATAAATATATGGTTTTATGAATACATTTTTAGACCCTTAGAAAATCTACTTTCCAGATTTACTAGATTGTCTATTTCTAGATGATCTGTCATTGAAGCCTATTTCAGTTGCTTACAAACCTTTTAATCATCTACTTTCTATATGTTAATCTTACGTTCACCTAAAGCTACATTCTATCTTCATCCTCGATCCAAGATCAGTTGATTTTGAGAAGCCAGGACAAAATTCGTTCCACCTTCACATTCAGGAGATTCTACTTTAGAAAACAGACATTTTTCTCAGCTGTACATACAGCGTTGTATTTCTCATTGCATGCTGAAGCAGTAAAAAAAAACAAACATACCCATCATTAACGTGGGTCATATGACCTGGCTGGAATGTGGGCGGAGCCACCCACAGGCCACGGTGGTTTGGCTGCAGGAGAGCTGCACTTAACTAGAATAGACTGTGATCTAAACACACACTCATCTACGGACCTCCAAGCAATAACAACCTAAACCTCACAGTCGCCCTCCCGAAACACACACACACACACATACACACACGCACATGCTTTCATGCATGCATAAAAACAAACACTCGTACTTTCTTCAGCTCTTAGCATGGCAACTCCCAACTAATCCAGTACAATAAATCAGTTCCCACAGGTGATCTTATGCTGTAACTCAACCTACAGGCGATACTACACATCAAGGTAAGCCAGTAGCCTCACCTGAGTCAATGGCAATGACGATGAGTTCGTAACGGTCCTGGATCTCCCGATCGAGCGTTTTTTCCAGTCTGAGTTGCCCGCTAGACGTCAGGCTGAACGAGCTGTCATCGTTCCCTCCAGTCAGAGTGTAACTCGTCTGCCCGTTCAGACCATAATCATCATCACGAGCAACAACCTGCAAAAGAAAGGAAGAGACCAGGTGCATGTTGGAAAAGAGCTAAAGAGAAATAATTTTTTCTCCATTTTAAACCATGTATTCTTGAATAGATCTCAGCAATAATATTGTTTTAAGAATATTTGTAAGGGTTTGGATGGTTCTGTCTGAATTCTTTGCCATTTTAGTGGGATTCTGATCTGGTTCAGGTTCTGTCCAGATGCTGTGTGACTTTGGATGGGTTCCTGGCTGGGTTTTGGGTTCCTGGCTGGATTGTGTGTTATTTGAATTGATTTTTGGCCTGGAGTGACTTCAATGACTTTTTGTGTGATTTGGATAGGTTCCTGACTGGGATCCTCTCTATGGGTTGTGCAGTTTGGTAGCGTTCCTGGTTGGGTTCTTGGGTTATGTGTTGGGTTATGTGATTTGATTATCTGTGATTTGGATGGGTTCCTGGCATGGTTCCTCTGTATGTGTTGTATGATGTGGATGGGTTCCTGTCTGGGATCCTCCGTATGGGTAGTGAGAGTTGGATGGGTTCCTGGCAGGATTCCTCTGTAAGGGTTGTGTGATTGGGATGGATTCCTGGTAGGGTTCTAATAACATCCGTTGTGATTTGGGTTATGTGCTTGGGGTTCTTTGAGATTTTGAAAAGTCCTATCTTAGTTCCCTGTGTGCTCTACTTTATTTGAATGGGATTCTACCTGGTGCACATACAATTTGTTTGGTTCTGTGAGATTTAGATTTTCTGCACTTGCCTGTAAGATGTTCTTGGGAAGGCTTCCCAGGTTCTCCTGGACGTTGATGGTGTATGGTGAGAGCTCGAATATAGGTGCACAGTCGTTAACATCCAGCAGCACAATGTTTACCGTAGCCCGATCAACTCGAGGGCTACTCCCCCGATCTGAAGCCTGAACCACCAGTGAATATGAAGACCGAGTTTCCCGATCCAGCAGCTTAGCAACAGAGATCGCACCCGTCACTGAATCAATACGGAAATCGGAGTTTCCGCTGCCTGCGGCAATGGAGAACCGGATTTGTCCATTGGTCCCTTCGTCAGCATCGCTAGCAAACACCTGAAGGATGTCAGTACCAGTGAGTGTGTTTTCCTCGATCTCAATATCATAGATGTTCTGGGAGAAGCTTGGTGTATTATCATTTACATCCAACACCACCATGGTAACCTCCATCATGGAAGACAGTGGTGGCTGCCCTTTGTCTTTGGCGATAACAGTCAGCGTGTAATTGGCCATCTCTTCACGATCAAGTTCGCCAATCAACTTTACATTACCATCAATATTTCCAATGCTAAATTTGCTTCCGTATGTGCCGCCAAGTGAATATTCCACATAGCTATTGGGCCCACTATCTGGATCCATCGCATGTGCTGTAAAAACCACTGTATCCACTGCTGTATTCTCCTGGATGTAAGCCATCTTCTGTGAAATGAAAGTGGGCGAGCAGTCGTTGACATCCAGTAGAATGATTGACACCTGGGCAGTACTGGTAAAGCGGAGGGCAGGAGGCGGAGCCAGGTCATTAACAGTGATAACGAGGTTGTAGAAGGACTGAGTCTCCCGATCTAGAAGTTTCCGAGTTTGAAGGACACCAGAGTTAGTGATGGTGAATTGGGCCTGAGGGTCTCCTGATGCAATGCTGTAGGCCAGTTGGGCGTTCATACCTGAAAAGCATGACAGAACCATTAACTATGAAAACAATTAAGATTATATACACAAGTGAGTTCAGGATTCAGGAGAAATTACACAACAGGAACCTTCCAAAATTCTGTGAGATTTGGCTGTGTTGTCTCTAATTTAGATGGGTTCTCTCACGGTTCTGCTAGATTTGGTTACATTCTTGTAATTTAGGTGGGTTCTCTCATAGTTGTGTGAGATTTGGTCAGGTTCTTTATAGGTTTTGCATGAACCAACTGGGTTTTCTAGGGTTCTGTGACATTTGGATGGGTTTCCATCAGTGTTCTACATGGTTTGGATGAGGGTTTTTTGGGGATTCTGTAAGATTTCTGTGTGGTTCTGGTAGATCTAGATGGAATTTCTACTGGGTTTTCTCAATTTGGGATGCGGCCCTTCACATGTTCTCTGGGAATTGAATGTATGGGTTCTGTCTGTGTTCTGTTTGATGTGGATATGTTCATATGGGTTCTGTGTGATTTAGGTGGAGTCTCAAGAGGGGATTACAAATGAGACAGTATATAATCCAAGCACACAGGTGAGTAGTTTTAGTGGCCAGCGCAAAAGTAGTTCTCTGGGATCTTCTGATCTCTAGCACAGAATCTTACTACTGCCTCAAATATTCATGCAAGCTTCTTCTCCTAACAAAACAAAACAAAACAAATATATCCAGAAGAGCTGGGAAGCTCACGGTCGTCCTTTAGATCCTAACATTTGGCTCTCTGGCAGCCCTGAGACTTGAGACTCATCAGTCACTAGCACAAAACCTTAACCACTTAGCCACCATTGCTCATGACTTGATGACTTTATATGATTTTAAACAATGCTTTTATGAAAGATCAGAGAATTAATGAAACTAGATTACAGGGGTTTTAACCATGGGCTTGTATCCAACATATAATATTTTGGGATCTCTATTATTTCTCCATTTTGGATTAACTCCTTGTAATAAACGTGAAGTCTAAAATTACCCAAAATGTCGACACTGCATCCCGTGCATAACAAAAACACCCTTAAACGCTGATATTCTTATTTGATTGATGCTTTTCCACATATTGTTACTGCAACATCTGGTACTGATACGTACACATCCTCTCTGTGAATTATCTGAGTTTTTAGCTCAAGAATGCGGGCAAATCATAAATAACTGTGCTAGCTCGAGAATTAAGTGCATTTCAAAGAGGTAGCCTAGATTTACTTGACAATGGGAGAATTTATAACTCCCAAGACAGCTGACACAGCTCATGCTGCTGTAGTAACTATTAAAAGGTTATCATAGAGACATGTTTCATATAATAAGTGTGTTTAAATGTGGACGCATTGTAAATTAAAAAAAAAAAAAGTGCACTAAATATGTCAGTAATGAATGTTCAACACTCAGATTGTAGAATGCTCAACATGAAGTCAAATTGAGCAGCTCTTATGCATCAGCGCCTTCCCACAATTCCCTCTTGTTTCTACAGTCGACATGGTCAACATCCAGTCATCACCAAAAAAAAAAAAAAAGAGAGAAAAATGGAATTGCACATAATGTGTGCTTAAAGTCTGTTGTGTGTTACAATATCTGAAGTTCGCATTTGCTTGTAGTAATTAGTGCCGCACTCAATATCAGATGCAGCGTGAGCTGCGTTGAGCAATTTACTCAGTGCAAACAAGCTCAAATTGAGCATCTTTTAATGCTACACGCCGGCCTGCTCATGCGAAACGCCTCGGCACCTTCCCACAATTCCCCGCTGTTTACAGAAAACAAGTAATCTCTTCATCGGCTGCCATGGACAGAGAGGTCACGACATAGAAAGTGCTAGTAAAGCCGTTCTGGGAGTGATATGGTCTGAGAGGATAAACAGCAGGCGGACGAGGATCTTAGAAAGACGGATGGAGAGACAGAAAAAAGGACAGAAAGAGAGAGGGAGAGAGGGTGGAAAGAAGAATGTAGGTCACCATAACCACATTAGAAACCAATTTAGCGCGGAGTCTGAGAAAGGCGGCTTGGCGCTATGTTAACGCTGCCGTGCGAGCCGAACCATGGCACTCGTTCAATACAGTTATGTGCAAATTAAATCTTTACCCTCATGTGCATGTTGACCCTAAAAAACTCAAGAAAGGGAATTTAAAAAAAAAATAATATTAATATTACAAAGATGGTGATCTGGGCCCAGACTGCCAAATAGTAAAGTCATGATCTAGAGATTGTTGGAGAGATTCATTTTTTACCGCTTAACTCTCAGAGGTTTATGTATATTTTTGGCCATTTTTGATTCTAAAAAGCGGCCCTTTTATGTATTTTGTCCTTGAAAGTAGTTGAAGGCTTAAAATATCCCTATTGCAAATCAGTATGTAGTGTTTTATATCATTCTTTCAGCACAGATAAAGTTAGGTGTCTATTGTAGTTTGACAGGTGTGTCAAGTGACTATATAAAAAGCTAAATCAAAAAAAAAATGCAAACAATCTGAATGGCAAATTACTACTATTGAGAAATTTGACCCAATTACCTCTGATTGGTGTAGGGACTGATTGGGAATAACTGGTACAAAAATACAACAATCCAAACAGATGACTAAAGTCAGTAGGACAAAGCATTGCTAATTAACTAAAAAAAAAAAGTAGCCCCAGCCTAACGTGTGTGGAGATGTAATGCTACGCTGCTTAAAAAATGCATGCAGGGGTATGTGCTAAGGCTAGAGCACTTAACGAAGCCAGATCTGCTCCATCTTTCAGCTCTCTGGCATCAAATAACGCTGCCCTGTGTGCCGAGTATGCATGCGTAATATCCAGCGTTGAAGTTGGGGCGTAATACTATAGTCTCACTGGAGCCACGTGGAAGCAAACATTACAAAAGCCACATTTTTCAGCACGAATGGAAATCAGATGAAGATCAACAAACTCCGAGGTATTTGAGGCTGAGAGATGACATAAAAATGGAACGTACAAAGTCTTTCCCTTTAAAAATCCATCCACGAGTCCTCAAAAAATTTAAGCAACCGAGGGTTTGAGAGATCCCGCTGACTCAGGTTTTTTTTTCAACATGGCTGTTTATTTAACAGCTTTTAATCTAATCCAATTTAATCATTATTCTACATATACACAAGGGCAAAGTGACAGGGACAGAGGCCACATCTCCTTCATTGAAATTGACAGACACACACACTACACCTCTTCTACTTGGACTGACAGGCAAGATCTCCTTACTAGGAATAACAAGAACAGAAGCCATGCCCTCTTCCCTGGTATTGATAGAAACAGAAGCCACACCTACTTAACTTGGCATTATAAGTGCCACTCCCTCTTCCTTGCTACTGTTGAAAAGGGAGGCCACACCTCCTTCACTGGTACTAACAAGTGAAGAGGCCATGCCCTCTTTCCTGGAATTGATAGAAACCAAGGCCACACTTGCTTCATCAGGACTACCAAGCCCAGCGGTGACACCCCCTTCCCTGGTACTGTCAGAAACAGAGGCCATACCTGCTTCACTGGGACTAACAAGTGCAGGGGTCATGCCCACTTCCCTGGTAATGGCAGAAACAGAGGCCACCCTTGCTTCTATAGGACTAACAAGCCCAGAACCCATGCCCTCTTCCCTGGAACAAATGAAAACAGAGGCCACACCTCCTTCCCTGGGAATAACAAATCCAGAGGCAATGCCATTTTCTCTGGTACTGACATAAACCGAGTCAGCACCCTCTTCCCTGGTACTGACAGAGTCCACACCTCTATCACTTCGACTACCACATGGGCCATGCCCTCTTCCCCGGAGTGTTTTTGCATATCTTACCATCATCAGCGTCGCTTGCTGCTACGGTAAGAACAGGCGACCCAAGACTCAGGTCCTCTGAGACAGATGTGCTGTAAACAGACGCGTTGAAGGTCGGCTTGTTATCGTTTACATCCAGGATGTTAAAATACACCCGGACCAGGCTGGCTTGGCCTCCACCATCCTCTGCCTTCACAGTGATGATGTAATACTGCTGTATTTCATAATCCAGTGGCCTCGTTACATTAAACACTCCGGTGACAGGGTTGACAAGGAAGGTGGAATCATCATCGTCTTCCTCGAGAGAGTAGGTCACTTCACCATTTGACCCGGAATCCGAGTCACTCGCCAAAATAGCCGCCACAATGGAGCCTTAGAAGAGAAAATGCAGAGAGAGTGAGAAACGAGGGGCAGCACAACATGGCATGGATCAAAGCAAAGCCGAACCGCATTTTACAAAACACACAATGAATGCTGACTCGTGCTTTTCCCTGTTCCCAGTAGAGTTTATTATTGTTGTGCAATTTGATTTTTTTTTTGCGGTTTGGGGTAACGCAGACATCGTGTTCATTCTGTATAAAACCCTAGCAGAGGCTTTGACGATGAACAGGCAGTGTGGGTTTGATTTTCTGCAGGATAAATGCTGAGAGTCACCCGCTTGTTGTATTTAGTCTGGCATGACCACTCCTAGATGGTTTAGAGGCTTGATCCTGTTTTAGTACATGGAGCTCGTGCCCTAGGTCCTAGATTGGGTTACGCTAAATCAGTCCTGTCTAATCTACTCCCAAAAGACCTCATGCCCATTATGTCTCTGCTGTATCTTACTGATGTTTGTAGAGAAATTTTCTTATGGCCCTGTCATTACGTGTGCGAGAACGTGTGTTTGTGGTGTACAGTAAAATGAGCTTCACCTTCAAGTCATATATGCATATTTTGCATATTTTGTCAGCTCATCACTTCATCACTATATTGACTCATTTGGTGAATTTATATATGTGTACATATATGTATATACATAATATGTTGCTTAACAGTCCTCTGAGAATTTACAGTGCTGCCATTTTGAAGCAGCTTGAAAGCTAATGGAACCCAAAATCAAAGTTGCTTCCCAAAGTGCTTAATTTGGTTTTGTAGCCATAAAATAATAATAAGTATTTTATCATTCTGTAATAAGAATGAATAATTGGTAACTTTCAATTCCATTGTCTACATGGGATTGTACTACTGGGATAAAATGAGCAATAAGACTGAATAGGCATCAATAAACCTTATTGGTACTCTCATTTTATATCAATGTCCCTGAAATAACCTCAGCCAACAGTAAAGGGACAAACGTAAAACCTGGGTGAGGTGTTGTAATTATTATTATTGCACTTCGATACGCATATTAAAAATTATAAATTGGGTTTACCTGGAGCCATATCCTCTGGGATATCGAAAGAGTACACGGAGCGAGAGAACTTCGGAATGTGATCGTTAATATCACTGACGGTGATATTGACATGCATGTCTGATGACTGCTGTCCATCATCTGCTCGGACAAGCAGAGAATATTTTGACCGTCGTTCTCTGTCCAATCGCTTTGTGGCAATCAGGTCACCTGATTCGGGATCGACACGGAAGCTGTCATCTGCCCCACTGATGATGGTGTAAGTCACCAGGGCATTTGGACCCTGCAATAGAATTAAAAAAGAAATTTGCACTTTGGCAGGGATCAGAAGATTCATAATAGTTATACTGTTAAGGTTAGATTATACTTGTATACAGGTTTGTAAGTAGACACTATGATGCACTGAAAACAGTAATAGCGTGTTTCACAAATGTTAAGTGAATTTCTACAAAGTCAGTAAAATAACATGTGAATGGTCATGTGTCCATCAGGTGTGGTTATGTCAAATATTTTGAAAAGGAGTAAGAAAAGCACTTTACAATCTAGTCCTGGACATTTGACCTGATCTTCTTAAATCTTGCCTGTGTGGTCTGAAACTAAATACGCATGAATACAGAAAAAAAAACCCAAGACTGAACTCATTGTATCATTTGATATCTTTCTCTAAATGTACAGTATTTAGAGACATCCTCCGAGACTTAAGAAAGTCAGTCTGTCCGCCAAACTTAATAAAAGTGTTCAGGATATAACAATTTGTAGAGACTGTATCACAGTACAGACATAAAGACTAGCATGTGGACATCATCTGCTGACTAGTGAAGCGGCTTTGTGCTAATATTTTCAACAGACTTTCACAGTTTCACCCAGGTCTGCCATCACTGAACCTTACTCTCCTGTAAAACATTCATCTACACTGGTTTGTTTTAACAGGTGCATCCTGAGCTGTTCAAATCACCTGCTAAAGCATGTCTCACTTGTCTCACTATCCAAACTTTTTAGCGTGCTAGCAAGTACGACGCTGGAACTATGCAGTATGGAGCAGGTGTTGACATACAGTCGATAAACACAGACAAGGGTTTGTTGGCAGAGCACAGATTCTGGCTAGGCAACCTGCACAAAATTGTTTACATTTATGAATATAATTAAAAATCCACTCAGAAATGCCTGCCAACTTAGAATATTTTAGCTACCAGACTAGTGTTAGCAGTGAAGATTTTTAATGTTCATGAACAAAAGTTAAAACTTCTCTCAGAAATCCTGTTAGTTAGATTCTTTTAGCTACCAAATGAGTGTTAATGAATATTTATGGTTAACATTTATGACTATAACTTAAAAATCCTCTCACAAATCCTCTCAGATTATTTCAGATAGTTGCCTAGTGTTAGCAGTTAAGACTGTCATTACGTTTGCTAATATAACTTAAAACTCCTCTCACAAATCCTGTCACGTTAGCTCAAATTAGCTAGCTAAAATTCTCTGAAATTAGGCTTATGATTTCTGTAAAAAGCACACTTTGTGAAAGTTACAGACGATTTTATCAGCTAGCCCCTCCTGGCAGGTGTGTTGACACAATAGTAGCTAATGCAGCATCTAGGTTTCCTATATCTATTGTTACACCCTTCAGAATTTATTCATATCAATTAGCATGAGTCTGAATATTTCATTCCTCCAGATGTTGGGTTTCAGTCATGTTGAGTGGATGAGTATAAGAGCATATTTCCGACCCAGTTCCGATTCAGAATTAGACACACTTATTGCACTAAACAACACAAGAAAAAAATGTTTCTAACAATAAAAGCTGGTGAGAAGGTATTCAAGTTTCACTAGCTTAACACTTTATTACTGTAACAGCAGGGAGCCATCCAATAATCACAGCCAGAGCCTGACAGTAAGTCAGTAAATCCAAGAGATAGGGTCAAAACCAGCAATTAATTAAATCACCAGGAACTAGGCACTAGGGCTAGCAACAAGACAGCAAGAAACATGTAGAGTCAGAGGTCATGTAGCCATATTAACAAAAGTCTCAACTGCATGAACATACAGATTCCACTGTAACAAGATTCCTTGGTGGTCATTATTTCATTTTAAAGCATTTATGTGGCGTTATTCTCCATTTCCAAAGAACGGCACTTAGGCTTAACCTGAGTTTGTTGATTTACGTAGCCTCATACACTAACCACTAATTTGCTACTGACTAGACTAAAATAGTACAAAGTTATGGCATTCAACTTTATAGTGACTCTTTTTTTGTGACAATGTCCTAAACCACATGTTCTCTTGACGACTGTTATTTGAATCGGAAAACCAAGTAAACAAGAAACTATCAGAAAAAAGGTGGTGAACAGAGACAAAGAGTGTGTTGAAGACAGGGAGTGTAAAAAGCAGAAACAGAGCTTGGTAGCAGTCAAATGGTGTATCATCTCAGAGGAACTGCCCTGCTCTTTGAACTCGGACTGGTGTTGCATTCCTCCATAAATTCAGCTAATAGATCCCTTGATACCTGCGCTAAGCACAAGCGCTACACATTTGATACTATAGCAAGCCAGAGGAGAAAAACTGTGCAGACAGTCTGTGATGGGTCTATTTAAAAGCAAAAAACAATGGAGTCCCAGACTACTGGCTCCATGCACGACAGGATTCAAAGAACACCACTCAACATGCTGTCAAATATGTTTTCATTCAAAATAAAGAAGTGACACTGGAATTGACTCTTTACAATTCGAGAGAAGCTGTGTGGTATAAATGTTATACATGTATTCATTTTATCCAAATTGACTTACACAGTGTGGCAGAATCCTATTCAAGTCTGTGACTGAGTATTGAGGATTAAGGGTCTTGTTCAAGGGACCAACAACTGTTCTCTGGCAGTCCTGGGATTTAAACTGTCAGCTTAATTATCAATAGCATTAACACCTGAGGTTCTGTTGCTTTGGAACTCTGTATCTACAGTAAAAATTAAATGCACAATGTACAGCCTAGTGTCTCAAATCACATATGCAAGTAAACCTCAGTAAACAACTGAAAATTGTTTGAGGTTTGAGCATGTGATGATTTAGGCATGCAGTTTGCATGATGCTAAACTGGTGGTTTTATGCTTCATTTAGTAGTAAGCTACATATGCCTCGTAGCTCTTGTGTAAATCTAAAGAAGCAAGCAAACATGCCCTGGATTGATTGAATACAATTGGAGTGAAGGGAACATTTTTCACTAAACCATTCCTTTAATTGTCTCCAAAAGAAGCTGTCCTTTGGTTCCCTGCTCTTGATCTGGATTTTCCATCAACTACCTGGGTCAAAACCCCCTCCTTCTGTTAACCAATTAAAACTCTTTAAGTGCTGTGAACGGAGAAGGAGAATGATAGAGACTTCCGTCTGTCTGACCTCCACTTAAAATGTTGAGAGGTTTTATAGTTCTTTCTGGACGGGGCCGCCAGAGCAATTAAGACACGACATGACAGGATGCATACGGAACTTCAGTTAACTTTGAGATGGAGAAGTAGAGAAAAGGAGGGAGGAATGGAGGGAGTTGGAGAAAGAAGAGAACAAATGTACAGAGTAAGTAGTCGGGGAGGTACGGCAGCTCTTACAGGAAATCCCAGTTTCCTGTAACAGGATTGAACTCAGGCGCTGACAAGCTGTTAGCCAAATTACAACACAAAAGTTTAATTAACGATACTTTAAATGGACACACACCTACACAGACCAAACTTGCAGTATCTGCCTGGGCTTCTCCTTCCGTCAATCCATCCATTTTCTGTACTGCTTATCCTACACAGGGTCACGGAGAGCCTGAAGCCTATCCCAGGGGTCTCAGGGCACAATGCAGAGGACACCCAAGGCAGGGCACAATCGCACACATTATGGACAATTTAGAGATGCTAATCAGCCTACAATGCATGTCTTTAGACTGGGGGAGGAAACTGGAGTGCCCGGAGGAAACCCCCCAAAGCACAGGGAAAACGTGCAAACTCCACACAAACAGGGTGGAGGCGGGACTCAAATCTGCAACCCTGGAGGTGCAAGGCTAACCGCTAAGCCACCATGCCCCACTCCTGAGCTTTTCAGAAGGCCTTTATTTGAGACCATGTTGAGCTTATTCAACTATATATCCTTCATAAATATAAACACTGTTCTGCAAATAATTGCATATTTCATTAATTTAGCTTTACATTTTAAAACTTAAACTAAAAGATTTCTGTCATGGTGAATATTAACTGCAAGAGTTTTCTAGTGTTCCAGTTTATTTCTCTCTTTGCGCTTCTCTATCAGAAGTGAAATAAGGGGAGAGGGATAAAGGGAAAACTGTGTTTTCATCCCCTCCACACGGTTTCCACATGTTCAATAGTTAAACCTTGGAGATCGTTAGGATGTCTGGATCCTTGTTCCAGTCTGCTGGTCTGTTGTTTCAGAGTTTGGCTCACTCATTCCTTTGTAACACATGTGGCTCTAACTGCAAAAGCTCCAGATATTCCTGATTGTATCCATGTTAGCCAAGGCCGGCCTTCCTCCTTGGCACTGGTCTACACTACAGAACACCTGGGGTGAAGTAAACCTCTCTCTGTTCTGCTGATTGAAACACTTCTTGAGGTTTCAACAGATGATGGTGATAGGACAAGTGTTTCCCATATTTTAATACAAATGACCATGAATTGATTTGTACATCAAAACAGGGTTTGAGGCAAGAAGAGCGTACTCTAACGGAAGCTGATTTTTACACTTACTCAACACTGTCCAGGTCCACCCGGAGCTATAACCCTACCCAGACCCATCAGTGCCAACCTAAGTAGAGTAAACCCTATCCAGACCTACCAGTGCCAACCTAAATAATACTATATAAAGGGTAAACATATAAATCCACTACAACCTTGTCTAGGTCCAACTCTACCAAACTAAATAAACCTTTGAAATACTTTTCTAGACCAGCCTGAGAAGAGATAAAACCGGGTCCATATCTACCTGGACCAAGATGAGTAAAGCTACAACTCTGTTTAGATCAACCAGACCACCAGAACCCTGTCCAGACCTACACTATATGGCCAAAAGTATGTGGACATCTGACCATCACACCCATATGTGGGACTTCCCCAAACTGTTGTCCCAAAGGTAGAAGCACACACACAATTGTCTAGAATGTCTGTGTATGTTGTAGTATTAAGATTTTCCTTCACTGGAACTAAAGGTCCCAAACCTGTTTCATCATGACAATGCCCTGTGCATAAAGCAAATCCATAAAGACATGGTTTGCCAAGGTTGATGTGGAAGAACTCAAGTGGCCTTAGCCCTGACCTCATCCCCACTGAACACCTTTGGGATGAATTGGAATGAACCAGAACTTCTCACTTGACATCAGTGCCCAACCTCACTAATGCTCTTGTGGCAGAATGGGCACAAATCCCTAGGGGGTGGGGGGGTGGGGTCAACTCTATGTATATGCCCATGGTTTTGGAATGGGCACATATGGGTGTGATGGCACATACTTTTATGTGCCATATAGTGCATTTGGACACACCTAAGGAGAGCTAGTATCCAATCCAGAAGAGCCAAAATGCTACAAATATCTGTGACCTATAGAACACAAAATATCTACCAGCTCTTGACAGCAAAACCTTTCTAAATTCACCTGATCTATATCTATATCGATCTATATATATTCAGACCACGTGTGTCACCATAAAGAGAGTTAACTGTTGCTGAGACAGATCTGGTTTAACCTGAGGACTACTAACCCCTTCACAAGCTTACTCAAGCTACATTTGCAGCCCCAAGAAACCCTGCAACCCTTCTAGAGTCACCTATTCTACTCCACCTGGAGCTTGTCTATACCCACTTTGAAACAACCTTAGAATGGCTGACACCGTTCTGCGCCAACTTGTGGAGAGCCAGACCTTCAGACCTGAGAAATTCTGCAGAAACCAAAAACATGTTCCCGTCTGCTGGTCTGTTGTTATAGAGCTTGGCTCACTCTTTTCTTACACATGTGGCTTTAGCTGAAAAGGGTTCCAGATATATCTGATTGGACTCATGTTAGCCAAGGACGTTCATCCACCCTGGCACTGGTCTGCATTACACTTCCAATCTGAGAACACCTGGGGAAAAGTAAACGCTTCTCTGCCCTGCTGATGGAAAAAATTCTGGTGATTTCTGTGATTTGGGAATAGATGTGTGTTTCTCATCCATTAACACAAATGAACATGACGTGATACATCACAAATTCAGGGTTCAGGGTAAGAAGAAAGGTCTAAGAGTCCTGCATGAGGGTGTAATTCTAAAGTATTGTAACAGAGCTATGCAACTGCCGGAATTATTTTTTTTACACATTTCCTGTGTGAGATGGGAAAGAAGCAGAGGTTTTATAGCACAAGAGGAAGCCAGAGATGTAATACAAACTCAAGCAGCCTCACAGGGACTCATCGGCACGTCTCAAGTGACTTCATGAAATCAGAAAGTAAGGAAAGAAGGGGAAAGAGAGACAAGAAAAGAGGGACAAACTCCAACAGTCTGCGCAGCTGTTCCGTGTTTTGCATCCAAATGTTTCTTAAATGCTAAGCAAACTTACTGTGAATTATTGTGTGTTACTATTAACTACTGTTGTGTTGAAAGTTCTGGAGAAGAACAGCATGATGATGTCATTAAAAGAGCACCGGCTGCCAAAAGGACACTCGCTATATCATAGTTTATTGGAGAAATCTGTTACTATCACCCTGTATAACATCATCTCTTTATCCACAAAGCAACAAACGCAAACAGTCGCAATAGTAACATTGTATACTATTGCACAGTATGTTCATACTACTTGGCATGTGGTACTAGCAAGCTATGGGTTATACTGTCAGTATAAATGATTCTCTTGACAACCGGCCACTGCCTCTGGCTCCGTCCCAAACCTCACACTACTGTACTAAGTGGTATGTCAAAATAGTGCACTACGCAGTATCATAATTGTGTACTATTTTGACACACAGTACTATTTAGCTTATTGAGCTCATTCTATTCATCCAAATTTCATCTAAAAACAGGTGGATGGAAAATGCACTAGAGGAACAGGGAGTGAGAAAGTAGATTTCCATTACTCAATACCTGTTTTCCTTTTTAAAATCATTTTCCCTCTCAAATACCTTCCCAGATCATCAGCCAAACGTACGGTTTCCTTTCCGTCTTTAGTGATTAAATCTCATTCAGCTGCGAGACAACAGCATTCTGCAGGGTCCGATCCAATTCCAACCGCAACACACTCTCTCTCTCTCTCCCTCTCTCTCTCTCTCTCCTTGGCAAATTTCAACATTCTGTTAACGCTATTAATGATATCCATCAGCACCTTGATATTCATCACACACCCAGACCGATCCATTAGAGCGCCGCTCGTCAGGTTTAGCCTAGAAGTGACTTATGTCAGCCTTATTCCTCACTGTAATCAGAGCAGAATTTATCACACGGAATATCACTTAAAAGTCCGGGTATATTTAGCAGAAACATTCAGTTGAGGCAGCTATTATTCCAGATTTTTCCACAGGGAATTTCCTACCTCGTCTGCATCGGTTGCTGTTAGCTGCATTACCCTGAATCCATCACCCACGTTTTCTTGGACGGTCACGTCTAGAATGTCAGTGGGAAAAACTGGAGGGTTGTCGTTGATGTCCTGAAGCGTGATCTCCACCTGAATGAGAGAACGAGATGAAGAAAATTGAGCGTTATGTGTTTTCATCTCGCACTATGGAGTGCTTTTGATAACTGATGAAATAAAAACAGTTTTTCATCCTGGATTCAGACTTTACACACCAAAACACAACATATACACACTGTCAACATTGCATCAAATCCTTCCCCATAGAGACACACACACAAGAACCACCACTGTCAACCTACACTTGATCCCCTAACTGCCCGCAACCCATTGCCAATAAACACGCTACGATCGAAAGCAAAACAGGCATTTGCTTTGCATCTTGCTGTTTATTGCTTAAATAAATATGCAGAGCGTGTGTTTAGAAGTTCCCCACATCCACAGTCTGCATTAATGGTGTTTGTGATTGAATATAATTCCCCTCGAGACAGAAACAAAGCCGAAAAGGAGACGAAGAAGATGCATATTTTCCTCCTAGTCAAATGCAAACCCTCTGAAAAGTCATCTTATTCAATGCTCCACAGACCTCCATTTCAATATATTTATACTGTAGGTCAAGATCATGACCACTTATTTTAAAAAGCTATATTTTCTGATTTTGCTTGTATAAATAGATACTATATTATTACCTATTCAGAGTGTGAGCCATGCTAATACAGTAGATTTGTGTTATAATAAAGTCATAACATTATTAATTTTAAAAGCCTATTTTGACCAAAGAGCATAATAAGAAAATGGCTTTCATGACTACAGTAGCTTAGGGAAAAAAAACAGAAAGAAGCTGCAAATAAGAGGAAAAGGAACAGCTTTAGCTCTGACTGTTACAAAGCACTGACACTGGAGACTCCTTTCCAAAAATATTAAATAAACACGTTCTTACATAAAACTTCATCATATCAACAGTTACACACTTTTTTAATCTGTTTATGGAACTGCTGTCAGAACTGGTATAATAGAAAATTAATCATTACCTTCTGACCAAGAATCAGACTTGTATATCAATATTAATAATACGATCAGCAAATGAAAAAAAAATGTCTCTCATTTCCCCTTGATGTGTAAATGATGTTGCCTCTCTTCTTCTTTTCTGTTTATGCGGATAATTAGGACAGAGATGCAGTCATGTTAAATAATTACAGCCACTGATTTACCCACAATCCCTTAGGAGAAGGAGATCAAAGGCTGTAGTGATTAAAAAAAAAGGAAGCCGGAAAGGACAGGAATGTGTGAGAGGGAATGAGAGATATCGTGTGTATTAGCAGCAGAGAGAGAGGTGGGTGTGTGTGTGTGTGAGTGTGAGTGTGAGTCCTGAATCATTGATAGTCATGCTGAATAATACACTCAGTCAGTGTTAAAGAGCTGCAGGAGCTCAGAAATCTGATCCTCCCTTCACGAAAAGTGATGTGTTTCACCTGGGTAAAGCCATGACCTTTGACCTCTCACACACACACAGCTACCGTAAATAGTGTCTGTGTGTGTATGTATATGTGTGTGTGTTAAACTGATGTTCTTGACTTACACATACCTGAACGCTATCTGACCATCAACACAACTACCCTCTCTCACTCTCTGTGTCTCTGTCTCTCCCTCTGTCTCTCACACACACAAACACACACACACACACACAGATTTGAAGGAATGGCAAATGAAACCAGCCAAAAATTAGCACAATAAAATATGCGTAATTCTCAAGGGAAAAAAACAAGAACATGAACCAAAACACAAATAAGCTGGAGAAGCAGAGCAAAGAGCAGGATCAGGACCATAACCTGAAATTGAAGAATGACCAAAACAAAAGAATCAAACAAGTACAAGAACCAAAACCTAAATATACAAACAATAATCAGAATGAGAACAAACAAGAATCTGGGAAAAGAAAAAAAAAACAGGAGTAGGCCTAGAAACAGATTCTGAAATCAACAATAAAAAAGAACCAGAGTAAAAACTAGAGTGTAATTCAAAATTTAAAATGAACTAGTGAAAAGCTGAAGCAGAAGAAGAACCAAAACGTGAACCAGAAATGAATAAAAACCCGAATAAAAGCAAGAATGTGCATAAAAAAGAAGCAGAACTGGAATCAGATTCAGAGCCAGAAAAAAGTATGAGAACCAGAACTGAAAAAAAGAACCAGAGTAAGAAGTAGAATTAAATCCAGAAAGAAAAGTGAACTCAAAAGTCGGAGCAGAAGAAGAACCAAGAACAAGACCAAACAAACAAACAAACAAACGAAAAAAACAGAAGCAGAACTGGAAACAGTCTCTGAAAAGAACAAGAACTGGTACTGAAATCAATGGTTAAAAAAGAGCCAGAGTAAGAACTAGAATTAAATCCAGAAAAAAGGCTGCTTTAATCAATAGTTGAAGCAGAAGAAGAACCAAAACATGGACCAGAACAAAAAAAAAATCTAAATAAGAGGAAGAAGAGAATGAATCAGAACAAAAACAAGAACCGGGACAAGCAAGAACGTGCAAAAACCAGAAAGCAGAAACAGATTCAGGACCAGAAAAGACTTAAGACAAGAAAAAGACTTAATACTAGAACCAGAACAAGAATCAAAACAAGATTAAAGATCAACATTATAACTCTCAAGATCAAGAGTCTGTACAAAAAGAAAAAAAAAAAAACAAGCAGAAATGGAAAAAGTTGTAGAACCAGAACAAGAATAAGAACCACCACAAGAATGGTGCCTCCACCACCACCAAGTCTAGCCCTTCTTGTTACTAATTTGTATGCCAGACATACACTTAAAATGTACTTCAAACAGAAAGGAAGCTGTTGAAGAAAAACTATTTCTGACATTTGACCTTGCTGTGACCTTGACCCTGTTTACATCAATTCCAAAATCTAATCAATTCATCTGCTGGTTATAATGATAATTCCATATACGTAAATCTTGCAAACGTGCAGCCTTGATCCTGAGTTATCTCACTAACGGGAATCTCGGACAGATGGACCGACAGATAGATGGACAACCCGAAAACCTAATGCCTCCACCACTCATTGAAGACATAAAAAAGGACCAGAGGAAGAACTAGAATTAGATCCAGAATTAGAAATGAACATTAATCAAAAGAAGAAGAAGAAGATGTTGAAGCAAATTATGGACCAGAACACGAACAAGGACCAGAAAGGACAAGAGGGAACTCTGTGTTAGTGGAAAAAGGTTATGAGTGTGTTAAGGTTTACATGGGAGTTCGAGAACGGCGTTGGCGGCTCTAATCTGAAATCCGGGCGGCAGGCTGGGTGTGAGTGTGTGTGCGCGTGTGTGTGCATGTGTGTGTGCGTGTGTGTGTGTGTGTGTGTGTGTGTATGTAGCTAAGAAAGGATTTTTGTGGTATGCTCACTATAACTCATTTCCTTAAACTTTCCTCCACACACAAAGACCATCTTTAAATGACAATCTTTCTCTCTATCTCTCCCTGTCTTGCTCTCTCCCTATTTTGGACACACACTCTCTCTCTCTCTCTCTCTCTCTCTCTCTCTCTCTCTCTCTCACTCGCTCTTTCTGTCTCTCATTCTTTTTTTTATCTTACTACCTCGCTCTATTTTTTTTTTGTCTCTTTGGTGTATGCAGTAGATTTAGGAGGTCATTACTCTAGGAGTCTAAGCACAGATTCCTGATCCTCCTCACACACACACACACACACACACACACGAACTCTGCATGGAGCGAATTGGAAATTTCTCAGGGTGGAAACGAGCTCCACAGGGGCGCGTGGAGACCTGCCAGGATCAGTAAAAAAGGAGACACTAAGGGTATGCACACACACACACACGCACACACACACACACACATCCCTATAAGACCCAGATGAGTCAGAGAGAAAGAGTGTGTGTGTATGTGTGTACATGCATTACTTTAACAATGCAGTAAATACTTGTGTTAGAAACAAAATCGAGTTCACTCTGAGAGGAAAAGTGTACAACTCAGGGTAAAAAGTCACTGAGGTGGAATCTTCACAACTTTGGGGGTTTTTTTGGCCTTGCAGACTTGAGGAGGAAAAACCTGTTATTTGCAATGTGGACCTTCAAACAAAAATCTGAAGTTAAGAAATCAATCAGACGTGCCGTCAACAGCCCTTAATTATTTACATAGATAGCAAAATTGTCTGTGCTCTCTGGGTGGGATGGATGGCATGCTCTCTCAGTCTCCTGTCAATCACAGGAACACTAGCCAATCATGGGTGTCTGTGAGCTCATGTATGCAGAAGAGGGTAGAAAGCACTTTCTTCCGAGTGTTTTATGCTGCCCTCTGATGCAGCACAAGCAGCCTCTCGCAGTAAACACGTTTGCTCCACCATCCCCAGTTTGTAACTATTGCGTGATAGGGGAGAGTTAGCAAGTGGGATTTGACAGGTGACCAAAGTGGTAAGAAAAAGGGAGCAAAAAAACTAGGAAAACAATCAAGAATGGGGTCATGTGGCCCAATGTATTGTTACTCTTATACCACAGCAACATTTTGCCAGTATGACATCATACTTTTTATCCATTTATAGTTACATTTGATGTTGTGGACATTGTTTGAAACTTTAGGAACAAAAAAGGCTACCTATACCTGCTATTGTCTACAAGAAAACCTAGACTCTGGATTCTGGATTTCTAGATTTTATTGAATGTAAAGGGTGGCATGGTGGTGCAGCAGGTACAGTTGGCACCTCACAGCTCCATGGTCTCCTGTTCGATCCTGAGCCCAGGGTACTGTCTGTATGGAGTTTCAAATGATCTGCCCTTGTCCACCTGGGTTTCCTCTGGGATAGGGCAGGAATAATCACTGATTCCAACTTGTCCAGTTGGTTTCTTATGGCCACGTCTTTTGATTATCCTACTAGCAATCTCAGTAGTAGGGCTGGGGTTAAACAATGTTCTCAAATCCCCACTAATTAGGGTAAGTGTAACTTTTGTGAGAAGTGGCTATATGGTACAAGTTGCTTAGCTTTCTAGGCTATGGTGGTGTACCATATCAGCTTATTGAGCTGATTTTTGGTAGAATAATTAAATGACGACATAAGCACTGGTTTGTAGATGTTATTCCTCCAATAATAACTAATCTATCCAACTCTCTATCGTCTAATATCGAAACATTTCATTTCAAAGTACCTGTCCCTGAGAATTGCATACACATGGCTATAAAAGATATGTCAAGATATGTTTAAGCTCTTTTTCTAGTGTGTGTGTGTGTGTGTGTGTGTGTGTGCGCGCATGATTAAAAGTCTAAACAGGGCTGAAATTGTGTGTGTGAACCCCCCCCATTACGCCCCCCACTGAGTGCCTCAATGAGAAAAGCCCAAAACAGTGACAATAAGACACAATAAATGTGTGTGAGAGAGAGACAGACTGTGAGAATGAGGGAGAGCAACTAGCTGAGAGAGAGTGTGTGTGTGCGTGTGTGTATGTGAATAAGACCTCAGCAGTTGGTACATAATCGCTAATTTTTGTGCACAGCGGCTCCCAGAACTCCCTGACAGTTAAAGTGTCTAAGATGGAGATTAAACAGAACACAATGGTTCGCATTCGCACACATACACACAGAAACACACCAAACCAAACCCCAGGAGAGTGAAATTACAAACTTCTCGTTACACACCATAAACATCTAAACGCTACCTCACAACCCTACGTCTTTTACATGCACATATACACACACACTTTTTTTTTTTTCACAATTCCTGTTTGCCGTGATCTCTTCAGCCAACATTCCAACCACAAAACACAAGTAAAGCCAGTTTTAGAGTTTACTAAAACTCCACTGCTCTTAGCAAACACTAAACCTTCTCCCAATGCTCACACAAAACTCAAGAAGCTTCAGCAGATAACATTAGCATCAGCATTAGCGATTGGATCATTTCAAAAAGGCGCTGAAATCAGAGCCAAACCAGAATTGGAGAAAGAAAAACTAAACACATGCCATGAGTTTCTATCAAATCTTCATGGAGCACAAAAATGGATTTGGGTTAAAACATTGCTTCAAATCATAAAACTCCACTTGGTAATCCCTGATCCATAGAATCACCCCTCCCTTGCTCTTTTTCTTTCTTTCTGTCTCTCTCCATCTGTGTGTGTCGTTTGGAGAGGAGCAGGAAGCGTCTGGCGGGCTGCGGGCCGAGTAGAATGGAGCAGAAACGCTAATGCGTTTAACATGAGGTGGCATAAAGCATATTTCTGCCAAAGAGCACAGCTATAACAGACCTGTTCCCCTTACTGAGGCCATTCATGGAGGAGAGAAAGCAAGAAAGAGAGATGGGGAAAGAAATTGTAAGAGACAGACAGAGGAAGTAACTGGAAGCGTATATGAATAATAGGAAAAGAAATAGCGAAAACACAACACTGCAATTTAGGATGCTTTCACGTCCGCTTGTTTCCTGAAGTGTTCTGGGACCCCCGATCCAATGTAAAAAGCGTATGTGAAATTCAAGACAAACCTAAAAGAGATAAGTTTATGTATGGTGAAACAAAAACATATCTTGCAGAGTCTTTACAAGACTAAAAATTCATGTGAAGTGACTGATAAAAAAAAAAAAAGAAAAATAGCACAAGAGATAGCAAAAACACATTTCGATTTAGGATGCTTTCACGAATACCTTGTTTCCTTGAGCATTTGGGATTCTGTTCTGCTCCAACCTTATCCAAATTTATGATGTGGTCCAAAACTGATCCAAACTTATGTCAAATGCAAACCCAAATGGAGGAAAAAATATATTATTCTATGACCTTCATAGAACGCATTAAAAACGCTCTAGGGAATCAGTCATCCTATGTGAGTGTGAGACCATATTCAAGAGTGTGATATTATAGGAAATAGTATAGAAAAGTGTGTTTATCTGATGATCAGAAGACTTCATCAGAAGACTTCCTTCATTATAGAGAGATTTCATGCTTGTCCATTTGGCAGAGAAAACAGTACCTTCACATTCGACAACTTCTGGCACAACTAACACTGGCAAGATTAAAAGGATTACTGCTTGCAGGAATAATACGATTAACACTGGTAAAGCTGCTGCCACTGAAACAGAAACCACAATTCCCAACACTGGAACAACCAACTCAGGCATAGCAGTGGTGTGATTGATACTAGACTAAGACTGGAAGGACTAACCTTTGGAGATCTAACACTGTAAGGACTGGAACACAACTAATTAATCATTTTAAGAGTAACAGTTGGACTATCACAGGAAGAGTCAACATTTGAAGCTCCAATATTTGAATATCTATCACTAGAAAGTCCAAAAGTAACATGGGAAGTTCTAACATTGGAAGAATGAAAGGACTAACACCTGAATAACTAATACATGAAGGTCTGGTAGAAGAGGAACATTGGAAGGACTACAGCATTTCAGGGTTCAACAATTGAATGTCTAACACTTGATCTTTCAACACTGGAAGATCTAACACTTGAAGATGAAACCCTTCAAGGAAGACTAACATTGGAAGACACAGTCCTGGAGGATTTAGCCCTTGAAGGTTTGATACTTATAGCCTAGAACTGGAAAGTCTAACACTTTAACAGTCAACACTTGAAGGTCTAACACTTGAAAGATGAATAACACTGGAAGATGTAGTACTGGAAGATGCAGATGTAGTACTGGAAGATGCAGTTCTGACACATAACCTAGAACTGGAAAGTTTAACACTTGATGGTCTAACACTGGAAGGATTAATACAGAAAGAACTAACACTTTCTGTATTATTCCTTCCACAGTTGACCACAGTTGAAGGACCAACAAGTGAAGGATGCTGAAAGGCCTAACAAGTCAATGTCGAACACTTCAAAGTCTAACAACTGAAGAATCCAAATTAAAAGAACATTAGGGAAAACCACACCAAAACACATTGGAGAATTCCAACATATAAACCTATAACAGTGGTGGAACTTAATCTTAAAAGTCTAAAACTTACAATTCTAACAGTGAAATCACTAATATTGTGCTTGAGCAGAAAGCATGATGTTCCTCTTTTAATGCCAGACTACATAATCTGTCATGCATGTGTGACACTCTGTCTTCAAGAGTTCTTTTTCCATAATATGAAGCAACTGGCTGTTGACATATGAGCACAGACTGAGCTATTGTTTGTGGTAACTGCTGGCTGTGATCTCCGGAGATCTCTAGTCTTCATGTTGCTCTATAGATGGATTACTGGGTTAGATCTTAAGACCAATGATTAACAAAATCAATGCTTAGATTTCCTTAAGCTTGCCACTTCATGATCGCTGGTTTGTTTCACTTTAATTGTCTCCAACAACTAAAACCAACTGCTTCAAAAAGCTCTTTATTGTGATGCAATTTGAGTCACGTTCACTTTAGATGCTCCGTCTCTGTCTCTCCCAGGCTGGGTATAGTGTTCTCTCTCAGACTGGGTGTAATGTTCTCTTGTTTCCTCTCCCACCCTCCCTCTCCCTGTCTCTTAGGCTGGGTGTATTCTTAAGTTGTACGCTTCAGTAGAACTCAATAGCAGAGGAGCATTTGGTCTGAATGGTGAGAGCACTACTGAATGTGAATGATCGCTGCTCATAAACCCATCACAAAGAAGCCAGAAACAGCACCAAGAAACACTCACACAGATACTTGGTTATTAGATAAGTTGGGTATTGCAGTCTCTGTATATTTGTAGTAACATGTAAGGCTCAATTTGAGGAGGCGTCCAAGGGGTTCCTGTCAAAAATAAAAATCACCCCTTTGGAAAACCATCATCCTTGTTTTTTAAATCCAATTTTGATTCATGTTTTTTTTTATGCGACATCATTTAAGATGTCTATAATTGTTTTGCCAAGGTTTAGAAATGGCAGTACAAACACTACAACTAGATCCATTAACTGTTCCTTGAAAGAAAAAAAAACAGGTATGATAACCATTGTAACTAACTAGCTAACTAACTGGTTCATAGTCATTTGTTTTTGCATATCAAGATTTTTCCCAGGATATGATTAATTTTAGCCATCTTATCCCATGTAAAAGAGATTTGACCACAGCTCCAGAGCAACTGATTGACAGTTAAGGGGGCAAATCCTTGCTAGCCAAGGTAACTCCCATTTCTTTCTGTGCTAAAAATACACATTTCAATGAAGCTCCATCATATAATTCACTTCATCACGGTGTCTCCTTTTTCAACTTCCCATTTTTACAGAGTACTTACAGAGACGCTCATTTATACAGTTGGAAATTGGTAGAATATTCTTTAAAGCTGATGTGTAAAGAGTGTCAGCATTCAGTGGTTTACTAGAACAATGTTGAAACCCAAAATGTTCACGTCTTTAGGTCAAATGATGCACCCGTCCAACCAATAATGGGTTACCTACAGTATATCAGTGTAACATAACATTATTAGATTTACTCAGCAATATAGAGCATATCCGAACAAATGCATCCTCAGAGCTGTATGTCGCAGACACACTAGCTGTCTTTCTTTTACACCAGTTTCTCCCACTTCCTCACTTTCTCTCTCTTGCTTTGGGGTCAGCTTTAAGGTGAAAAGGTGATGATTTATCCTGCTGAGAGGTGACGGACTGGAAGTTACCAGAGTCCCTGAGGTTGTGACCTTGCCAAGTCATTAGTTAGCGAAGCTGTAATGCGGCTCTGACATCTTGTTTTTGTGTCTTTCTCACTATCCTCCTCCTTAGAGACGAGCGTAGAGAGAGGGATAAGTGCACGATGAATGACTCCGTTGTTCAGTGCTATTGTTGTATGGAGAGAAAGCTGAGTGTCTTCTGTTCTTATTGTTTCCTTTTTGGCTCCTAAACAGGATCAAGTCTTAAACTGCTAGTGATGCTAGTGAAGCAACCAGGCTGAAATGAACCAAAAGAATGTCTGGGTAAAGATGTTTTTCGGCTATGGATGGTACTCACAGATAGTAAATGCCATATTGTTTATAGGATGTCAATGTTTATGATTTAATATTGAGTTACAAGCCATTATGGTAGCGTCGCTGTCTCATAGCTCCAGGGTACCAGGTTCGTTCCTGAGCTCGGGTTACTGTCTGTATGGAGTTTTGCATGTTCTCCGTGTGTCTGCATGGGTTTCCTCTGGGTTCTCAGGTTTCCTCAAAACTCCCAAAAATATATAAGGAGGTGGATTGGTGACTCTAAATTGCCCGTAGATGTGATAGAGTGTGAATGAGTATGCATAGGGGTCCCATCTAGGGGTTCCACCCAGTGTTCCCAGGATAGGCTCTGGATGCACCACCACCCTTACCTAGCTAAAGTGCTTGAACGATATGCTTCCATGAATCCAAAATGTTATTTATTGTTAGCCATAACATATCTGGTTAAAGCAAACTAGCTACTGTAGCACAGTCTGACAAGCAGCATAATTTGATCGCTAATATGCTTAAGTGCTTCTGAGAGCCACTCATAACTTATGAAACTTCTGGAATGTTCCTGTTTATTCGTTATTTGCAAGCTGTTCATTGTATAAAGGAGGTGGGGCAGTAGATAGGAAATAGTGCTAAGGGAAAGCACTACGTGATGTCAACCATGTGGTGGCAGGGTTAGATGTTTCTGTTTCAGAGAGTGATTTTCTGACCCTGTCTAGCTAAGAAGGAGGCTTTTGAGGGGAAAAAGTTTGTCCCGCTGTCTTTCAAAGATCCTTCATTTGGAGAAATGTGAACAACCTTCTTGGAAATCATGTAATTCTTGTAATCATGCAATCATGTTATTCTTGTAATCATGCAATAATGTTATTCTTTTCACCGGCTGAGAATTAAACAGAAGTTTGAAAAACACAATGGACAAAAATATCAGTGATAAAACACTGAGTAACTTTTTTTCTTCAACATTTTTTTTTGTCCAACATGTTTTTAAAAACTGCTGTGCAATTCTCGTCCAAAATACCATCTATAGCCGGACACTCTCGAGCATACCGCTAAATCAATATATCAGACAGAGAAAGTGCCTGTAATGTACACAGATCAAATCTCACCATTCACATCAACACAAACACAATGTAAAAACACACACCCGCCCCGATACAACATTTACGCGGTAATGTAAACAGCACTGGAGTGTTGAAGTACTGTTTGGGCTGAAGTGGTCAGAGGGAAGCATTCGTTTACAGGAGACGCAAAAACATGTTGACTTTACGATGCTCAAAGATTGGTGAACAAAAAGAGCTGAGAAAGAAACAAGATAAACAACTCACATCAAGACAGAAAGAAAGACAAGGAGGAGATGTAGACCAAGAGGGAGAGACACAGGAAGTATAGTATCCATATTGCATGAGATACACAAGTATATAAAATGGCGGCATCTGAAAGTTTCATTTACTGCAGAGACTTTTCTGAGAGAAAGAGAGAAGGGAAGAGACACACTAGGATAGCGGGAGACAGAAAGAAAGATAGTGAGACAGAAAAGCTGGAGGACTCAGAGGTGGAACCAGAGAAAAAATGAGTGTGAGAAAAACAGAGATGGAGGAGTGTGTCTTTTTCTTAGTCTGTGTGTTATCACTCAACATAAGTTGAGTGTTTCAGAGTTAGTACTGAGCGCACATAGATACGCACACACACACACACACACACACACACACACACACACACACACACAGAGGACTCACAGTATCACACACTTGATCCACTGAGAGACAGAACCAATCATCACCTAAGCCACCACTATACTCTCCCTGTCTCGCCCCTCTCTCTCATACTCACACAAGCTTTCATATACCCTCACACAAACGCACACATATTCTTACATTCCCTTAAAAGTATTAATTCAATGTTCATTTGTAGTTTCAGTCATGTTTCTGAAAAGATTTTACATAAATCAAACTTTGACTTCAATAAAAATATAACACGATGTTCACCTTTTTTAATATGGCGAAACGTCTAACTTTGGTTAGCGCTTGACGGTAAAGGTAAGTACAGTGTAATTTTAGTCATACAAAGCCAGTTTTTTGTAATTTACCAACACATCTGAGGTAAATGTTGATCTTGCTGAAGGGTCTGTCTTGTTTTCACTGTCACTGTGCCTTTATTTTGTCTATTTAAGACTTAATGACTCTGTATTACTAGCTCGATACATTGTTAGCCTCCATTATTTGCTAGCTTATACGTACCACTTGCCTAGCAACAATGCCCTCATAACATTAAGCACTTATGTAGTGAGTGTATCGTGTGTTTGGCTTATCGAAAATGTGAATTCACATGAACACACAATACACACAGAATCGCTACACTACTCTCGCACTGGCACAGATGCAAACACACACTCGCCTAGAGGAGATGCTTGAACACATAAACACATACATTAAACAGTTACAAACATATAACCACAAACAAACACACAATGTGTAATGGCATGTCACACACACACACACACACACACACCTCACACTAACACATGCTTTATCTGTGTGTCACACACAAACACACACACCCACACACAAAGACTTGCTTAGAAGAGATTCATATAAACACACACAAAACCACTGACCCACAAGCCTAGATGAGATGAATTTGTTATACACATACTTAAATACTTTAATCTGTCTCTCTTTTTTCTCACTTGTTCTGTCTCTCGATCTCACTCATCCCTCGTTCACGGAGTGTTTGTCCGATTACACGCCTTCTCTGCACGGTCAATATGATTTCTCCTGCTGCTGTCTCACACTCCAGTCCTCTGATTTAGTAATCACACATACACACACACACACACACACACACTTGGCTTACTGTCCCTCTGAGGACCTTCCACTGATGTAATTATAATCTAGTTAATTAATGCTGTGTTACACCAAATCTAACCCTAACCTTAACCTCAGCAACCAAAAGTTTGGTTCTTTTAATTTTTTTTTAAATAAAAGCTGCAGTTGTTGTTAAAAAAACAGCCAACTCTGAAGACCAGCCAAATGTCCCCACAAGGTCAAAACTGTCAGATATTCCTATCCTTGTGGGGACATTTGACCCCCACCAAGATATAAAGTCTTTTCTATAAGTATCCTCCTCAAATCACACAAGTTGTGTTAAATAATGTCACACTGACATGCTTATGTGGTTTAGGACACAGAATGAACTACTGTAATCTTATATACATGAACTAAACTCTAATGTGTCTCTGAACGCTAGAACGTTTTGGAGGCGGCCATCTTGGACAACCAGAATTTTTATTTATTTATTTATTTTTTAGATCGTTCTTATTGCAAATTTGATGGCGGAAAATGTAACATAAATCTGGAAGTTATGAACACATTTAAAACAGGAATACAGTGTCGTGAAAAAGTATTTGCACCCTACTGATTTCCTCTATATTTGCATATTCCACCAACAACCGCAACTAAATGATTCCTATAACTGGACATAAGTCTTTCACATCACTGTGGATGAACTGTGTGAAGTTCCTGCACCAGCATCTCATTGGAGCTCCGATTCAAAACCTTAATTTTGTTTCTTTTGAGCCATTCAGAGGTGGTCTTGCTCTTGTAGCCCAACTGCACTTGAGCTTCAGATCACATACTGGTGACCGGACATTCTCCTTCAGGATTTTCTTTTAGAGAACAGAATTCATGGTTCTGTCAATTATGGCAAGTCTCCCAGGCCCTGAAGCAGCAAAGCATCCCCACACCATCACACTACCACCACCATGTTTGACTTTTGGTATGATGTTCTTATTGTGGAATGCTGTGTTAACTTTACTCCAGATGTAACGGGACTCTTCCAAAATGGTCCATTTTCCACAGAACATTATGTCATGTCATATAAGGAGGTTTAGGACAATCTATATGTTTATATAAACAATTGTAGGAGAGATAGATTTGTCTTACTTGTTATCTAAATTAGCCTTGTAGATTCAATGCAAAACTAAAGAAGCAAAAATTCAGACAGTAAGAAGAAAACTGTGTATATTTCATATTTTCACTGAATTATCTCACTTTGTGTCAGGAGCGGACAGTGTGTGAACACAGTATTTAGATTGATTTCAGTTTCACTTGAGAATTTCTCACACTGGATTGTGATTACTAAGGATCAATTTTCCATCTCTGCATGTCTTGAGGGGAAAACACAGACGAAATGAGACAGCTGTGTTTAAAAAACTGAATTAAACACAGAATAATGTATGGATTTCATCTACACACACACACACACACACACAAGATAGATTCATGAGATAGAAGTAGCACTGACACCTCAGTAATTAATTTATTAACAGCTGTTAAAGTCATTACTACTCTCTCCCTCTTCCTCTCTCATTTTTAAAATTTTCCATCTCTTTATACATTTTTTTCTCTCTTACTCTTGCACTCGCATACCCACCCGCTACACACACACATACACACACACATACACACACACACACACACACATGCACCATAGCATATGATTTTTTCAGACAGATTTCCTCATTCTGTCCATCCACACACATAGTACATTCCAGAGTGTGACAGACAGACAGACAGACAGACAGACAGACAGGTAGAGATGTACATAGATACAGGTCTGGAGTTGAGTTTAGTGGAGGCCACAAAAACAATAGAAGGTAAATGGGGAAAAGAGAGAGAAAGAGAAGAAGCCAGCTGTTGTTGCTTTTGGCTTGATGACTGGCAATCGACAAGAATGATTCTGTTTTCCATAAAGCGTTTTCTCTCTCTCTCTCTCTATCTGTCTTTCTCTTCCTGACTGTCTGTCTGTCTCTCTCTCTAGCTGTCTTTCTTTGTCTCTCTCTGTCAGCCTCTGTCTGTCTGCCGGTCTGTCTGTCTGTCCATCTCTGTGGCTTTCTCTCTTGGTCTCTCCCTGTGTGTCTTCCTCTGGCTGCCTCTTTTGCTCTCTCTCTCTCTCTCTCACTCACTGTCTCTCATTTTCTGTCTGTCTCTCTCACTCTCTCTCTCTATTTCACTGTCTGTCTGCCTCTCTTGCTCTCTCCGTCTCACTGTCTTTCTCTGTCTGTGTCTCTCTCTGATGCTCTCTACATCTGTCTGTCCCTTTCTGTATCTCTGTCTCTTTGTGTCTCTCTTTCAATCTCTATCTGTCTCTCTTTCTGTCTGCCTGTCTCTGTCTGTCTATCCATCTTGCTCTCTCTCTCTCTCTGACAGTCTCACACTGTCTGTTGGCTCTATGTCTGTCTCTCTCTTTGTCTGTCTTTCTGTTCATTTCTCTTTGGCTGGCTGTCATTCTCTCTCTCGCTCTGTCCCTCTCTCTCAGTTCTCCACACATGTGTGGGCTAAACCTGTAATCATGATTTGAGAACTTTAGGACTTTGTGGAACAACTGACCCCCCTGACCCCCCCATCCATCTTGCCCACACACACACACACAAGGTCAACGAGGCTGTGCGATCGGCTCTGGGAAAAACAATGGCGATCACACACGCACACACACACACACACACACATATGCACACACATATGCACACAAATATACATACACAGAGTTGCGTAAACACACACTGGGAGACAGGAGGAAACCTCACCGTTAATCAGGAGAAGCCGATCCCTAAATTACAGGCTGCTAAACGATACGCTTCTGTTTTTCCCCCCAACACACACACATTCTTCACACACACTCTACACACTCGCTCACATTGTTATTTTTATTTTTCCCGCGAGACAAAAACAAATGACTCAATTAAACCGCCGTTCCTGCTAATTAGAGATCTGAGGACGTCCATGTTTGGACAGTTTTGTCCACTGGCGCTGCTTTTATTTCGAGCGCAGTCAAATAATATGATCAGTTTGGGGAAGACCCTTAAGCCAGACCATGCTAAAGTTAGCAGCATAGCATGCAACCACACACACACACACACACACAAGAGAGAGAGAGAGAAGGGTTTGGTTATAACAGGAGAGAGCAAGAGTGTATGACTGTATCATATTTTGGTCTTTTATTTTTGTCCTAAAAAAAAAATTTAAGTATTTTATTTTTCATTCCAAGAATCCATTTCATTTCAGGATAAAGCACATTTTTTTGTTTTACATTTTTGCAGCATAAAAGTGAAAGGGGAAAAGATAAAAACAATAAAAATAATAAAAACAAAGAAAAATAAACAGTCATTTACTGTATTAGAGAGTAAATAATGCATAACTGCCAATGATCTGTAAATGACTCATAATCACCGCTGCCAGACTGCCATTATTACGTCTGCATCAGTTATATAATAATGGCATGCAAACACACACACACACACACACACACACACACGTAATCACACCTTGCCATCGCGCCATTATTCGGCAGCGTGGCGTCTTTACGCTGTGGTGTTTGACAAACTTCGGATACTGTGAGTGAACACACTGCTCTCTCTCTCACGCTATACACAAAAACACACACACACACACACACACACACACACATACACACATACACACACATACACATGCACTCACATCAAGGGTGCAGATTCCAGTCAAGGAAGCTCACAGTGGAAAGAGCAGATAACATGAGGATAAACACAAAACCATTAGAGACTGGCGACGCACCAGAGAGGTGTGTGTGTGTGTGTGTGTGTGTATGTGCGTGTGTATGTATGTGTCCACCGAGCACTCCGCTCAGTCTTATCTGTCTGAATAAAGCGCCA